>CM039505.1:4988349-5290004 GCA_022432975.1 Begonia masoniana | reverse complement strand
ACGGATTTGTTTCCCCATAATCCGAATTTGTGTGATTCTCCTCTGATTTTGGAAATTCAAAATTGATTTTAGGTTAGTTTTGTTTGGAAAAATTTGAATTGAAATTGGGAATTTTTCAATTAAATTCCTAATTGTTACAATCTTCCCTCCTTAAAAGAAATTTCGTCCTCGAAATTTAAATTATTACATAAATAATTCTGGATAAATCTTCTTCATTTTTTCTTCTCGTTCCCAAGTTGCTTCCTCAATGTTCCGGTTCTTCCAAAACACTCTGACAAGTGTGACCTTCTTATTCCTTAGCTCTCTTTCTTCAACGTCTATAATTTGGGTCGGTCTTTCTTCATATGACAGATCAGGGTTGATTGTGAAGTCAAGAGATCTCGATGGTGAGACATGCAAGGGGTCTGGAACGTACTTCTTCAACATCGAGATATGAAAGACGTTGTGCACGTGCTTGAATGAATCTGGTAAGTCCAACTGGTAAGCAACTTCTCCTATCCTTCTTGTGATCTCAAATGGGCCTGTGCATCTTGGGCTTAACTTTCCCTTCTTTCCAAAGCGCATAACACCTCTCATTGGCGAGATTTTCAGGAAAACTTGATCTCCCACAGCAAACTCTAACTTTCTTCGTCTCCTATCAGCATAACTCTTCTGTCTACTCTGAGCCGTAAGAATTCTCTTCCGGATTAATGTAACGATCTCAGCGGTCTGCCTCAAAATATCTGGTCCAACTAACACTCATTCGCCCACTTCGTCCCAATGCACTCGAGATCTGCATTTTCTACCATATAGTGCTTCATAAGGTGTCATCCCAATCGAAGCTTGGTAACTGTTGTTGTAGTCGAACTCCACCAATGGAAAATTCTTACTTCAATTTCCTTTAAAGTCGATAGCACACGCCCGTAACATATCCTCTAGGGTTTGAATCGTCCTTTCCGATTGACCATCTGTCTGAGGGTGGAAAGCTGTACTGAAGTTCAACTGAGTACCCATAGCCTTCTGCATACTTTTCCAAAATTTCGAAGTAAAGCGAGGATTTCGATCAGACACAATAGAAACAGGCGTACCATGCAGTCTGATAATCTCCTGAACATAAAGTTGAGCATACTGATTCATGGTATATGTAGTCTTTACAGGAAGGAAGTGTGCTGATTTGGTCAATCGATCCACTATCACCCAAATGGAGTCGTGACCCTTAAATGTCTTAGGAAGTCCCATTACAAAGTCCATAGTAATATGCTCCCATTTCCATTGAAGCACCATAAGTGGTTGCAATGTACCAGCAGGTCGTTGATGCTCCGCCTTGACTTGCTGACAAGTAAGACACTTCTCCACAAATTTGGCTACATCCACTTTCATCCCACGCCACCAATAGTGCTGCTTCAAATCTCGATACATATTTGTTGAACCAGGATGTACCAAGTAAGGGGTTGAATGTGCTTCCTTTAATATAGCCTTTTTTAATTCCGCATCATCTGGTATACACCATCTCTTTTTAAACTGGATAATCCCACCATCAGATACAGAAAACTCAGAAACTTTTCCTGCTTCCAGATAACTTTTAACTTTACAATTATAAGCATCTCCCTGTTGTTTCTCCTTTATCTGCTCAAGCAAACTTGGCTGAAGTGTCATAGCAGACAATCTCTCAAGTAGCCCAAACGGCACAACTTCGATGTTAGATCTATGCATCTCCTCGGTTAACTGTTATGGAATCAGTCGCAATGAAGAAATTTGAGATGATGTTTTTCTACTCAAAGCATCAGCTACGACATTAGCTTTGCCAGGATGATAAATAATTTCGCAGTCATAATCCTTTACTAGCTCCAACCATCTGCATTGTCTCATGTTCAGAGCCTTCTGGGTTAGAAAGTATTTCAGACTCTTATGATCCGTATAAATCTCGCACATATCTCCATAAAGATAATGCCTCCAAATCTTTAATGCATGAACTACCGCTGCAAGCTCCAAATCATGTGTTGGGTAGTTTTTCTCGTGTTCCTTCAACTGTCTCGAGGCATAGGCGACCACTTTTCCTTCTTGCATAAGGACACATCCCAAACCAAACTTCGAAGCGTTACTATAAACCACAAATTTTCCTGATCCAGATAGGATAGTTAGTATGGGTGCTGAGACTAACCTTTTCTTCAGCTCCTGAAAACTTTGCTCGCACTCATCAGTCCATAAATACTTCACACATTTCCTTGTTAGCTTCGTAATCGGGTTGGCTAAGGTTTAAAAACCTTCTACGAATCTCCGATAATATCCCGCAAGACCAAGAAAACTTCTTATTTCGGATGCATTCTTTGGTTGAGGCCATTTACTCACAGCTTCAATCTTTGCTGGGTCCACTGCTACGCCCTCCTTCGAAATAATGTGACCAAGAAAAGTCACATTCTCCATCCAAAATTCACACTTGGAGAACTTTGCATATAATTTTTCACGCCTCAACGTAGATAGAATAATCATTAAATGTTCTTCATGCTCCTCCTTGCTTTTCTAGTAGATAAGGATGTCGTCAATAAAGACTATAACCAAATCATCCAAAAATGTCTTGAAAGTCCGATTCATCAAATCCATAAATGCAGCTGGTGCATTACTTAATCCAAACGGCATGACTCGGAATTCATAGTGACCATATCTAGTACGAAACGCCGTCTTGAACACGTCATCCTCCTTAATTCTCAGCTGATGATATCCAGACCTTAGATCAACTTTCGAGAAAACTGCTGCTCCCTTCAATTGATCAAATAAATCATCGATTCTTGGCAGTGGATACTTGTTCTTGATAGTGACTTTGTTGAGCTCTTTGATACACATTCTCATTGATCCATCATTTTTCTTCACAAATAAAATCAGAGCTCCCCAGGGTGAGAAACTCGGTTGGATAAATCCTTTCTCCACCAGATCGTCAAGTTGAGTCTTTAATTCCTTTAATTCGCTTGGCGCCATTCTATAAGGAGCTTTAGAGATCGGCGCTGTTACAGGTAGCAGCTCAATACCGAATTCCACATCTCTCGCAGGTGGTAACATAGTCAGGTCATCGGGAAAGACATCAGGAAATTCATTAACAATTAGCACCATATCTAATGTCGTTGCTCCGCTAGGTTCAGTACATATAACGCTGGCTAGAATTCCAACACATCCAGAATTTAATAAGCTTCGAGCTCGCATAGCAGATATTACTGGAACTCTTGAACCTTTAGAATCCACATAGAAAGAAAACGGCTCTTTTCCAAACAGTTGGAAATTTACCATCTTCTTGCGATAATCAATAGTTGCATAGTGATTGGTAAGTCAATCCATTCCAAGAATAACGTCGTAATCGTACATTGCCAAGATAATTAAATCAACTTCCAGTTGATTTTTCCCAATACACACTTCGCACCTTCTAATAATAGAATCGGCAAACATAACTTTGCCCGAAGGTGTAGCTACTCCCATATTATGTTCTAGAGACTCTACCTTAATATCAAACTTCTTAGCATGCTCAAGGGATATAAATGAATGCGTAGCTCCAGAATCAATTAATATGCTAGAAGAAATGCCAGAAATAAATATCGAACCTGTCACCACAGATGCATTTCCTTCCGCTTCATCTTTAGTCATGGCAAATACTCTTGTAGTTGTCTTGGGTTGCTCCCGTGCATTTTTTGGGCAATTACTGATATAATGTCCGGGTTGTCCGCATTTAAAACATGTGTTGGCTTGAACGCGACACTCTCCAAAATGTGGCTTCTTGCAGGAGGGACATACTGGTGCGTTAGTCGATGTAGGTTCCTTCTTCACAAACTTGGAAGGTCCTCCAGCAAACTTAGAAGGTCCTCCAGCAGGTCCACTGTTCATAGTTCGCTTAAATCCAGTTGTTTGTTGTGGTGGAATTCTACTTCGTACAGCTTGAGTCGCATGGCTGTATCTCCATCCGAAACATAGAAGATGCACAAATAATTTTCTCTTCCTCAGCAATTTTGGCATGCTCAAAGATTTCCTCAATAGTTCTGATCCAATCATCCGCTGCTGCCATATCAGCTAAATTGTCATAAAAATTTGGAGGGTCCAAACGTCGAAATCTGTTGAAATCCATATCTCCAAGTTGAGGCCTATTAGGAACTTGAGCCTATACGTTTGCCGTCTGAGCTGTTGCAGTGGCTGCCTGAGCTGCCGCATTAGCTGCTTGCGATGGTTGTTCATTTTGCTTGACTTGCATCTCGATCATGTCCATCATTCGATCGAGTAAAGCATCCCGATTATTTGTATCTTCTCTATGATTGGCCATAGTCTACATCACAATAATCTTATCTTAAGAAAATCTATCTTATATATTTATTTTTGAAATGTACTACGATATTACCTAACATACTTTTATCAAAATATAAAATTTAATACCGACTTACTTGCTGATTGACAATCTTCCATGTGCACGTGAGCATACAGAGTAGTTTACAGAATCGTTTTATAAACCTTGTTTCTCTGATACCAAATTGTAACGCTCAATTTAAAAATCCCCAATTTGAAACCCTAATTTTGAAAACTCTAGAATTTTTTCCCAATTTGATTTTCTTAAAATCGAGCGTTAAATCGAAAATTTTTAAAATTTAAAACATATTAATTGAAAACTTAAATATGGCGGAAACTTGATAAATTAATTTATTACAATCTTGAAATCATCACATAATTAAAACAATTCCTGAAAACTTTATTTAATGATAGAAATTTAACACAATTATTCAAAGTCTCAAATTAAAATAAACTTTAAATATCGTTTGAAAACTAAAGCATACTAGTTTAAATCATTTCCCTCGAAATCATCAATATGTTCTTCGTCTGTATGCTTGCTTGCCACTGGAAAGTTCTCAATTGCAGCAATTTCTTCCTCAAACAAAAACTCACCTACATCACAAGTTAAAACAAAACGGTGAGAAAAACTCAGTAAGTGGAAATACGTGCAAAACTTTTACTTTTACTGAATCCTGTTAAGACTTAGCTATCTCATTGTCGTTCAGGCTTCGTCATCTTTTACTTTTAATTTTAACGATCAAGCTCACCATCTCATTGTCGTTCAGGCTTTTGCTATCACGTTAAAACATATGCTCAAACTCACCATCTCACTGTCGTTCAGGCTTTTGCTATCGCATTTTCCGTCAATTCCCTTTTACTTTTTCATACACATGCAATTAACCTATTCATTTTATCTTTCAAACTATTCTATGTCGATATTCTAACATACGTGCGCAAACATCAAAACGTGTGATAAAAATAAAACAATGATAAAATAATATATAATCTTGTGATGTAGGGCCGTAGCCAAAACTTTGTATTTCACTTACTTGGATTCTGAGCAATATGAGTTTATCGGGATTTTCCAAAATTTCCATAACAATATCGTTGTGTTATCGGGTCGGACTGGGTCGGTTGAGTCGATTTGGATCGAATCGGACGGTTCCAAAATATTTTCTGCCTAATTCGAATATCAAAATTAAAATCCCACTTAATTTAATCCAATTTTAAAAGAATTTGGGGAGAAATTCTTACCGGTTAAATTTTCGATCGGTTCGGTTAGAATCGGGTCGAAAATCTGGTCGGGTCGAGTCACTGTTGGTCTGGTTCGGTTCGGTTCAACTTAAGTGAACCGGCTCAGGTTTTTAAAACAAAAACCCGAACCCTTCTTCTTCTCCTTCTTCGTCGCGAGTTCTGCAGAGTGAGAGGGAGAGTGTGAGACAGAGACAGGGAGAGTGAGAGAGATCGAGCGAGGGGAAGAGGGAGATCGGGGACGAGAGAGAGGGCTTACTCTGAAGACGGTCGTCGATGGAGGCCGAGAGTTCGTCGAAGCTCGGCTGCCAAAGAGGAGGACTTCGTCGCCGGTGACCGAGAGGTAAGTTCTTCTTCCTTTCTGAAGAACTCGAGAGAGAAGGGAGCTGTGGTGTGAAACTTCCACCACCTCGAAGGCTCTATTTATAGCGGAGGGGTAACCCTGCGCTTCCCATGAAATGCACCCGAAATTGGATTTTTCGAGCTCCAAATCCTCTAGCTCGGATTACTAGCGGTTCCCTTTTATTTCTCTCTTATGTATCTGGACATTTTCCAGACTACGTTCACTCTGTTCAGTAATGGATTTTCAGAGAGAAATCTCATCGTTTGTTGAAAATCCAATTTAGTTCGGATTTGCTATTCTGTAAATCCGATTCCCATTCTGTTCTCTATCCGAACTTGGTCACCCTATCAAACAAAGTTCATGCCGGATTTGTTTCCCCAGAATCCGAATTTGTGTGATTCCCCTCTGATTTTGGAAATTCGAAATTGATTTTAGGTTAGTTTTGTTTGGGAAAATTTGAATTGAAATTGGGAATTTTTCAATTAAATTCCTAATTGTTACATTAGCGTTTAAGTCGCCCCGTCACGTTAGGGTGACACTCGCGGGGGACTCTATGGGAGTTGCCCCGTCGCGTTAGGGTGACATCTGCGAGGGACTAAATTGGAAGTTAGGGTGGCACTCGCGAGGGACTCTATAAGAGTTGCCATGTCGCGTTAGGGTTACACCTGTGATAGATTTTGTTGGAGTTGCCTCGTTGCGTTAGGGTGTCACTTGCGAAGGACTCTATGAGAGAGCCGCTCAGTCGCGTTAGGGTGACACTTGCGAGGGACTCTATTGAAGCCGTCCTATCGCGTTAGGGTGCTAGATTATCACTTGCGAGGGGCTCCATGAATGTGTAACGAAACAATAACGTAACGAGAACAACTGAGTGAGTAGAAACTGCATGTGTTAGGATTGTGTGTACATTGTGTATGTTGACTTGCATTATTCCCTACTTGCTAAGTATTATGCTTACTTTTTGTGTTCTATGGTGTAGGTGACGACAGGATTACAGGTGAGCTAGATGAGGGAGCCAAGGACTAGGGAGCAGTCGGCGACGCACGGGGCATGCCGGTGCGGGCAGTTGTCGAGGCGTCTCGGCCATGGTCTTCGGGGAGTGTGTGGGATCAGTATTTTGATTGTATATAGGTAGTTGTGTTGGAATTTTATTTTGTAAATAATAGTGGTTTTAAAACTATTGTGAATGTTGTTTTGAAAGTGTTTGAAATTGTTGGTAAATATTTGTTTTCAGGATTTCGGTTTTAAAAAGTTTAGTTGTTATACTCCTCGATTTTTCACAAAGGGATTGGTGTTCGTTTTAACCCATTTTCACGTTTTCACTAAAGTTTTAGAGTCGTGTTTTTTCGGGATTTCCACGTGTCGGGAAGTGGGATATATCGGGAAAAGTTTTTGATAAATTTTAGGTGATTTGGTTGAGTGTGGTTTGAAGAAAATAGAGAAAAAGGGATGAAGAGGTGCTGGTGGCCGAGGAGTAGGCGTGCAGGCCATGTCAGGGGCGCGCTGGCGCTGGGCGGGGCGCGCGCAACAGGCGCACGATGCGCGCTGTGTGGGCGCGCGCATCGCCCAGCGCCGATCAATCGACAGATGGTAATTGCGCACCTAAGAGGTGTTGACTTAAATGGTGTTTTAAGTCTAAATTGTTTTTGATGATGTGTTTATATGATTAGCTTGGTAATTTGATTATGTTTATTGAATAAGATTTATAAATTATGCATATGATTTTAATCTGTTGGAAATGCCCTTGGTAAGGGTATTTTAGTGTTCTAACAATTGTGATGAAGTGTTCAGGGCTCAAAATTTAATAAATTTATTTAAGTCCACTGGTCTGGAATGTGTTACAAAATGTCTATGTCCACCGGTCGCTAAACGACAAGGCGGATGAGCTAACACGAAGAAGTCCTACGCTCGCTAAACGACAAAGGCGGATGAGTAAACCAAATTACTCTTCCAGCCACTAAACGACAAAGGCGGATGAGTAAACCAAATTACTCTTCCGGCCACTAAACGACAAAGGCGGATGAGTAAACCAAATTGCTCTTCCGGCCACAAAACAACAAAGGCGGATGACTTCAACAAATTTCTCTTCCGGTCACTAAACGACAGAGGCGGAAGACAACTACGAATCAATCATCCGATGCCGGGTCAAGAGTGTAAAGCTTTCATCATCCGATGCCGGTTCAAGTGTTTAAAGCTTTTTCATTCGATGCCGGTTCAAGATTCTTAAGTTGCATCATCCGATGGTGGTTCAAGACTAAATCAGCTTTGTCTTCCGCCAGAATTCAAATTAGCCGCGAAGCTACAGTGACGTCGTTTTCAGCATTAACTCCAGAACTTTAATGGCGACGACGAACAACGACTTTAAATGCAACGGATATCTGTTTCAGTACGAATGCTTCCCAACGGTAACTTTTACCATTCCAAGTAGAAGCATTCAATTCTGTGAAGCAAAAATCAGACAGAGTATTTAAGCCGAGCTTAGAGCACGAAGGAACAACTTTTGCAAATTTGAATACTGAGCCCTAAGCTGCGAAAGTGATAATACTCTGTATTTCCTCTACATCTCTCAATCCTAACTTGAGATTCAATTACTGTGAGAGTGTAGTCTGTACTTAATTTTACAAACTCAAATTATTTGTAAAGGCAGTGGATTGACGCCCGTGAAGTTCAATCCAGATCTGTAAAGGCAGTTGATCGGAGCCCGGAATCCCGATCTGTGTATTCTCGTGAGGAGAAGGGTAAGGATCTTCAAGGGGTGAGCCTTGGAGCGTGGACGTAAGCAGTTTGGCCGAACCACGTAAAAATACTGGTGTCGAATTTCTCTCTCTCTCTCTCTCTCTCTCTCTCTCTCTCTCTCTCTCTCTCTCTCTCTCTCTCTCTCTCTCTCTCTCTCTCTCTCTCTCTCTCTCTCTCTCTCTCTCTCTCTCTCTCTCTCTCTCTCTCTCTCTCTCTCTCTCTCTCTCTCTCTCTCTCTCTCTCTCTCTCTCTCTCTCTCTCTCTCTCTCTCTCTCTCTCTCTCTCTCTCTCTCTCTCTCTCTCTCTCTCTCTCTCTCTCTCTCTCTCTCTCTCTCTCTCTCTCTCTCTCTCTCTCTCTCTCTCTCTCTCTCTCTCTCTCTCTCTCTCTCTCTCTCTCTCTCTCTCTCTCTCTCTCTCTCTCTCTCTCTCTCTCTCTCTCTCTCTCTCTCTCTCTCTCTCTCTCTCTCTCTCTCTCTCTCTCTCTCTCTCTCTCTCTCTCTCTCTCTCTCTCTCTCTCTCTCTCTCTCTCTCTCTCTCTCTCTCTCTCTCTCTCTCTCTCTCTCTCTCTCTCTCTCTCTCTCTCTCTCTCTCCATCTCTTCTCTTTAATTATTGATTACTTGTGTTAAATCTATAAGTTTAATCAAGGGACAAATTAGGTTGACTCGTAATTAAAATTAAAAAGTCTAATTCACCCCCCCTCTTAGACAATACCGATCCTACAAGAGGGTGCCGATCGATCAGTCCTTGCGCGCAAGGTCGTGCGCGCGCGCGGCGCCTAAAGTATGCCAACCCGACTTTATTTTAAAATTTTGATTTTCAAATATGTTTTAACCCGATATTTTCCGACACGTTTAGCATGTATTTTATGCACGTTTTCTAACCGTTTTCGAGGGTTCGAAAAATCCAAAAATCCAGTCAAATTTTTATCAAAAACTATTTTAAACTTCGTTTTAAACGTGGTAAGTGTGGCAAAGTAGCGCACCGAGCCGGGGTGGGTTCGGGGGCGTTACAAATTATATCAGTCATTATTTTATACGTGAACAAATATGTTTAAATAATATAATAAAAAATAAACATAACATTATTATGTATAAAATTATATTTAATATATTTGGATATCAGAAGAAGACCGATGAGATAATTATGATTAAAAATGGTCGCATGTGTTATTTATGTTAAATTTAACTGTAAAACCTAACTTAAACTACTATTTAAAATCAAAATGAAAATTATGAAGACTTTCATGAGACAATCAAAATGCAAAAATTAAAGTGAAACCAGCATTACAATATAAAAGTCAAAAAACATACTTTTAAGTGATTTAACATTGGAATACTATTCCAAGAAAATGTACCATCTATTTAGGTCATGTGAAATACTATCGAATCTCATCGTCCAAAATTACCTTATTTATTAGCCTACATACAATTTTAACTCTACATAATCTATTGAAATTTAGTATTATAGGGAATTTTATACTATAAAATTAAAATATATTGAATACAAATTATTTTTTAATTTCAAAAGCGACAAAATGGAATTCATGGCTCGGTCCAGTCGTTATAGTAAGCTTAGCATCTACCTAAAAATGGCCTCCCATGGATATTTAGTACACTAGTCTAAAAATATTTGTCATTAAGTCTTATGTTCACTGAACTGTCCTCTTCTTAACTCGTGACAGTTCCAAGAAAGATATTTCTTGAGCAGATGTTATAGTCTTGGTATAATAATTGAGACATTAACCTTTAATCATATATTGGATCTCTCTTAATCTTCACGCGTAAGAGGCAATAATTTAATCTAATCAAACCCATTATTCATCCTAATTAATTACTAGATCTAATAATTTTAAGAAATTAGAGTAAATTCTTCATCGATCATCAAATATTTAATTAAACAGCAGACTCTTCGTAGAAATGAAACAAAGAAAACTGGAAACGAATATTAATTTAGTGTACATTCTAGTCTACATTAAATATAATAGACCAAAAAACTGACATATAGCTAGATTTTTATACTTGGCTGTTTAACCTTCTTCTTCACTCTCTCTGCGGAGCAGCCATGCATGAATCTTCATCTGGGTTTTCAGTTTCCTCCTCTCTCTTCCTCGACGATATCCTTGTTCAGAAAAGTTAGCAGACTCCCAGGTTAAAATTTGCGGCCATATAAATCAATGGCGAACTCGAAAGATGGCTACATGCAAACAGTGTTCGTATACGTGTATTTATATAAGTGTATATGTTTTTACCATTTGATTATTTTTTCAGAGATGGCAACTCAGATTCCTTTTAAAGACCCTTAAATTCTGTCTAGTTTTCTGGGATTTTGTTAGCACTTCTCTAAATTCCTCAAAATACTGCAAATATTAGGGTTTTAATATGGAATAATATTCATGAACTGAACTTGTGTATGCACGAGAGGAGATTAAATATATAACTGGAGCTGGAGTTTAAGATTCACCTGTTGCTTTCTTTTCCTCTCAAGCTCAGCCTGATTCAGCAGAAGACGATCATGTTAATGAGGATTTTATTGAAATAATTCGTCCATAAAATGTAAAAAATACGTCGAAAAGTTGCCATACCAGAACCTGCTTCAGATGAGCATTCTCTTCTCTTAACTGGTTTAATTCCGCTTCTAATTCTACCGTATACGCCTGTGCGTCCAAAAACATATAATTTTTTATACGAAACCTCGTTTTATTAGTAATTAATTTTGATTTTAATCTTAAACAAGAGCTGATAATGATGGAAAAAGAAGGATCTTGCGAAGGAGAAGATGATAAAAACCTGTTTTCTAGCTCTAGACCTGGCTGCTGATTCTCTATTCTTTATCATTCTTCTCTGCCTCCTCTCCACCACTTTTTCCACCGGCCCATCTATCATCCTCTTCCTTCCCCTTAATCCACCCATCTCCAATCCATACTGGTTGCTCGAGTTATCTACCTGACTATTCACCATCCCCTCCGGCAAAACCGGCTTCACCGGCGCCCCTATTGCCATCACCGGAGTTTCTCCATACCCACCTCCACCTGCGCCGTTACTCACCACTCTTCCCCCGTAGCACTCTGGCTGCGGCAGCTGCAACGGGTAAACGCCGTTCCTTTTGCTGTTTCCGGCGTACCCAGATGGTTCCGCCATTGAAGCGCCGCCTTGAGGTAATGATGTGTAAGGAGTTGCGTGGATTCCGAACTGTTGCGGCTGAGACTGAAGCATTTCGATGGCGCTTGGTTCCCGAACTACCCCTGCTTTGACTAAAAAATCTTCCAATGTCATCTCTCCTAACGTAATCTGACGAGGGGCGGAGCCGGAATTTAGTAAATCGTCTATCTCGCCATCATCATTCTGGCGGTGTTCTTTGTGAATTTCCCACCAGACCTCATCAACCGTTTTCCGACACAGCGGCGCCGGCAGAGTAAGTGAGCCTTGCCGAGGTAAACTGGGTTGCCTCTCCATTACTTTCTCCGCGTGGTTATCAATTGCAGTGGAGGTCGTAGGAGTGGAACTAGTTTGGCCCCCGTTAACGGCCTGGTTTTCCTCGGCGGTCCAGATGCTGGTGAGAAACTCGTCCATGTTCATGGACCCGAAATTCTTGCCCCTCTCGCTGAGTGTGTTTTGAAATTCATCTAAGGTGAGGGAATAGATCGAAGATTGTCTTCCCAGCGATGAAAAGGGGTAATTCTTCAGCTGCTGATCTTTTGGCGAAGAAGATTCATTTTCTCCACTTGTTATCACTTTACCTGCTGTGAGAGCCATTGTTTTGTTCCACCTGTCGATGATTAAAAAAAAAATCGTTAAACAAGACAGCAAAAAACAAATATAAATTCACACATAGTTCACTACAACAAGTGATCTTGTTGCTTAAAATATACAATGGGAAAACTCATTGCACAAAAAAGAACGTTATTAAGAGAACAATTTTAAGTAACACCTTAATATTTTCACTTATTTATTAGGTTTATATGAATTAGTTGACAGAATCTAGCACTAGGATCAAGGATGTCACCTAAAACCTTCAATCATAATGATGTTTTATGTCCATTTAGTTTGAAAAACAAATTCTGTCGCAGAGAATACGTAGGTCTAAGTAGTGGGATGTTATTAAGTCAAATCAGACAAACCCTTTCGGCAACAAAATATCAAAGATAAGAAAATTTTAAAAAAAAGAAAAAAAAAAAAAAGACAGACAATGGTAGCAGAAGGAACTTGTAATCACAGTGAGGAAAAAAAGGGTAAGCAACCCCAGGCTAAATTCATTTCATCTTGTTCTGCAACCTTTCATCAGAGAAAGAAGATAATCCTATCTGAAAAACGAACTCAAACTGAAGCAGAGAAAACAAATGAAAAGCATACCAGACTGATGACCAGGAAAAGCCGAAAGAAACAGCGAGCTCGAATGGAGAAAAATCTCAACTCTTAGAGCTGAAACACAAGCTCCTGAGATTAATAAAACAGGTCCAAAGGAGCCATCGTTGTAAATCCTCCGTTAAGCGAAGCTTATATCTATCCCACCGCGAGAGAGCAAACTCAGGTAGGTCGAGGTTGAAGAAAGAGTGGGGGGTTTGTACAGTAAAAATGGTTCCGGCAATTCTTAAATCATCGAAAGAGGTAGGGCCACGGAAGAGTAGTCCATTTCCTAAAAAACCACACTTCTCAGTAATTGGAAAAATAATTAAATATTCACATCCAACTTACCCAGAAGCTCTTCCCATACTCTCAACTCTCGACACGTTTTTGCCATGTGGCTCTCAATTAGGTCATTCCGTCCCCTCTGCTTAACACGTGTCCTTGTTCTTTTACGTACTCTAGGCAAATGATATTTGCTTAAATCTTAAAATCACGCTTTAACCTTTCTAAATAAACCTCGTACAATTTACTTTGCAAGACTAAAATTTGGATCTTTGCCTTAATTTTATTTATTATAATAATAAACACCGCGATAATAACTCGTACAATTATTTCGACATTTGTCACGGGAAACATTTAAGTTTATAGAACGCTGATTATTTATAATTTATTATATTACTTGTACGAATAAAGTAAATATCTCAATACGAATAGTTGTTTTCCTATTGTATTGCACTTATAATAAAATACTAATCCACACCAAATCCTATCCAATTACAATAAGGATACAGTTTTTATTTTTTTTTTTTTTTTTTTTTTTTTTTTTTTTTTTTTTTTTTTTTTTTTTTTTTTTTTTTTTTTTTTTTTTTTTTTTTTTTTTTTTTTTTTTTTTTTTTTTTTTTTTTTTTTTTTTTTTTTTTTTTTTTTTTTTTTTTTTTTTTTTTTTTTTTTTTTTTTTTTTTTTTTTTTTTTTTTTTTTTTTTTTTTTTTTTTTTTTTTTTTTTTTTTTTTTTTTTTTTTTTTTTTTTTTTTTTTTTTTTTTTTTTTTTTTTTTTTTTTTTTTTTTTTTTTTTTTTTTTTTTTTTTTTTTTTTTTTTTTTTTTTTTTTTTTTTTTTTTTTTTTTTTTTTTTTTTTTTTTTTTTTTTTTTTTTTTTTTTTTTTTTTTTTTTTTTTTTTTTTTTTTTTTTTTTTTTTTTTTTTTTTTTTTTTTTTTTTTTTTTTTTTTTTTTTTTTTTTTTTTTTTTTTTTTTTTAAAAAAAAAAAAAAAAAAAAAAAAAAAAAAAAAAAAAAAAAAAAAAAAAAAAAAAAAAAAAAAAAAAAAAAAAAAAAAAAAAAAAAAAAAAAAAAAAAAAAAAAAAAAAAAAAAAAAAAAAAAAAAAAAAAAAAAAAAAAAAAAAAAAAAAAAAAAAAAAAAAAAAAAAAAAAAAAAAAAAAAAAAAAAAAAAAAAAAAAAAAAAAAAAAAAAAAAAAAAAAAAAAAAAAAAAAAAAAAAAAAAAAAAAAAAAAAAAAAAAAAAAAAAAAAAAAAAAAAAAAAAAAAAAAAAAAAAAAAAAAAAAAAAAAAAAAAAAAAAAAAAAAAAAAAAAAAAAAAAAAAAAAAAAAAAAAAAAAAAAAAAAAAAAAAAAAAAAAAAAAAAAAAAAAAAAAAAAAAAAAAAAAAAAAAAAAAAAAAAAAAAAAAAAAAAAAAAAAAAAAAAAAAAAAAAAAAAAAAAAAAAAAAAAAAAAAAAAAAAAAAAAAAAAAAAAAAAAAAAAAAAAAAAAAAAAAAAAAAAAAAAAAAAAAAAAAAAAAAAAAAAAAAAAAAAAAAAAAAAAAAAAAAAAAAAAAAAAAAAAAAAAAAAAAAAAAAAAAAAAAAAAAAAAAAAAAAAAAAAAAAAAAAAAAAAAAAAAAAAAAAAAAAAAAAAAAAAAAAAAAAAAAAAAAAAAAAAAAAAAAAAAAAAAAAAAAAAAAAAAAAAAAAAAAAAAAAAAAAAAAAAAAAAAAAAAAAAAAAAAAAAAAAAAAAAAAAAAAAAAAAAAAAAAAAAAAAAAAAAAAAAAAAAAAAAAAAAAAAAAAAAAAAAAAAAAAAAAAAAAAAAAAAAAAAAAAAAAAAAAAAAAAAAAAAAAAAAAAAAAAAAAAAAAAAAAAAAAAAAAAAAAAAAAAAAAAAAAAAAAAAAAAAAAAAAAAAAAAAAAAAAAAAAAAAAAAAAAAAAAAAAAAAAAAAAAAAAAAAAAAAAAAAAAAAAAAAAAAAAAAAAAAAAAAAAAAAAAAAAAAAAAAAAAAAAAAAAAAAAAAAAAAAAAAAAAAAAAAAAAAAAAAAAAAAAAAAAAAAAAAAAAAAAAAAAAAAAAAAAAAAAAAAAAAAAAAAAAAAAAAAAAAAAAAAAAAAAAAAAAAAAAAAAAAAAAAAAAAAAAAAAAAAAAAAAAAAAAAAAAAAAAAAAAAAAAAAAAAAAAAAAAAAAAAAAAAAAAAAAAAAAAAAAAAAAAAAAAAAAAAAAAAAAAAAAAAAAAAAAAAAAAAAAAAAAAAAAAAAAAAAAAAAAAAAAAAAAAAAAAAAAAAAAAAAAAAAAAAAAAAAAAAAAAAAAAAAAAAAAAAAAAAAAAAAAAAAAAAAAAAAAAAAAAAAAAAAAAAAAAAAAAAAAAAAAAAAAAAAAAAAAAAAAAAAAAAAAAAAAAAAAAAAAAAAAAAAAAAAAAAAAAAAAAAAAAAAAAAAAAAAAAAAAAAAAAAAAAAAAAAAAAAAAAAAAAAAAAAAAAAAAAAAAAAAAAAAAAAAAAAAAAAAAAAAAAAAAAAAAAAAAAAAAAAAAAAAAAAAAAAAAAAAAAAAAAAAAAAAAAAAAAAAAAAAAAAAAAAAAAAAAAAAAAAAAAAAAAAAAAAAAAAAAAAAAAAAAAAAAAAAAAAAAAAAAAAAAAAAAAAAAAAAAAAAAAAAAAAAAAAAAAAAAAAAAAAAAAAAAAAAAAAAAAAAAAAAAAAAAAAAAAAAAAAAAAAAAAAAAAAAAAAAAAAAAAAAAAAAAAAAAAAAAAAAAAAAAAAAAAAAAAAAAAAAAAAAAAAAAAAAAAAAAAAAAAAAAAAAAAAAAAAAAAAAAAAAAAAAAAAAAAAAAAAAAAAAAAAAAAAAAAAAAAAAAAAAAAAAAAAAAAACAACCTCCATAGATAGCAGACAGGAAGCAATTCTACCTCCATATCCAAATATAATCTAAGATTCTCAGCAATCAAGCACGACGTAAATGGAAAAAAGAAAAGGCAGAACAAAGAAAAGGGAATTACCAGATGCAGGTGGAAGATTCAGAGTTTCGTTCCGACAGACGACAGACTTAAAGCAGAAGAAGGAGACCAGACTCACGATGAAATCGTTGAGAAAGTCAGAAAAATATTAAATACAGAGAAAAACGAGAGAGAGAGAGGGAAGGAAGGAGCAGAGAAAAGGGACAAAAAAGTAATAATAATCTTCCATAATAAAAAATTAATAAATAATAATAATATCGGGAAGGCCAGGCTGGAAGCAGCCAAAGTGGATGGTGCAGCTGCCTCTAAAAATAAACGGAAAATTAAACAAACAATTAAATAAAACGTGGCGCTCTCTGTACGGTGATACGAGGCTTAGGTGTCTCCTTAACGACGTTGATTATTATTTATTTAAAATAATTTTAAATCTATAATTCTTAATATCTGCGTCACGCATTACTATAAGTTGTTTAATAATTTAGGTAAATGTACGAATTTATCTCCTAATTGTTTGAAATGTCACGTAACATTTATGACCAACTTAATACCATGACAAAGATTGGAGTCCAAATATTGATTTATTTATAATATAATAAACCACAAATTAAAGAAAATGAAATACTTCATATATATTGAAGTGCTACAAGAATCCATGTAACGATCATCTCATCGTCAAATATTTGTTAGCAATCAACGACAATCTCGTTTGCGTGAACAAATTTTTGACAAAAATTGTACGACGATTGTTGTTTTGTTAAAGGAGAAGCATACTGTAAGAATAATTTTGTTAACGAACGTAATTTAAGTGCGAGTTTCGTAGTTGCGCTGAAGTTTAAAAGGTTTTTATTTTGTTAATTTATTTAAATGGACATTTTTAATTTGAAAAGATACCTTAAACCAACAAAGAGAGCAACCTCTTTTTTCTCAAAAGGCATATCCATCCATCTAGTGGCCAAGAGTTCCGTGTAGAATAGGTGATCTCGCCGTCATCGTTTTCACCCAACCCGGCCTTTAAATACCAGTCTCTCTTCTGCTCCGAACAACTCAAAACCAAAAGCTCTAACCCCATTTACTTATTAGTTCATTTGTCTATTTCTTCTTTCGTTTTCTCGCTCCGATTTGTACAAAGTTTCCAACTTTTCCGGCAGCTTCAATATCCCTCCATTTCAAGTTGTGGAGAGCTCAATGGCTAATTGTCAGGGAAAGATTATCGATGCTGAAGTCCAAAGTGATGTCATTTTGGGTTCTCTCATGAAACGGGAGAAAATCATAATCGATACTGATCCTGGAATTGGTTTGTTTCGATCTCTATCTTGTTTTCGTATATTTACCCATATTTTTGAGTATTGTTTACTGATTACTGCGAAAAATGTGGCCGAAGAAAGCACATTAGTTTTCTTCGGTGGTTTATTATGAAGTAGAATTTTTTTTCTCGAGTTGATCGGCTTTGAGACTTACACCACGAAAGGCAGATAGATTTGGTTTGCCTCCGCTAGTGAATACATGGGATTAGTCATTCAGTGTTAGCTCTATTAACACATTCTTTCGAGAGAGTTAAAGTATTTCTATTTTTTTTAATTTTTTTTAAATCATAATAGAGATCAGTTTATCTTTGATTTATGGGGTAATCTTAATTCATTGCTGAAAAAGTTTGTGCAAGTTAAATAAATAATATAATAATTTTCTAAAAGTAATTGGTTCTAGTTCCAATTGTTTTATTGTTTACATGATCAAAGAGGTAATGTCGTTTGCTTGATGCATAGATGATGCTATGACAATCTTCATGGCATTTCAAACCATTGAATTAGAGGTCTTGGGATTGACAACTATTTTTGGCAATGTCACTACAGAGGATGCCACTAAGAACGCCCTGCTTCTGGTTTGTGTTTACTTCGGATGATCGACCTCTATTTTTAACTACAATTTCAAGATTTTCATCATGGAATGATCAAATAATTTTCTTAATGTGCAAAAGGACAGTGTGAGATAGCAGGGCGTCCTGATGTTTCTGTTGCAGAAGGCAGCCCCGAACCCTTGAAGGTAAATCTTTGAGCTCTAACTTCATAGCCTGTGTCCCTAATTAAAAAGCGAATGTCTTTATGTATTCTCTGGCCGTATTTCCCTTTGTAAAGGGTGGGAGACCACGCGTTGCGGATTTTGCTCACGGTGCTGATGGGTTGGGCAATGTGTTCTTACCTCCTCCAAAAGCTATGAAAATTGGGAAGAGTGCTTGTGAGTTTTTAGTTGACAAGGTCTATGAATATCCTGGTGAAGTTTCCATACTGGCACTTGGCCCCCTCACCAACTTGGCCCTGGCAAGTTCTTCATTTTTTCGGTTTTCTCTCAATTTTTGTATTTGGCTTTAATTTCGTCGATGATAATTTGTCCATCTCGGGTTAGGCGATCAAATCAGACTCTTCTTTCGCAGCCAAGGTTAAGAGAATTGTCGTACTTGGAGGCGCCTTTTTTTCTCTGGGGAATGTGAATCCTGCTGCTGAAGCAAATGTAAACACTCTTCCTCCTCTGTTGCACTGATTTATATATTTTGTGATTGAAAGTTGATTCTTTGATTTGCTAGATCTATGGAGACCCTGAAGCTGCAGATATTGTATTCACTTCTGGTGCTTGTATTGTAGTAGTTGGGATAAACATCACAACCCAAGTTCAATTCACAGGTTCAACTTCTTTTCCGGCTATATTTCCATGCAGCAATTTCATGGTGTCTCGTTTTTTTTTTTTTTTTTTTGCTGGGGTGGGATTATTATCGACCATACACACTTTTCTGCTTTGTTCAGACGCAGATCTCCTTGAATTAAGGCAATCTAAAGGGAAGTATGCCCAGTTTATTTGTGATATGTGCAAGTTTTATAGAGATTGGCATGTAACTTCTGATGGTGTTTATGGTATTACTCTCTTGCTCAAACTGTTTTAATATTCATCATTGATGCAATTACAAATTCTTGCAACGATATGTCGAGATAATTGATTGAAGTTGAATTCAGGTATTTTCCTTCACGATCCGGTGAGTTTTGCGGCGTTAGTCCGGCCTGATCTTTTTACTTTCAAGAAGGGTGTTGTGAGAGTGGAAACGCAGGGCATTTGTGCAGGGCATACATTGATGGACCAAGGACTAAAAAAGTAAGTAATATCATACTCTTTCCCACCAAAATTTACAAATCTTCCAAATTTTTGTATTGAACCATCTATACGACAACCCAGATGGCATTCGAGTAACCAATGGTCCGGCTATTCCCCTGTTTCCGTCACCTGGACAGTGGAAGTAGAGGAAGTCACTAGCTACATCAAAGAACTACTGAAGAAACCGTGAAAACTAAAGACAGATTTCGTTTACATTAGTCGTTGGAGCAGCCATTACGTGAGGCGATGTTCAATTTCTAACGATTAACATGATCCATATCAGAAAAGATTTGATAATAAAAAACAAGAATGAATCGACGAATTTCTCGATAAAACGAGACAGATTTTCATGTTTTTTTCTGAACAATCAATAGACATTGAAAGGAAACTATAACTCTCTGGAAAACATTAGTTTTGACGAGAAAATTATAATCATAATTAGGCGTATCTGGTGAAGCTAATCAAAGCCCAGCTTGCAAAGCAGAAAACAGAGCCCTCCATCCCTCATGCGTTGGATGGAAGTCATCCCAAAACAATGCCATTTTCGGATTCTCACACACAATGTATTTCTTCTCCCCATTTTCATCCACGTCCCCGCAAGAATATCCCCGGCTTATCCCGACACAACATGGCTTCAATGGGTTCTCAAATTTTCCTTTCCCTGGACAAAATTTCAGTTCAATTACCTCCAAAATCAAAATGATTTAATCAGAAATAAGGTTAGTGTCGATACCTAGAGGGTGTGTTTTGTTCTGAATTACAGACATAAATGAATTGTAGAGATCGGAAATGACGAAGGTGTTAGCTTTAATTATGTACTTTATATTTTCTCTTCTTTTCATCATAGAGAAATTATAGGATTTTGAACCATTGATTTTCACAAGCGTCATTAAGAGAGAAATCACATAATCATTACTATTTTCTTCTCTGTTAATGATAGAAGAAAATCTTAACAAATACCCATTAATAGAAAGAGCAACTTACCTTGTTCCATTTATTGTCTTTCCAAGAATTAGTTTTCCTTCAAAGAAATTTGGTTTCTCTCCCTTTCCCTTAGCTTTCTTTCTTCAATAGTTTGATGGAAAACTATTGTCGTTCAAGTTGGCAGAGAGAGGACCTCACCTCTTGGTTTTTATTGTTTTTATTTTAATTTCCATCAAATTAAAATAATACATCATTAATATTGACTAATAGGATTTGGACAACTTTGAGCCACAATCACGTGGGTGCCTTAATGAGTGACTGTTTGTCTTCCTAATTTGGAGTCTTCCTGGAAGAAGCTTCGCAGAACAGTCAGGAACCGGAAGGAGCAATCGGTAGATGCAACTACATCTACCGGTCTCCTGCATCTACCGGAACCGGAAGGAGCATTGCATCTACCGCCTCTGCATCTTCCGATCTCTGTCAAACAGAAACACCCAACATTTCTCCCACTTGGCTCAATAGTCATAATCTATAATACTTATACTATCATACGTATAAGCAACAGCAAATCCGTCATTATATTTGTCAAACATAATATAACATCATTATCGAGTATGTAACTAATATGGATCATAGCGGTCATATGTCATTTTATCGACACAATTCCTTCCATGTATCACATTATCACTTATATACTCAACAGCATTACTAAAAGGAATAACATAATGATCCACATTAGTGTCTTTCTTAAAGACAAATCCTGTTCATATCATAACGTCATAATTTCATTTCTGAATGCATTCAACATAATCAAACAGGATTCATAAGTGTATATCAGAAACTATCAATACATGAGCTCAAGAGTGTCAAATACATAAAGAACACAAAACATAAACATAAAGTTAACCTTCGGAAATGCCCATTCGTTCGACATGTTCAGTAAATGTCTTAGGTGGCAATCCTTTAGTTAACGGATCCGCAATCATAAGGTTGGTGCTAATGTGTTCTATTGACACCCTCTGTTTCTGAACTTCTTCTTTAACGGCCAAGTATTTCAATTCAATATGTTTTGCACCTTTGGAATACTTGTCGTTTTTTGAAAAGAAGACTGCTGCGGAGTTGTCACAATAAATTTTCAGCGGCTTGGCAATACTGTCAACAATTCCAAGTCCTGAAATAAAGTTCCGCAGCCATAAACCCTGAATTGTAGCCTCAAAGCATGCTACAAATTCAGCCTCCATAGTGGACGTAGCAGTGACAGACTGCTTCGCACTTTTCCATGAGATTGCACCATCGGCTAAAAGGAACAAATAGCCAAATGTGGATTTTCTAGTATCCACACATCCAGCATAATCTGAATCTGAATATCCAATCACTTCAAGATGATCAGATCGTCTGTAAGTGAGCATGTGATCTTTCGTTCCTTGTAGATACCTCAGTACTTTCTTTGCAGCTTTCCAATGCTCTATCCCTGGATTACTTTGATACCGTCCCAGCATACCGACAGCAAAACTAATGTCGGGTCTGGTACAAGTCTGTGCATACATCAAGCTGCCCACAAGAGAAGCATAAGGAATGTCTTTCATTTGTGTACGTTCCAATTCATTCTTTGGACATTGATTGAGATTAAATTTATCTCCTTTCTGAATTGGAACAACACTTGCTGAACATTTGTCCATTCTGAATCTTTCTAGAACTTTATTAATATAGGCTTTCTGAGACAATCCCAACAATCCTTGTGATCTATTCCGGAATATTTCAATTCCAATCACAAAGGATGCCTCTCCCATATTTTTCATTTCAAAGTTTCTATCGAGATATTTCTTGGTTTCGTACATTAGGCCAAGATCATTAGTAGCTAGCAAGATATCATCAACATACAGAATCAGAAATATAAACTTACTCCCACTGACCTTTAGATATATACACCGATCAACGATGTTTTCCTTAAATCCAAAGGATGTGATGGTATCATTAAACTTAATATACCATTGTCGGGAAGCTTGTTTAAGTCCGTATATTGATTTCTTTAATTTACACACCATGTGTTCTTGTCCTTTAATGACAAAACCTTCAGGTTGGTCCATATAAACTTCTTCATCTAAATTCCCATTCAAAAAAGCAGTTTTCACATCCATTTGATGAAGCTCTAAATCATAATGAGCTACCATTGCCATAATAATTCTGAAAGAATCCTTTTTCGAAACAGGAGAAAAGGTTTCCTTGTAATCAATGCCATCTTTCTGAGTAAAACCTTTGGCAACAAGTCTGGCTTTATTTCGTTCGATATTGCCATTAGAGTCACGTTTGGTCTTAAAGACCCATTTACACCCAACTCTTTTACAACCTTCTGGCAATTCGACGAGTTCCCAAACTTCATTCTGTTCCATTGATTTTAACTCATCTTTCATGGCATCTAACCATTTATCAGAATTTTCACTTTCCATGGCCTGTGAAAACGAAACTGGATCATCATCAAGTCCTAAATCATAATCGGACTCTTGAAGATAAACCACATAATCATTCGAAATAGCCGATCTTCTTTCTCTTACAGATCGTCTTAATGGTATTTCTTGTGGTTCATCTCTTATAGGTTCATTCATGACAACCTCATTATGTGGAGTTTGATCATTAATTTGTTGTTCGTGTAAGTCATTAATACGTTCAATAACTGGTGGAACAACAACTTGAGTAGAAGTTATGGGTATTGGAACTTGCACCCTAACTTCTTGTATTTCCACTTTACGTGGTTCCAAACTCCCACTGGTCTCACCACTTTCAATAAACCTAACATTTCCAGTTTCAACTATTCTCGTACTATGGCTAGGACAGTAAAATCTATACCCTTTAGATTTTTTTTTTTTTTTGATAACCAATGAAGTAACCACTGGTTGTTCTTGAATCCAGCTTTCTTTCATGTGGATTATAAATTCTTACTTCTGCTGGACAACCCCAAACATGCAGGTGTCTTAAACTGGGTTTCCTTCCTGTCCACAGTTCAAATGGAGTATTTGAGACTGCCTTACTAGGAACCCTGTTTAATAAATATACAGCAGTCTTTAACGCATGCATCCACAATGATAAGGGTAAAGATGAATTACTCAACATACTCCTAACCATATCCATTAAAGTACGATTTCGCCTTTCTGCAACACCATTCTGTTCTGGTGTGCCTGGCATTGGGTATTGCGCACAAATACCACGACTTTCAAGGAATTTAGCAAATGGACCTGGATGTTGTCCATTTTCATCATAACTGCCATAATATTCACCACCTCTATCAGATCTGATAATTTTCACTTTTCTATCTAATTGTCTTTCAACCTCAGTAACAAACACTTCGAGAGCATTTATTGACTGAGATTTTTCATTCAGTAGATAGATATATCCATAACGTGAAAAATCATCAATAAAGGTGATAAAATACCTTTCTCCACCAAAAGATGGAACATCAAACGGACCACATATATCGGTGTGTATAAGTTCAAGGAGCTGTTTGCTTCTTGTGGCTACTTTCTTACTTGTGTTTCTTGTTTGCTTTCCTTTAATACAATCAACACAAATATTTAGATCAGTAAAATCCAAATTTGGAAGGATTGATAGCTTTACCAATCTTTCCATTCTTTCTTTGGATATATGACCTAATCGTTTATGCCACAAATAAGCAGAACATTCATTCATTAAACCACGTTTCATTCCAACAGTACGATGCTCAACTAACAGGGTTTCAGCAAAACAATAATCAAGTTTTAACTTGTACAAACCATCATACAGAACACCAGAACCAATAAGAACATTATCTTTATACAAACTGAAACATTCATTCCCAAACATACAGGAATATCCAGCTGTATCAAGTTTCGATAATGAAACTAGATTACGAGAAACAGATGGAACATAAACAGTTTGAAAAAGATCTAATTGATGTCCAGTGTCTAACATTAAACGGTAAGTTCCAATGGCTTCAACTGGAACTTTCACCCGATTGCCCATGTAAATATATCTTTCATTTGGGCTTATGGTTTGGGTCGTAAGGAATCCCTGCATCGTATTAGAAACGTGAGTAGTACAACCAGAATCAATCCACCAAGTATTAGAAGGAACTTCAGTTAAATTTGATTCGAAACATACAAAAGCACTAGGCGTACCTTTCTTTTCGAACCATGCCTTACGTTTCAGGCAATCTTTCTGAAAGTGTCCTTGCTTTCCACAGAAATGACACTTATCTTTATGTTCCTTCTTGTGGATTTGGAAGGAGGACTGAGCTACCGATGATAGTCCTTTCTTACCCTTTCCACTTTTCTTTACTGGTTTCTTTCCAGCTCCTTCATAATTCATGAGATTGACAGCTTGAGTTCCTGGTTTCTTTAGCCTTGCTTCTTCCTGAATGAGCATACTTTGCAATTCATGCACATTCCATTTAGTCCTCATAGTGTTATAGCTCATATGAAATGGGCCATATTGAGGAGGCAAGGAGTTCAGGATGAATGTCACAAGGAAGTTCTCGTTCACTTCCATTCCCATGGACTTTAATCTTGCTGCCATGTTTGTCATTTCAACAACATGTTCATGCATGGTACGTGAACCATCAAACTTCATGGTGGTCAAAGTACCCATCAGTGTTCCAGCAAGTGATTTATCAGCCGATTCTGACTGAGAACATTCTTCCACAAATTTCATAAATTCCCTTGCACTTTCAGTTTTGGGAAATGTGGACTTGATGTTATTGGCTACAGTCATCCGCATAAACATTAGGCTCAATCTGTTTGATCTTTCCCAGGCATTATAGGAAGATCTCTGATCAGCGCTACTAGAAGCAGTAATAGCAGCTGGTTTCTCACTTAAGAGTGCCAAATCAAGATCCAGAACACCGAGGTGAAACTGAACTTGTTCGCACCATTCAGAGAAATTTAGACCAGAAAACTTTACTACAGATGTGGCTTGCGAATGAAGAGCAACAGGAATAGATGCTGCAAAATATAACACATGCTCCATCAATAATGCTTTGAGTTGTAGTGCAATCAGACAATCATAAATATATATTGAAGTTCTCCTTTGGGTGACACAACAATATACAATCATAAACATAGTTGATGCTCAATTTAAATTACACATAATTGGTAATTAACATACTCGAAATAGACATGTTTGTTATCTTTGGATATACTAAACATACCTACTCAAAGCATATCAATTCACCACAATTATATTCACAATTATAAAATACTCAATCCACCTTTGGGCGATTTTATATATTTTACAATCATGAAAGTCAATATACTCATGTTACAATCATAATTTTCATCATGTCATTTCATTATCGAGCATCACATAAAACATGAGTAATTGAATTTATTCAATTTAATATCTAAAATAAAACGTTCTGATTCGGCCACTTTGGTGACTAACAAATCATCATAATTTAGATATCAAATTAAATAATCATAACATTCACATAAACAATTAACAATGACAAAACATAATTGTCACATTTATCATTCAATAAAATAATCTAAACATTAAGAATTATTTTATTTCTCAACCATGAACAGTAATGAACAATAATCGGCCATGAACAGTAATTGGCCGTGAACAGTAAAATCGGTGAACAATACTTTCGATAAACAATAATTCGAAATTTCTTAATCTCACCGATTATTCATCCTTATTTTAACAGAAATCAATCATTAAGCAGCGAATAAACATACGATTCATAATTGGAAAATCAACTGTTCTACAACGATGCTCTGATACCACATGTTAGCTTTAATTATGTACTTTATATTTTCTCTTCTTTTCATCATAGAGAAATTATAGGATTTTGAACCATTGATTTTCACAAGCGTCATTAAGAGAGAAATCACATAATCATTACTATTTTCTTCTCTGTTAATGATAGAAGAAAATCTTAACAAATACCCATTAATAGAAAGAGCAACTTACCTTGTTCCATTTATTGTCTTTCCAAGAATTAGTTTTCCTTCAAAGAAATTTGGTTTCTCTCCCTTTCCCTTAGCTTTCTTTCTTCAATAGTTTGATGGAAAACTATTGTCGTTCAAGTTGGCAGAGAGAGGACCTCACCTCTTGGTTTTTATTGTTTTTATTTTAATTTCCATCAAATTAAAATAATACATCATTAATATTGACTAATAGGATTTGGACAACTTTGAGCCACAATCACGTGGGTGCCTTAATGAGTGACTGTTTGTCTTCCTAATTTGGAGTCTTCCTGGAAGAAGCTTCGCAGAACAGTCAGGAACCGGAAGGAGCAATCGGTAGATGCAACTACATCTACCGGTCTCCTGCATCTACCGGAACCGGAAGGAGCATTGCATCTACCGGAACCGGAAGGAGCATTGCATCTACCGCCTCTGCATCTTCCGATCTCTGTCAAACAGAAACACCCAACAGAAGGGGGAATCGTTGGTTCTGTTGTTGAAGTTTGAAACAGCTTGTTCTAGTAGAGCGTTGTGGAAGTTGACGAGGTTGTTCTGTGTTTCGTTGCAATGTCGGAATGAAGAAATGGCTGCGTTGGGTGGAAAACAGCCCAATGGTGCTAGCTTTGTCACGACTATTTTCTTTACTCCGATGTCGAGAATTCGTTTCAAGTTCACTGCAAGTTGGTTCACCACTGAGACCATGAACGATTTTACACCCTGAAATAAAAATGATGATCGAGAAATGACCTTTTACTTCGTTTACGCATTTTCAAAAACAGGTTATGATCAATCTATGATCTCAAGTAAACTACGATCATTCCGACAGTTTCACAAGCACGTTCGTCCAACCCACGATCTACCCACTAAATGACTCTAAAATGGAGGTTCATCAATGGCGACTGTACTGAAAGGGGACTGAAACACGAAAGCAGATTCTAATTTACCTCAGCAGAGGCAGAGCCATTTCTGGCGATGTAATAAGTGTAGTCATTGCCATTAAGGGAAACAAGGGCGACCGAAGACTTCAAATCTTCAACAGTAACAGCAGAGTCCTTAATCAGCTGCTGAAAGAAATCGATCTGTGTCGTCATGTTTGGGTCTGATATCCAGGTGTCGAAAACGCCGGTGCCGCCGTAAGCGAAGTTGACGCCGTGCTTCAACCGTTTTCCGGCTAACATTCTCCATCTGTATGGAGTCGGAGACTTCCCCCCCAGAAATTTTGCTGCAATGGACTTAACTACTTCAGGAAACTTCAATAATTATAGAAAAGTTACTAACTAGAGCGATAAAAATGCATTTTTTAAATTGTGTACTCCGCCAAGATTATTATTTTATCAAACTTTAGGGTGAGTTCAGTCGAACGTGGAGTGTCGACAGAAATTCACGTGACAGAAGAAAATATCCTTCGGACGTACTAATATAATAATAATGCATGAAGGAATTAAGGAGAGCCCAGTTTAAGAAATCAGAGTGAGTGGGAATGTTTGTGTAGACAAAGTCAAAAATGGATATTCTGACGTGAAAAGCAAAAGCGGCCGATGCATTGAGGTCATAAAGTCAGATCATCCTGAAATGGACTGATGTAAACAAAATTTGACGGCGACCCACGTAACCAAAAGTAGGCTAAAGATTAAATCGAACCAGACAGGTGGAGTAGAGAAAGAGGGTACCGAAGTAATCGGTGAGAACGCTGCCGTCGGAGTACCTGCCGGCGGGAATGCCTGGAAAAGTAAGTCCGTAAGGAGTTCTCCAGGATTTCGACAAGGTTTCTCTATTATTGCCAGTGTCAACAAAAGAATCCCCGAAAACAAACAGCTTCGACGGACGGTATTTGAAGAGGCGGCCATGTCTGTGCCGGTGAATTGCTGCGCTATGAACTGCAAATAACAGAAACTAAATCAGCTCGTGAAAAAGCATGGACAGTCACTGAAAGTGTGAAGATAATGGAAAGACGAGCAACCTGAGAGGAGAGACAAGAAGAAGATAATCAAGAGAGAGAAACTGAGTTTTCGAGAATTCATATTGACAGAAAAGTGGAAAAAAACAATACGTAGCTGTTAGTAGCAGTTGATGTTTGAATTTGGTTTCGTCTCCATGCTTACTTATAAAGTGGCTAAAGTTTAGCCATAATTACACTTTAATTAATGTGTTCCTAATATCATAGTAATTAGTGATTGGGAAGGTCTTTAAAATGTTGTTGCCAAGTCTATGAAGCCGGCCGGCAATACAGAACAGACTGCATCAAATGTTCAAGTTACTCGTGCGTTGAATTTCAGCCTCCATGGTTGACCAAGCACCCATTGGCAGGATGACTTTTTCTGTGGTCAGTCATATCCACAGTCCACACTCCAACATGGACACTCAATGAAATGTGCTTGTTGAGAATTAAATGCTCATTTAATACTTGGACTAAGTTCATCGTTCATGTGGAGTTTGTTAGAGTGAGTGACATTATCGACTGTCGTCATGGACGATAAAAGCGTTCTATAGCTAGCTATCATCTCCATTCAAAATGATAATTATGAAGAAGAAAGATCCACGTCAGAGAATTTGCATGAACAGGACTGACTCTATTTCATTACGAAAGCAGTTCATTATTTTAACGTCTAAACTTTACTTGTTACAGAAGACGAATACTTAATTATACAACTCGCAGGCCACTGGATTTTTATGCGAAATATGAAGATGGGTGTTCTTCAAAATTATCGGCCTGCAGGTTAGTTGGAAGTGCTCTGTTCAAGCGGCCGTTGGCGATGCAAGATCAGTAGACATTGTGTAAGACGGAGTTCTTGGGGTTCTTGGAGACAAGTTTACGAACTCCAACGCCTGAACTCTTAGTTGCACCGGATAATCGGCAACACAACCGATTCTCGGACCGGCTCCAGAGCACCATCGAAGAGATATTTGATGACCCAGTTGATATGATTTCACTGACTTCTTGGAGTTTATTCTTTGCAATATAGCAGTCTTTGGAACATCAGCTCTTGGGCTTTGAAGACCTCCGGATAAGGTTCTTTTGTACTCGTTTTTCGCTTCTGTTTGTCGTTCTTGAGCTGATTCTGACGATGGAGTCGAGTTATCTTCTTCTGCTATCGATTCAGCTGGAGGAGTTTCAGAGTCTGCACTTAAAGGTTCATATTTGAGTCCGTTGAACGGTTTGACATCATCATAGACTTCATAATCTTCATTCGCCTTGCGAATCTTTGCAGAATGTCGATCAAACAGAAAAGGAAACTCAGCAATGTAAGATAATAACGAGTCAAATTTTAAACATTTGGCAAGTGAAACGAATAAAGTAACACCTGAACTTCGTCGAGGATAACTCCATTTTCCTTTAGGAAGGATAAAAAGCTGTCGAGACTGTCATCGGTCGGCCGGTAATGACCACTGTAAGCAGAGATGGTCTGAAAAGCACAAAAGTAAATCAGATACTGAAGCATTTACAAACATTTCCAAGACATTTTTAGAGCTTGTTTATGAGCAGAACGTTTCGAAAAATACCCTTTCCTCGACGATTAAACAGTAAATAAAGAGAAACCCGTAACTGGCTACCTTAAGAACTCCACGCTCTGACTCTAGCCGGCCAGCAGCTAAAGTGGCCCCTCCGGCCAAGAAGGAGGAATGATGGAACAATCCTTTTTTCTTCTGGAAAATCATTACTTTTCACATTAAATATCCAGAATATAAGAATATTGAACCGAAAATCCTCGAGATATTTTCAAATTCTCACCTCACCGGCGTATAATTTCTTCGCAGCGCTCATGACGAAGATCCACTTTGCTTCTCTCGATTCTTTGTTCGTATCGAGGAAACATCCAGACTGTTTGTGAATGATCTTCCCTTCTACAACAATGTATTCATAATGCTCCCTCTCTTGCTAAATTGGTCAATAAGAACACGGCAAAAGAAAAATGAAACCAAGAAATTATTATACGAACGATGCGTACGACTTCAATATCAATCTCAAAATTGGCTGAATGCCTTTTACTATGATTCGCGACAGAACATACAGGTCCGAGATAAGTAATGCATTGCCGCCGAAGTTTTGATCTTGGACATTGTTCGAGATTAACATCTGTACCATCTCCAATATCAAGCCTAGTATTAAAAAATCATTGTTAAAATCAACAACCTATGCGTACCACCTTTGTCAAATTTATAAATCCCGAGTGGGAGATAAACTAATTTGTGCAATCAAAATGAGCAGCAGAAGAATCAATCGAATTCGTAATGGTTTGGGAAAACAAATGCAAGTTATGTAAGAACATTCAGGAAACTAGAAGATTTTATGGCGACTAATTAAGCAACAAATTCCAGAGTTTATGCAGTAATATTCATTTTCAAACTGTAGTTTACAGAATTTTATGAACCAGAGTCATGAAAATCCAAATTAATCAGCCTCACCAGTAGAAGAAAGGTTGCCCAGCATCAGCTTTGCACCACTCGTCGTAGTAAAAATGCAAATTATGACCATATCGATGCCGTGGATCAATCTACAGAGATAAATGGTAATACAAAGATCTTATTAAGCATGAAATTAGAGTCTGAGATGAGTAATAATTAAGCAATTACAGCTTCAATCCAATGCTGGAATGCCAGTTTTTGTGCTTTGGTGTCTTTGGACAACCCTTTGCCCACCTGCCAAAAAAGGGCAAAAGCTAATTTCCTCCATTAAAAGTTGCAGTAAGCAGAGGGATAGAAAGATGGAAACAGAAACGAAAACCATTTTTACCGTCGCAGCATTCAAGCTAATACGACTCCATCTTGAGGCAGCACTTTCGGGCTTCTGGAAGTTGAAGAATGAAATCGTGCTGTGATTTAATCTCGCATAGTTGATAGCTTGCCACCTTCATTGCATTTTTTTTTCCCTGTTATCAGTTAATTGTTTCGAATGCCAAAAATTTGAACACCGACAAAAAGGAATCTCGAATCTCCGGCGATTTGAAGCGCTTACCAGAGCTCTTCAGCAACAACCGCCGAATCCGCCAACCTGCGGCGAGTGCGGTAACTCCTATACACCTTCTGCAACTGCACGGCAGCTTTCGGCTCCGTTAGCTGGCCGGAGGAACCAAACCCATCTTCTCCTCCAGCCACCGAGCTTTTCCTTTCAATAGCCAGCGACCCCTCTTTACCTGGAACGGAAAACCCCGTGGTCAAGCCACCGCATTTAGAATCAGCAGTGAGAGTAGAGTAGGAGAAGCCGAGGTCAGTGTTCGCAGTATCCATCGTGGGTGAGATCGGGACTTCCATGGTTTCTACAGAATAAGAGAGAGGAGGTTTTTGGGAAGAAATGGGTTCCACTTTCATGGCCATGCTCTGCACCTCCATTGAAAAACTCTAAGTCACAGACAGTCAACACTAGGCGATGAGACTGATTTCTGAAAGTTCCGACTTTTGAGAGAGAAGAAAGTAGACCCAGCTAGCTGCCAGTCTTCTTTTAGGACAAATGTTTACCCAATTGTTCTAAATTTATCACTATCATTAATCACTACTGAAGCCTGAAGGTCCCACCAACTAAAGGGAGAAAAGTGAAGTCAATATCATCTTTTAAAGTAGAAACAAGGAGAATGGCGTTCTCCACGTTGTCCACTCTGAGTATTGCTGAATGAAACACCCTTCCATCATTTTGCTCCGCTCGGCAATGATTAGTTGTTGGATTGAAATTTTGTGGGTGGATTGAAACCTTGAAATCCACTTATGAATCTGCTTCTGTTCTTCTCCCTCGAGGAGTCATTCTCATGTTTCGAGGTCAAATTGTGATCTAGGAGAGGACACACCGTTAAAAGTCAATGCTTTCTTCTTTGTTACTGTTTTTATGATAACAAGGGCAAGATGAAGGTTTTATATAACAAGGGTGTAGTGAATGGTGGGATATTTTGCTCATGTTATTCGAAGGATGAGAATAATCCAATAATAAATTGACAATAAAATAGGGGTCCCCATCTAGAGTTTGTCGGACTCTCCTCGTGGAATTTTGGTGTGTCCTCCATTGAAAGTCTTGTAATTCTTAATAGATTGATCGATGTAGCTAAAATGGAAAATAAAGTTGCAAAAAGAACGAAAAAGATGAATGCAGAAAAATAAATGCTTTTATGAACGATATGTTTTCACTTTTGGCTATTCCCTTTCAACTTTGTTTGTTTTCGAGATATTTTTTTTTTTTTTACTTTTTTATTTATGATGTTATCTTAAATTTCAGAAATTTTCGGATGATTGCACGTAATTCTAGAATTTTATCCTCAATTTTAATAAAAAATTAAATGAGAATGATAAGTTTGTTAATGAATAATCATTTAAGAGTTAATTTGCTAATAAAATTAATTCACTTAGTCATTTTGTCACTAGCATATAGTTTAATATTTTAGTAATATAATGTTTTATGCATGACAACACATGACATTTTGATCAAAATTTAGTATTTAATTTTTAAGTTACTACCAAATAAATAAAATAATTATTCGACCTGTTTCTGTCACAATCATTACTGTGTTACTTTTACAAACAACGACATTGCAATAATTGCAAAAATAACATGTTTCACGGGTAGCAACACTATTACTATTTACTCATGTAACAATGTTATGTTTATTATTTTATTTTACTTTATTAAGAAATTTAACGACGTGTTAAATAATAATTGATATAATTAATTATCTATTTATAATTTATTATATTAATTATACAAATATTTATTTGATACGTCAATCAATTTTTTTAGAAGTATAATATATGAGAATAAATATAGCAATACTATAATACACATATTCATATAGTTGCTGTCTAATTTCCGCTTTAAAAAATCTAACATGTATTTTGTCACATCATTTGAAGAAGACAAATATATCTAAATTAATAAAAAATTAATATTGACAGTTTCTTATTTATTTATTTATTTTTATAAATTTAACTATAAGAATTGTACAAAAATAAACATCCAAGGAACAGATCTTACTCGTAGACGAAATAAGATTTGCATGGTGTTATTATTAATAATTTTAGTTATTAGAAAATACTGTGATTAATGGTTAGTCTAAGTTTCTGAATTAAATTCAATATCCACATCAACTTGTTTATTAAATATTAAATAAATGATGGATAAGGCCAATAGGCAACAACAGTGACACCTCAGAGTCCACTAAGGATAACAAAAATGGAGCACTTTATCCTTGAATAATGTGATCCATATTCATACGTTACATTTCTTACAAACTTTAAATCACTATTCACGAACCCAAAACAAATATAATTACCGTTTGAAATATGGACCATAACTTTAAGATACACAGCTCCAAACAACAAGGGTTTAGTCCAAATGATATGATGCTCTTGTACCCACCTTTTCTTACACGGGATCTGTAATACCCGGTTTTACGAGATATTAATATTATATTATATTATGGCATTTTTGTGAATATGCCAAAACCAGTCTTTTTTTTGCAAAAAGAGAGCTTCATTACAATCCTAACGATTAATAGGAATTTACGAGAATTTTCGGAGTAATAACGCTATATTTCGAGTAATTAAGTTTCTCGTAATATAAATGACGTTTTAGTAAAAATAGTAAACGAGGTCCGATTTGCGAACAAACAGTTTCAATAAATCTCAAATAACAAGTTAGACTTATTGGTGAAATAAGGAGATTTGATGGAACCAAATAGCTAGTTAATTAACGAAACAAACGACGAAACGAATATAAAAACAATACAAAGGCAAAACGGTAATCTGCCAAATCAATATTATAAAATAACAAAAATCTTTCTTTCTCCTCACTTCTCCTCTGCCGCGAGAAAACCAGAGAGCTTCTTTCTCTCTGCCATCGACGATCCTTCGACGTTCCGACCTCCGATTCGTCTTCCGATCGTCTCGTTTTCTTCACGTTTTCTCCTCCAACTGACGCCCTAGGTATGAATCTATGATCTTAGAGCGTTTACTTCGATTTTTACGGAGTTTGAACAATTAGGGTTTCGTTTAGGTTTCGTTTAAAAATGCGATTTAGGGTTCGAAATTTATAGATTTGCCGTAATTAAGGATATAGTGAACGTATTGGACGTTATTGGACGAAGTTAAATTGATTTTTGGAAAAAGTTAAAAATTTGTGAATTTTCGGGTTTTTAGGAAAACTCGTTAATTGTGATTTTGAACTATCGAACACTACTTGGTGGTTTAAATGCTTCGATTAGTTAAGTTAGAACTTTTAGAAATTTCTTTAGTTAAGGTTTTGTTAATTTTGACGTTTAGAAGCTTAAATTAGTTTTAACGTCGATGTTGTATTCTGCCTCAGACAAACAACGCTCGTGGACCGAGCTTGGATTGCATCGGACACGAGGTAAGTTCTCGTGAACTTCTCTGGCCGATTGGCCTACACCGTACGTCGAGGTCGTCTCGAGGAGTTTTGGTGACGTGTTTATTTAATCGCTTTGGTTGGGTAGTTAGGGTTCGATTGTTTTATAGGTTGATGTTGTGTTTTGATGGTATGCTCCGTATGTATGTTTACTTTCTGTTATATTGAACTGTTCACGTATCACGTGTTTTAAAAGAACATAGAAAATGAATTTTCGCATGATGTTTTAAAGAAAATGGCGATGTGGCCTGGAGAGGGGCACGACCTATTGTGGAGACCAATTATGGGTTTGTCACAATACCACGTCTATTGCATACTCATACAGTTATACAGTTACAGGTCATGCGAGATGGGGCTCAGTCACGGCTGTACGTGTTGTAAGCGTGTACCCCCCCCCCCCTGGTCTAGCTGGAAAGAGTAGTCCGACCGCTGGATGTGCTCTCTCCGGTTAGAAGGCTGAGATCTCGGTGACACCCACAGAGTAAAGATAAAGAAAATGCTGCATGATTTCTGAACTCATATGCATAGCATGCATGTACATTTACTAGAACTTGCTGAGATTTTTATCTCATAGGTGTCTGTATGGTGTAGGTGACTTCGACATAGGTGAGGACGAGATCCCTCCACCTGAGGAGTGATGCAGTTGACAGAGGATGGCTTGCGTGGTGTGCTGGCGCAGTCGATGCTTACCTGACCCGTGGAGATGTATGTATAGGTTTTGGGGTTATTGGGATCGTCTGGGCTGATAGTTGTATAGACATTTTAGGATGTTTGGATCTGATAGTAGATAGGTTAAATGTTTTAAGCGTTTTGGAAACTGATTTATAATTGTTTTGAAAATCTTTTATTGAAAGTACTTTGTAACTGTTTAGTGATTTTAAAACAGGAGGATACTTCAGACTTTCAAACGGAATCACGCGGTTTATTTTCGTGAAAACGTGTTTTGTTTTATTTACGTCTCGAGTCGGTTTCGGACGGTATTTCAGAGGATGTATGAGTGTTGAGAGATTTGATGTTGAAATGAATGATAAGGATGTAGTTAGAGTTGTGTTAGTAAATAGTGAAGAATATGTTTAAGTGTTATGCAGGAAAGTAAAGAAAAGAGAAAGGGTGAAGGGAGAGGGAGCTGCGCTCTCTGAAATTTTCCAGAGAGCCTCGCGATCGATCGCCCAGGGAGGGCGATCGATCGCCCCCTTCTCTGCCGAAGCGATCGCTGGTGAACGCGATCGCCAGGGGCGATCAACCAGGCAAGAGATCGCCTGGTTGTGATCGCCAGATTTTGGGCGATCGATCGCTCCTCATATATTTGGGACGAAAGTCCCTTTTGCCCTCTGAGCGCTGGCCGATTGTTTTATTCAATTTTAAATGATTTAATGGTTTTATTTAAATTGTTTTAAGATTAATTTAATTGGTTTAACATCTTAGACTTCAACGATTCTAATTCCAATTCCGATTCCGATTTTAAAGTTTTATTTCCGCTCAAACGATAGGTTTAAAGTTAATGAGGATAAATATATATATATATATATATATATATATATATATATATATATATGTACCGGAAATTGGGTACAGTATTTGGGTCGCTACAGGATCCCCTAGAGAAGGATCTGTGTATAAACCCACAAAATATTCAAGAGGCGCTCGGGTGAATGGTGTTGCACAAATCCAAGGAAAAAATTAAAGAAATGACTAAGGAAATGCAAAATAGATGAAGGTGATGTGTGTGTGAGTGATGGCCGAATAATAAAGGAAGAAAAATGAAGAAAATGCAAGAATAAACAAGAAGATGAAAGTGGTGAAATGTGTGTGAAAACCGTGGAGAATATTATGGAGATGAAGAGAAGAAAAATGCAATAAATAAAATAGTGAAGTGTGTGGAATGTGTGGTCGAAAATAAAGGTGGAAATGTGTGTAAGTGAAGCGAAAATGAAAATAATGGAAATACCGTTGGCGGACCCGTAGAGCGATCTTACGGTTTAAGCTCTCGGGTAAACGATTCTCCCGGAGGAAAAACGACCACCGTAGGCCGGGATTATCGTCCTCAATTCCGACTCCCAATGGAGAAGGCGAGGGAATACGTAAGAATTAACTTAGCAACCCAAGCTAAGTTAATAATGGAGGGCTACTCCACTTGGTTCAAAGAACCATGAAACTCTCAAAGGCTAACCACCTCAAAGAAGCAAAAAGGGATATTTTATAAATTGGAAAAAGTTCTAGAAAACAATAATATACATGCATTATATAGACCTATGGTGGAGGTTAGGGTTTCCATGGAAAGGATTGGAGCCGTTGATGAAGGCAAAGATGAAGGGACAAGATTGCAATTTATGTGCTTCATCCAAGGGTTGTGGTTCTTTCCTTGTTTTGCTTGATCAATGGTGCTAAATGGCCATGTCATCCATCCTTATGGCCAGTACTTGATGTACTTGCATGGGCCAAATCTTCAAGCGTGGGCTTTCTTGGGTTGGCTCTTCATGAGCCTATTTGATGAAGGTGTTGCATCCAAATGTGAGCCAAATATGGGCCAAGTGATGCTTCCAAATATGTGCCAAGTGATGATTCCAACGTAGGCCAAGTAGTGGGCTTAGCAGTGGGCCTAAATACTTGTGGTCTTCAACCCACAACCATGCCACCAAGATGTGATTAAGTCTTACCAACAAAACTAATGCATGGATGCTAAAAACTAATGGCTAAAAGTTTGCCAAAAATGAGATATCAAAGAAAACAAGCAAGAGAAAATTACAACAATTTGTTCCCCGGAAGACAAATTCCGGCTTCTGGTACTCCAACTGGTGCTCTAGTGTTTTCTTCATTCCGTTCCGAGCTTTTCAAGAGGGCATCCATATAGCTAGGCTTCCCATGTGGCATCCATGTCCAATGAGCTAGAATCCCACGTGGCATCTCCAACTGGATCAACACCTACAAAAGAAATATCATAATAAGTAATGAGAATAAATAAAGTTTGGGCCTTTATCGGTTTTTCAAGTAATTGGGCCCCTAGGCATGTCATCCTCTCCGGGTGATTTGAGGATTTGACCTCAAATCCATTGGTTGGCTTCTTCCCGAAGTTGTCTCCTCCAAAACTTTGGACAAAGATCTCAACTAGACTCTCTAAATGCTTGTATTTAATGATGAAGAAGGTGTAGTCTGCCAATAGGGTATGGAGTTGAAATCCCTTTAACCACCAATATTGTTCTTGATATAATTTCTAAATTTTGGGTGGTTGGGTGGTCTTTTCACAAAGTTCTTTGGTAAAGGTGAGAAAATTGAATTGATAAACTACTTCGAAGGGCGTTTGCTCGGTGATGGAGTGATGGTTTCGAAAGTAATAGAATTCTAAATATGGTAACACAATGTTATCATTATAACCCTTAAACCATAGAATTAGGCCTTCTAAAATCTCGACCCCAAATGTAGGCTCAACATCCATATAAACCTTAAGATAGTCTTTACTCCAACCAATCCTCAAAAGCCAAGTGATTAAATGGTCAGAGGGCAAATATCTTGTTGTTACCAAACCAACTTATTCTTTTTCCTTAGTGCGATGGTAAAATTTGTGAAAATCACATGAGAAGGCTAGTTGTTTGGTTGATTCATCTAATTGCAAGTTAAGAAATTTGAGGGATGCATTAGGTGTAACTATCCCATAGGATTGCCTAAGTCCACTAAGGATAAAATCATTAATAATTATAGGGACTAAGACTAAATCCTTCAAAAGTCCTCTAGAAAAGGTGGTAATCTCCAAAAATTGGTTTAAAGTGGAATTATCCATATAATCATCAAATTGCCTAGAATAAGGTGTACCAATGATCATAAGGAGGGGTATTATTGAGGGTTGAGGCGTGGGTACTTCATCATAAAGGAAATTGTCATACCACTTGATGTGGGAGCAGTCTTGGTCATACTCCTCTTCAAAAAAAGTTTCTTCCAAGTGTTTCACATCCTCAAAATCTCCAATTAAGTCATCCTCAACTTCAACCACTTGATTGTCCATAATAAGTTGACCTCCTTCGAGATGACAAGTCTCTTCTTCTAGTATTTCTTCCTTCGTTTGATTGTCCATTTCAAGAAGTGGACCTTCTTCGGGATAACAATCAACTTCTTCTAGTGCCTCTTCCTTCTCTTCATTTAAACTAGGCATTTCCTCAATAATCTCTTCATCTTCATCTTCACTTAGGGATTCTTCATCAAGTTCATTAGGATTTTGGGACTTAGGAGGTGAGAGTTTCCTCAAAGTCTCTTGTACCCAATTATCCAAAAGGTGGCAAGTAACTTCAAGTTTGTGCATGATCTCATCTAGCCATCCTAGATTTCCATCAACGATTGGTTTGTGAGGTAGAATTGGTTCCCGGTTTGATTGATGATTGTTCCTAGTCCTTAACCCCATTTTATCCCTTAAATTTCTTTCATTAGTGGATGGATATTCACGACTTTATTGATTCTTAAAATTCGAGGAGTTATGATAACATATAGGGTGATCTTCTTTAAAAATTTTATTTCCAAAATTGTACTCTTGCTTTTGTAGCTTTGGGGCAAATTTTTTCTCCAATAATCTCTTCATTATTGTCCAAGTAATCAATTCTTCTTCCTCATTTCTTCTTCTCTTTTCTACAAATTTTTTCAAAAAATATTTAGCATCCTTGATTAAACTCTTAGAAGCTAATTTAACTTTTTCCCTTTCATAATAACCCTCGTAAGCAAAAAAAATTTCCACTCTCTCAACCCAAAAGAAATATTCATCTCTACCATTGAGACCACTAAATGGAAAAATGTTTGGTTCATCATAATATTCTCGGATAATTCTTCTTCTAGTGTTCATGTCTTTAATCTAAGTTTTAGGAAGGTTTAAAAAAAATAATCATGAGTTCTTAATCCTAATTTAGATTAGTTGAACCTTAAATTTTTGGATATTTTGCTTAGGATTAAATTTTCAATTTATCTATATATATATATATATATATATATATATATATATATATATATATATATATATATATATATATATATATATATATATATATATATATATATATATATATATATATTTTTTTTTTTTAATACGTGATTTAAAATTTAAATACTAATGATTTAGGAAAACCCAATTCAACAAAAACAAAAACTAACAGAAATTAACACTTAAATTTTAAAAACATATTTAACCAATTTGTAAGTCATTTTGCATGCATGAATTAATTAGACCAAAGGATTTTGCATGAAAGATTTAATTCAACCAACATGTGCTTTATATTCTTTAGCAGCAAAAATTTATGCGTAAGGATTTGTTTAGTTATATGCTCTTCTAGTAATAAAGAGTATTTTTTTTTTAAATAGCAGCAACAAGACAAGTGAATGGGTATTTGCTGTGGTAAAACAAAAGGAAATTACAGATTTAAATTTAACATTTATAAGCAGCTGTAAAATTCTGTTACCCACGGAGCACTACTTCCTTACTGTACCAACTCTGAAATTCTAAGAATTGCAGAACGTGATCTCGTAGCCAATGGTCGATTGCAAACCAACAACATTTAGCCACCAGCAGCTCACTACTCCTGCAAACCCACTACGAAAAAGCCAAATGAACGATTAATAACCTGAAATACATTAGCAAAACAAAAGCAACCAACTGGGTAATAAACCAGAAATAATCAATAAATCAACAGGTTATGAGTTTGTAATAGCAGTAAGCCAATAAGTTCAGTTTTATGCATTAAACCTCAGACATAGTAAATACAAGCTGTGAAAGTTTGATTACCACAATTATACCAGCAAATTTACGGTTACAGCCAGTAAAAGCTTAAAGTTACTGATTTAGCTACCAGATCAACAGAAAGATTAAAACAATTTTTCACAGTTTTTCGGTTTTATCCCTATTCTTTCAGTTAACCTATCAAACACCTTAAAAACTAATAAATATTCAGCAAAACAAATTATCTGATTGGCGTTAATACTAAACAGTAAGTAAAACGTTCACTTCATTCATTAAACCCTAATCAGAATGGTAAAGCAAAAATACCCAGCTAAGTAATAAACCGAAAATGATTAGCAGCAAAACAACAGGTTGACAATTTTATGCATTAACTTCCAACACAGTAAAGGCATGCTGTAAAATCGATTTCATCAAAATATTATAAGCAAGTCTACGGTTCAAACCAGCGTTAGTGTCCCAAAATGAAACAGAGTGGCAACAATCTCAATTCTGCAGAAAACTCGTTAGAAATAACAGCACTTTCACAGATTCAATTTAATACTCATATATTAAGGTAATCCCTTCCTGCTGTAAAATGGTAATAGCATAACCAATAAGTCAATAAAAACATATTATGCAGAACCTGATAAAAAAACACATCAGCAGGACAAAGAAAACTATCAGACAAATGCTACGAAAACCCACTGGCGATGCTCAAAACAGATTTGACCAAGCTTAAGAAGATAGTTAGATGATAGTGTATGTAGCTTAAAGAACCAGATAAGAACACAATTAAATGTTGTAAATCAACAGTAAACAACAGCAAGCAAACTCGAAAACAGATTTAGAAAGTAATTTTTTTTTCAAAAAAATTTCAGTCAAGCATTTTAACAAATAGCTGGTCGGCACGTTCATGCACAATAATAATCAGCTTCAATTTTACGCAGTCGTCCACGATAATGAAAGACGCAGTCGTCCACGCTCAAAGGAAAGACGCAGTTGTCCACGATCAAAGGAAAGACGATGTCGTCCAAAGTTAAAAGACAAACTACTTGTCCACAGCTTCGTCGTTCAAAGACTTAGCGCTAGAAATTTAAAAGACTGCGAAGCAACAGTGATACTCGTCCAGTGTCTTAACTCCAAATCATTAATGGTGTAACGACCTAACCCCCCGATGGGCCAGGCCGTGCAGTGCCGCTCGATGGGCCAGCTGCCACGTGTGTCCATACAGGTTGTCCACGTGTACTCACGATCTTCTCCCCCCTGCAGGGAGTTTTTGCCTCCCTCCCCACTCGAACCCAAGACCTCAGGGACTAGTACCTAGGCTACAAGTGAGGAGTACCACTTGAGTTAGTGGAGAGAAGATCGTGAGTACACGTGGACGGCCTGTGTGGATGATAAGTGTGTATATTACACACTTTATTGTACTCTTTAATACTTGAATTGATGAGTTTTACTCAAAGTATATAAAAATTCTGATGTATTTGGTGAGTGTGTAGAAAAATTGGAGAATTACAGGTTTCGGTGAAATCATTTCAGAAGAAAAGCGAGCAATTGTCGATCGATCGGATATTTTAATTGTTTTAATCTCAACCGTTGATCAATCGGCTATTTTAATTGATGGAGGTGTTTGAATCTGGACCGTTGAAGCTTGTTTTAATCTTAGCCGTCGAAGATGATTGTGGGCTGGGCTTCAAATTAATTGATAAATAGGTTATATGTTAACCTAATTTGAGATTCATTCAGAAAGGAGGGAGAGTAGCCCTAGAGACGGAGAGCGGAACCGAGCGAGAGATTCTAGAACTGGAATTCAGCATAGTTTTTCTTTTCCTTTCTCTTTTAAACATGAATCTCTTTATTATTTTCATTGTTTTTCTTTATTTTAGTATGAACTAAATTTATTTTCTAGGGTTACGATGTAACTGAAACTCGACTGTTTAATATTTTTAATTTAGTTTTTATTTTCCTTTTTCCGATATCGTGTTGAGTATTCTTGTCTGTTCTTCATGCTTAATTTTGCCTGATCACCAAAGTTAAGATTTTTAGGGTTATTTCAAAAGACGGAAGTTGCGAAATAACTGGGCATTGATGAGTTTACCATGAACTGATTCTAGACTAGGGATAGCTAGGACTTTTATGTAGTTTTAAGATTTTCTGTACTTAATGTATTCAACTGATTTGAGTTTGAGACCGGGAGGTGATAACCTGTTAGTTGGATAATATTATTATAGCTCGGGGGAGAATAATAATTAAAATAGAAAAATCGCTATCAACACGTATTATTAGGAAATATTAACTAAATTAGGGATATTAAATAGGAAAGTGGATGTGAAATCAGAATCTCTAGATTATTTCTTAATATTTATCAAATCTTTAATTATTTTTCTGCCATTTATTTTAGTTTCCTAATTTGTTTACTTCAATTACTTTATTTATTTAATTGTTTAATTTAAAATCAAATAAAAATCAAATTTTTTTAATAAAAATTAAAGTGTTTTAGTCCAATTAATTTAAAATTAACTTAATTTAATATTTTAGTAAAACTATTCCTCGTGGGTTCGACTCTTACTTAAAAACTATATTACTTGTGCGACACGTACACTTACGTATCACGATTTTTCGCAACAGTGGACACACGTGGCAGCTGGCCCATCGAGGGGCACTACACGGCCTGGCCCATCGGGGGGTTGAGTCGTTACAAATGGTCGCGAACAATAACGACTCCAGACATCAACGGCTAGCTGCCCGTCGTACAGATGTTTCTTCAACGGTTATATTTCCGAACACAGACGAGGAACGAGATGCCGAATATAGACAGAGTATAAATAGAAGAACAAAGCTTAGGAGAACAACTTTTTGCCAAAATCCTCTCTGAACCCTTACACGCAAAAAGCTTTGTAATACTCTGCAATTTCCTACACCTCTCTACTCTAAAACTTGAGATTATGTTTTTGAGAGAGTGTAGCTTTTGTGCTCAACTATTTAAATCTGTAAAATCTTAAAGGCAGTGTATTGACGTCCGTGAAGTTCAATCCAGAGTTGAAAGACTGTGATTGACGCCCGTGAAGATCAATCAAAGTGTAAAGGCAGTTGATTGGCGCTCGTGAAGTCCAATCAAGTTTTTCTCTGAAGAAGAGGAAAGAAACGTCAAGGGAAAAACCTTGAAGCGTGGACGTAGACAGGTTTTGGCCGAACCATGTAAAAACTCTAGATGTTGTTTTTTTTTCTCTCTCTCTTTTACTTTGACTTGTCTGCTTGTCTGCTTGTCTGCAATTATTTGAGTAATCTCATATAAAGAGAGAAGAACATATAAACCTAATTTACATTGCATAAAATTAATTAGGGCAAGCAATTTCTAATTCACCCCCTCTTTTAGACAATCACGTTCCTACAGGCCGATCTAAAACGAACGGCCGTTCGTTTACTATTCACGTATGAATGAAACTTCATGTTATAAATTAATTTTTAAAAATAACAAACGATATTGGATTTATTTAAAAATTTCACCACACGTTCACCACATTATGAGAAGATAATTGAAAAATTTTAGTGATCTTCTAATACTTGTACCATTTATTATAATTATTTTATATCTATTTTATAAAATAATTCACTATAATTACAATAAATCGTAGAAGTGTTAGAAAATCACGAACATTTTTAGACTATCTTTCCAAGATGTGGTAAACATGTGATAAATGTTTTAAATAAATCCAATGTTATTTGATATTTTTTTAAAATACCTATCTTTTCTATTCACGTATAATGAAAAAAATATCAAACGATATTGGATTTACTTGCAAATTTTACCACATGTTTACCACATTTTGGAAAGATAATTTGAAAATTTTGTGATTTTCTAACGCTTATATGATTTATTATAATATTATTTTACGTATATTTTATAAAATAATTCACTAAATAAATCGTAAAAGTATTAGAAAATCACGAAAGTTTTCAAATTATCTTCTCATAATGTGGTGAACATTTGATAAAATTTTTAAACAAATCCAATATCATTTGATATTTTTTTAAAATTAATTTATAAAATAAAGTTTTGCCCGTACACGAAGAGTAAACGGACGGCCGATCACCCCCAGTTCACTGTTCACACCCGAGAACAGACAACCGATCTAAATCAAACGGCTGCCGTTCACTTTTCACGTACGAGAGAAACTTCATTTTATAAATTAATTTTAAAAAAATAACAAACGATATTTGATTTAGTTAAAAATTTTACCACATTATGAAAAAATAATCTGAAAATTTTTGTGATTTTCTAACAATTGTAAAATTTATTATAATTTTAGTGAATTATTTTATAAAATATCATAAAATAATTATAATAAATCATAAAATTTTTGAAAATCACAAAAATTTATAAATTATCTTTCCATGATGTGATAAATATGTGATAAATTTTTCAAGTAAATATAATATCGTTGGTATTTTTTTCATTATACTTGAGTAGAAACGAGAGATATTGTAAAAAAATACCAAACGATATTGAATTTACTTAAAAATTTTACCACATCTTAGAAAGGTAATCTGAAAATGTTCGTGATTTTCTATCACTTATACGATTTATTGTAATTTTAGTGAATTATTTTATAAAACAGACATAAAATAATTATAATAAAAGGTACAAGTATTAGAATATCACTAAAATTTTTCGATTATCTTCGCATAATGTGGTGAATATGTGATAAAATTTTTAAGTAAATTCAATATTGTTTGATATTCTTTTAAAATTAATTTATAAAATAAAGTTTCGCACATACGTGAACAGTTAACGGACGACTGTTCGTTTTAGATCGGCTGTCTGTTCTCGGGTGTGAACAGTGAACAGACAGTGATTGGCTGTCCGTCAGAGTTTGATTTGTTAGGTTTTGAATAGTTTAAAGTTTAGATTGTTAGAGTTGATAGTTTAAGTTTTAGTTTAAAAAAATTGATAGTATAGAATTTAAATTGAAAAAAAAAAAAAACCCCTTTTAATTATTAATCAATTAAATTTTAAAGGGTTTTTTTTTTTAATTTAAAACCCAAAGTTTGGGTTTTTTTTTTTTAAATCTCAAAATTTACTATTCACCAAAAAAAAACCTCAAAGTATCGGAAATAATCAATTTGAACCTTATGGTCCGGACTGGGTACCGGCCTCTGCGGAGAGGCCGGCCGGTCTAATTGGACCGGCCGGCCTCAATTTTTTTTGCAATTAATTTAAAAAAATATATCAAACAATATTCAATTTACTTGAAATTTTTATCACATATTCACCACGTCATTGGAAGATATTTGAAAAATTTTCGTGATTTTCTAACACTTGTACGATTTATTATAATTTTAGTTAATTATTTTATAAAACAATTATAATAAATCGCAAAAGTGTTAAAAATCGCGAAATTTTTTAAATTATCTTGCCATGATGTGGTGAATATGTGGTAAAAATTTCAAGTAAATTGAATATCGTTTGGTATTTATTTTTAAATTAATTTATAAATTTAAAAAAAAATACCAAACAATATTCAATTTACTTGATATTTTTACCACATGTTCACCACATCATGGGAAGATAAGCTGAGCATGTGTGTGATTTTTTAATACTTGTACGATTTATTATAATTGTTTTATAAAATAATTAACAAAAATTATAATAAATCGTACAACTGTTAGAAAACCACGAAATGTTTTCAAATATCTTCCAATGACGTGGTGAATATGTGATAAAAATTTCAAGTAAATTGAATATCGTTTGATATTTATTTTTAAATTAATTGCAAAAAAAGGGAGGTCGGTACCTAATCCAGACCATAAGTTTCAAATTGTCTATTTTCCGATACTTTGAAGTTTTTTTCGATAAATAGTAAATTTTGAGGTTTTTGAAAAAAAACTCAAATTTTGGGGTTTAAATTAAAAAAAAAAACAAATTTTAAATTAATTAAAAAAATTAGGAAAATTTCCGCTTTCGACCTTCAAGTAACCGGTTTTTTCGATTCAAACCTTAAAGTATAATATTTCACGATCCAAACTTTGAAGTATTAAAAACGTAACAAAACAAATCTCGGCGGACGTCCTATCACTGTCTGTTCCCGAAGTTTACCGTCCAATCCACCGAACAGACGGACTCTTGTTTAAAGAGACTGTCCGTTCGAGAATTTAGCCTAGAACGGACAGTCTCTTAAAAGCACAGTCCGTCCTTTCATAGGACGGACGGACTTTCTTAAGTAGAGTCCGTTTGTTCTTTAACTTAGGGCTAGAGGGGACGGTCATGACCGTCCAAGGCTGCGTCCGTTCTCCCAAATATAACAGACCAGAGAGCATTTCATTCGCAGTTCGCACGAAGAAACACCTCTCGGGATCGATTTTCTCTCTGACGTCCGGCGATTTTTCTGTATAAATTCGATCGAAACTTACTCCAAGGTATGATTTTATTATTTTTAAATTATTTGGTTCGATTTTTAGGTAACAAAAAATTTTCCATAGAGAGGACGGTCACCACCGTCGGACAGCGTGTCCAATCTCCACATTTTTAATCCAACCTTGTGCTCTGTTCTCCGACAATTCGGCTGAAATTGTTCCAGGTTATGTATCAATTTTGAATTGATTTATTTCGATTTTGAATTGTTTGGTTTGTGTTTGAATTGTGCTAATTTTTCAAGCCCTTAATAAAATTTGCAGATATTCATCGTAAATGGCTGAGAGATTGGTTGATACAGATGAGCCTGCGAACATAGAGTGGTATATGGAGGAGCACACTCCCATATACGGTGATATTCAACCATTTGATCAATTAGAGGGTGAAGGAGAAATACAAGTGCATTATATATCGCAAACCTTAGACAATGAGCTTCGTGAACTTTTTAATTCAGATGATGACGAGACACAAAGCATATGAGTAAGGGCAGAAAATTCGGGTGATTTTGCTGTGGGTAGACAATATAGTTATTTAAAGACCATTAGAGAAGAAGTACGATATTATGCTTTGAAAAAAAGATTTGATATCAAATTTGTTAAAAGTGAGAAAAAAAGACTCACGGCAAAATGTCAAGGGGGAGATTGTAATTGACATCTGCATGCTTCGATCATGCAAAATGAGGTGACCTTCCAAATAAAGTCCTACCGTAATGATCACAACTGTGCAAGGATACTTGATAATCGACACGCTTTGGCAAAGTGGTTGGCAATGTATTATTTAGATAGGTTCAAAAGTCAACCTGACTGGCCCATTCCTGATATAATCGAGACAATGAGGAAAGAACATAAGGTAAACATTAAGCCAAGTCTTGTGAGAAGAGGAAGAAGCGAAACTAAAGAACTAAATTACAGGAGGGGCGAAGAACAATTCAAACTACTGCATTCGTACTCAGAAGAAATATTCAGATCAAATCCAGGCAGTATTGTTAAAATACATGGTTACGTAGTGGGTGAGGGGTGAGATGAGCAGATGATATTTAAAAAATGTACGTATATATGGCTGCTTGTGTGGCAGATATGTTGGAACATGGCAAACCTATTATATGTTTAAATGGATGTCATCTGAAGGACTCTTGCCCCGGCCAATTACTCACGGTCGTAAGTATTGATGGCAGCAATGGCGTATATCTGATTGTCGTTGCCAACGTGGAGACAGAATGCAAAGACTCGTGACTGTGGTTTTTGAAGTTATTGCAGGACAATTTAGGCATTGGCCGTGGACGATGATGGACATTTGTGTCAGATCGACAAAAAGCTATATTATTATTATTATTTTTGCCAAAGGCATATATATGCAAACTTCAAAGGACGATTTCGGGGCATAGCGTATAGAGATGCTATATGGAATGCAGCCAGGGCAACCACAGAGGAATATTTTGAGATAGCAATGAGGAAAGTGCATGAGCTAAACCCGGATGCCCATGTATGGCTTTGACGAACGCCCCTTAGTAGTTGGGCTACTCATGCGTTTTCGATAATTCCCAAGTGTGACTTGAGCTTGAACAATTTATGCGAGTCTTTCAATTCAGCTATATTGCTGATCAGGGACAAACCGATCCTGACCATGTTCGAGATAATTCGAAAGACCATGATGACTCAAATTGTAAAAAAATACGAAGAGATTCTCTATATTATTACTATTATTATTATCGGGCGCTGTAGTTATATTGTGTTATACTGAGTTTGTTTTTCTTTAAAATTTTAGTGGTTGTTGGCTGCTGTGGACGACACATTTGGTTTAGCCGAACACCATTTTTGCCAAAGGCATATATATGCAAACTTCAAAGGACGATTTCGGGGCATAGCGTATAGAGATGCTATATGGAATGCAGCCAGGGCAACCACAGAGGAATATTTTTAGATAGCAATGAGGAAAGTGCATGAGCTAAACCCGGATGCCCATGTATGGCTTTGACGAACGCCCCCTAGTAGTTGGGCTACTCATGCGTTTTCGATAATTCCCAAGTGTGACTTGAGCTTAAACAATTTATGCGAGTATTTCAATTCAGCTATATTGCTGATCAGGGACAAACCGATCCTGACCATGTTCGAGATGATTCGAAAGACCATGATGACTCAAATTGTTAAAAAATACGATGAGATTCTCAAGTCAGACGATGTCCAGTGTCCTAAGATTAGGAAAAAACTAGAGAATCTCAAAGAGGCAACTCACGCTTGGAGTGTTGAGTTAGCGGGAGATGCACGGTTTGAGGTTAGCAATGACAATGAACAATTTGTCGTTGACCTGAATGAAGTCGTGTGCGCATGTCGGAGGTGGGAGCTTGTTGGAATCTCATGTGTTCATGTCATTCTATGCATTTATTTCATGAGAGGACCGATGAAAAATTTCGTTCATATATACTGTCATCGGGATACATATTTGGAGATGTACTAACACTTTATTCGTCCCGTTAATGGCCAACAAAAGTGGCCGGAACCAGAGGATCGGACCCTAATCGTTTCACCCGAGAGAAGACCCTAACCTGGTAGACCGAAAAAGAAAAGAGTGCACGATGTCGATGAGTCTTCTACGTCTATAATTTCTAAGAAGAAGTCTACGATGTCGTGTGGTAAATGTCAGCGTCAAGGGCATAACAGTCGCACATGTCCTGAGAGGGAATCCAGTTCAGGTGCTGCTGCTTCGCATGATACATTTATGGGTTTCCAGACATTTGACGGGACTCAAGTATATTTTTTCACATTATTCTCTAAACAAACTAAGATTATTATGTTCTAATATAACAGATTATTATGTTCTAATATAACTGTCATTACGTGTAGGAATCTACTACACGAGGCCATGGAATATGATGATGGATCTCAGGCGATGACGAGAACATTCTGGAGCAGCTTTATTTTATGGATTTTGTCTATTGTAATTTAATTTGATGTACAATTCATTTAAACTTCAATTTATATTATAGTGAGAGCTAACAATTAGTATGTAAGTTCTATATGATAATTTTGTTACTTTCATGTTTAATATTGGATCTGTTTGGGTAGTCAAATATGCAGGATGATACTAGCTATGAGGGAGTCAAAAAACAAATAAAACTCTGTCCAATTTTTCAATTTTTTTACAAGTGATAAAAAAATAGAAAATTGGGCAGAGTTCCCTTTGTTTTTTACTCCTCCATAGATAGGATCATCCTGCATATTCGACTACCTAAATAGGTCCAATATTTTGCACCAAAGATCAAGTGCATCCAACAAACATACATGTAACTATAAATTTACATCATCCAACATAAAGTGCATCATAAATATACATCATCCAACTAAAATAAATCCAACAAAAGTACATACTATAGTGCATCCAACTAAAATAAGTGCATTCAACTAAAGTACAGTACATCAAACTCCTGTACATCAAACTAGTGTCTATCAAAATGAATTATACAGTATAATCCGGTTGGACTTCCTCTTCGTAGGCAGATCACCTCCTATCTGCACGTAATGAACGTTATATTATAAAATAATAGTTATAATTAAAATAATAAAGCGAAAAATGGGTTGAAATGTACCTGCATCATCGATAGACATCGGTTGGACGTCCTCTAGCATCGCCCTCTATAGCTTGGGAGTCATCCTCATCGCCCTCCATTGCTTGGCCGTCGTCATCGGCCTCCATCTGTTCGCCACCCTCGTCATGACTCCCCATCCATTCAAGGATGATCTGCTTCGTTTCTCTCTGGTACGCGAACATATCTCTTTGGTAGTTCATCATCACTTTCATGGAATCCACCACCTCCATCAGCCTCACCTCGATCCGATCGACTTTGTCTGCGATAGAGACTATATCCGCCTTACTAGTTCTCTGGGAGTGTGGTGGCCTGTAGGCCTCTTTATATGAATGCCATCCTGGGAGGCCCCTTCATCTCCCCTGGACATCCATATCCCGTCTGTTTCGACGAGGCTCATCTTAACCAAATGAATCCTTCCAAAACCTCACTAGACCGTTGTTTTCGCATCTACTCTCCAAGTGGTAATTGAATCTCAAAATGCTCCACAATTCGCATAATCAACACACCGTAGGGCATGTTCTTGTTTCGTGTCCACCCGATCTCACACATGTGACATAAAATCACAAAACTGAGATCGAACATCCTGCCGCTATAACTATCAGTGGACCGGACGAACTCTGTTTTCAAGATACCGTCCGTTCTACGGTAAACTTCAGGAACAGGACAATGATAGAACGTCTACCGAGATTTATTTTGTTATGTTTTTAATACTTCAAAATTTGAATCGTGAAATATTATACTTTAAGGTTTAAATCGAAAAAATTGGTTATTTGGAGGTCGAAAGCAGTCATTTTTCAAAAAATTAAGCAAAAATGCAGCAGCTGATAGAAGTAGCTGATGGGAGTAGGGTAGGCCGGGAGGGGAGGGGAGGGGAGGTGAGGAGACACATGGTGAAGTAGAAACCAGTCCCTTTCAAGTTTCAAAGGAGGTGAGGATGACACGTGAAAGTGATGGGTTTCCTTTTATTTTTACAATAATAATAAAAGAAAATATATAAATATAACTTTTTTTTAAATTAATTTTGTAATTATTTTCTGTTAGTGCACCATTTGCCTCCACTTCTTCTGAGCTGGCTCACTCTCCTCTCCGCAACCCTTTCTTTAATTGGAATTTTTCTAGTTATTTTTTGTACTTCATCTGTTACGTGGAGCATTTGTCTCAACCGTGGCCTGAAGCCATTCGCTGCCTCCGGCACCGCTTTTGTATGAAATTAATTGCAGTAATTTTGTAACAATTCATGGCTCTTGAAACGTGTCTACTGTCATCAAGTTGGTGGCCGGCTCTGAATTCATGTGGTGTTATGACGTGTTATCATAATTGTCTGTATTAAAATATTAGACAATAAGAGAGCATTGTTGCAGGCCAGGCATAAATTATGGCCCACGAGTATTCGAGGAGGGCCCATAACATCTTCGTGATACAGATGCTGGGTCCCACCAGTTCTTGGACCGGCTCTCCGAATTCAAAAATAGAACGAGAGAGAGAGAGAGAGAGGGAGAGCAGGGACATTAAATCTCTCGCCAGGCGCCCCTGAACCGGAAGAATCCGAAAGCCTTGTCAGAGAAAACGACGCGTTTCCCAAGCCATGTTCTGTAAGTTCAACAGTCAACACCCTGCTCCCTCTGACATTTCAATTTTTACAATATAAAATAATTAACATAAGTTACACTAATTACCAAGCATCACAATAGGTTATATCACCTATTGTTAGATGCTAAATCAAACGGATCTGATGATTTCCAAAGATTAATAAGTTAGAAAATTCAAATAGTCAAAATCACTAAAATCCCAAGAGTCATTTTCCTCTCAAGATCGCGTAACAAATAAGATCGCTTGATAAAAACATGATACGAGGGATTAATTGTCTAAAGTTAGTGAGTTATTTGTGCAGAATGTCAACTAATTTTGAAGAGTGTCACGTGATATTTTTCTTGTTTCACAAGTCTAAACATCCACCAAACAAATTTTATACGTAAAATCAAACGAACGTTGTGGAGAGTTTTGAGTGACAACATAATATTTTAAGATAATAGATTACAAAATTATCCTAAGCTTCTATTGAGTTAGTTGGGACGTCTAATTTTATATAAACATTATATTGTCTAATAATACAAGGTCCAATAATAGATTTTGAAACATTATTGGCCATTTTTTCCTACTATCTTTTTTGTCCTATCTTGTCCCATTCACATTGCTATTACAGATTTAATTTGTGAAAATATTAATTAGATTTTCCATTTGAGAAATAATAGATAATATCATTTGATATAAATTAATTTAAGATTAATTATATTAATTTTATAATTAAAAAAATAAAAAAGTGTACAATCTGATTCTCGTAATCACAAGTTTAATATAAAAAATATATTTTGATTTTCTGCTAATTAATTTAACTCTGCTTAAGCTGCAATGGTGGGTCCGCTTCTCCTAAATAATCAGAGCTACTATGGTAGAGGAAACCAACCTCTCTCTCTCTCTCTCTCTCTCTCTCTCTCTCTCTCTCTCTCGGCAGGCCTCTGCAAGGTTTTCGCATTCTCTTCTCCTCTAATTTTATGGCATTTATTCGGATTCCAAACCTAAAATCTGCTGGTTTTTTTTAGGCGTCGTCTTGACCTTTTTCAGGTGGCTTTTTTTTTTCTTCCTTTAATCTTGGATTCGGAAGCTTGCTATTTTTGTATGTGTTTGCTTGTGCTTTTAATTGTGTTGTTCATTTATCTTCCCTGAGATTTTGGATTGCTGAGCATTCTGCTGGGCCTCTTGTTCGTTTTTTTTTTCTTAGTTGCACCGTGGAGCTCGCTTGCTGGATTTGTCTTCAAATATTAGTGCTTTCTTTGCATTTCACTTTTATGGGGAAAAAATCTGTTCTGGAGACGGAAACTTTTCTTTCCAAGGTTTGATTGAAGTTATATGAAGTTAGGTTGAGTCGGTGAATGCTTTCCTTTTGATCTGTTTGTTTCACTGGTCACTGCTGAATTTCGGCATCTGAGAAAAAGTGCTTGAGTTGATTCGATGTAAAACTATTAGTATTTGGAGTTCCTCTTCTACTTCACACTGTTTCTCGCCTAGTATTTCAGCAAATAAGATTTATGGCTTAGAAGGGAAAAATATGAGAATGAAAGTATGCATCGATTGGTTCAGGTATATGGTCGGGGATTCATGAGTTTCATTTTCCTGTCTTCGTGAAAATTTCATGAAAATAATAATGTTGTAAATACAGCCGTAGCTACTTCTGAAGTGACGTCTGGGCTTTTTTTGTACCTTATTTTCCTTAAACCTGTTTTGAACAACAGTTGATTGGATTACGATTTGAATAATGTGTAATCACTAGTGTTCGTAGAAGCAAAGACTGAGCTGCCGTTTTCTTTTTATTTTTTAGGGTATCGTCCTTAATTTTTTTTCCGAACTTTGCAATTTGATGTGGTGACCTTCATATCTTTCTTTCAATGGACGATGATTGAGTTTGAAGAAAGTATTTAATGTTGTTTGGCACTGTCACGCTGAATGTGTAATACGCATCTAGAAATTGGTTATTTGAGTTAAATAGAAGCTAAATTAGAAGCTTTCTGATGCCCATTTTGTGGTTTCAGCCTTGCAGTTTGAAGTGAGTGAATTTGTGCGCAGTCAGCCAAATTCTCCATTAGTACTGGGGCTTCAAGAGAAACTGATTAATGCCATAAATTACTGGATTGGAACATTTTGTGGTATGCATCTGTATAGCTTGTCACTCTGGTAATGGGTTCGTCCTCTGGTACTTGTGAGATTGTTGAAGCTAAGGAAGAGTCAGACTTTGTACGACATAATATGAGATCTTCTCGATCAAATTACAAGATGAGTGACAAAGATCAATCACTCCTTTCTATGAAAGTGGGACATAAAGGTTTTCTAAAGAATGACATCAATAAACTTTTCGAGGCAATGGATCTCAAACAATCTAAGAGTTTGGATCTTTCACAGTTAGGCAAAGGTCCAATGAGAAATAATTTCAAACTCCCAGTTACAACAGGTGTGACTCGTTCACCTGGAGCAGAGATAACTGAAACAGTGAATCTGAAGCAAGCATTAAGGGAGTTTTCCCTGACGAAGGCATCCGAAATGGCTGCTATGAAACGGCTATCAAAGTTAGCTAGCACATCTAGAGCCTCAGAAGCTGGACGAATTACAACATTGTATGATTCAGTTGTTATTGAAGCTAGTTATTCTAGCCCATCCTTCAATGATATGAGGAGAAAGGTAGTCCAAAAGTCAATGGAAATAGAGGAAGGCACATCAAAATCCAAGAAGATTTCCGACAATGTTGACGTACCTTCGGTTCAATCATCTAGCAAAAGTCCGCATTCTTCTCCTCGATTAGCTGGTATGGCGACACAGCACGGTCCTGAGATGACTCGAGAAAGAAATGAGAATGTGTCTGTGACAAGGAAAGTTGGGACTATTACACAACAAGAGAAACATTCATCCTCTCCATCTTGTTCGACCTCTACTGTTTATATTGGAGAAGAGGATGAAAGCATTCATTCTTCAAGCAAAGTAGTGAAGAAAGTGTCAATATCAAAGCCACTTCGGAAAGGCAGGTTGCAAACTGCAACATCATCTCATCTGGTAAAAGGAAACAGGGTAGGAAAATTATCTAGAAATACAACCAGGCCGATCAAGCCAGTTATTAGGAGCAAGGGAATTTCAAAGAAAAAAATGAAAGAGGATACAAGTGCCGCTACTTGCACTTCTAGTAATTATAACGAAGTAAATGGTGATGCAGATCCTAGTTCACGACAGTTGGTCTGTGAGCGGTGCCAATGTGCTATGAATAATGCAGGCAAGGAATCAAAAGATTCTTTGGCTTCTCTGTCTAACCATGTTGCCACTGAAGTAATTTCAAGTAATGGAAAATCCGGTGTTTGCAAAACTGTCACCACATTTGATGGCTATAATAGTAGCAAAGCTGCGATAGTGAAAGTGAAAAAGATCATAAGAGTAACAGATAAGGGTGACTTTTCGCAAAGCTCAAAAAGTAGCCAAGGTGAGTACAGTAGCAGTACTACTAGTATCAGTGACGAGAGCAATGTAAGTGGGTCCAGTTGTGGTAACAGACCCCACATGGCGAAGGATGTCAGGTGGAAAGCCATACGTCAAGTAAGAACGGAGCAGGGAGTCCTCGGCTTAACACACTTCAATCTATTAAAGAAGCTTGGTTGTGGAGATATTGGAACTGTGTATCTTGCTGAGCTGATTGGTGCTAACTGTTTATTTGCCATAAAAGTTATGGACAATGAATTTTTAGCTAAAAGAAAGAAAATGCCAAGGGCTCAAACTGAAAGAGAAATTCTTAGAATGTTGGATCATCCTTTTCTTCCCACACTTTATGCCCAGTTTACATCAGATAATTTATCCTGTCTGGTAATGGAGTATTGTCCAGGAGGAGATCTTCATGTACTTCGACAGAAACAGCCCGGCAGGATTTTTACTGAAACAGCTGCCAGGTAGAGTTGGTAGATAAATTTATTTCTGTATTTACAGTTATCTTATGCTTATAATGGAAAAATGGAGATCAATCAAGAAAACTTTATGAAAAAATAACTTTTCTGTGAGCACGTAATCACTATGATTAGCTTCATTTTTTTATTCGCGTTCTTGGTCAATAGCAAGTCAGAACTTTCAATTGAAAAATCCCTTGTGCCCTTCAAAAATCTGTTTGTCTTCTGTTTTTTCTTGTTATAAGTTCATACTGCTGGAACAGTTACATTTATCCGTGAACATATCAATTGACTAACAAATAAGAGCTATGGATATTTCATTTTAGGTACCTTATTCTCATCACTCACTTGTCTGTCAGCTATTCGTAGGGTGTTTGTTTATCCTTTTAATTCTAATGAAACCAAAGAATGCACACTATAAATGCCTAAATGGGAAGATTTTTTCATTGGCATACATTCCAATAATAGCGTAGCGAAAAAGAGGGGAAAAAAACACTTTTTTGTTGTCTTCTTTTCTTGATTCTAGGGGACGAACATCTCTCTGCCTCTGTGTTAACGTGTTTCCAGTTGAACTGCACACATTTTCATTGTTGCAAATGTTAAGCCTGCTCGAACTCTCTGTTTCCAAACTTGATCAATTTTCAAATTGGCCCAGCTCTTCATTTGCTTTCAGTTCTATCAATCAAATAGAGTGCTCAGTGTTGATGCAGCAAATCATTTTTCTTCATCTTTTTGTAACAGTTTTTCAGGTATGCCAAAATTTGCCAAACATTGCTGACAATAAAAAAAATGCCACATCTCCTTCTTTTTCTGGTAGTTGTTGCAAAACAATCCGAATTCTTTACAGCTCCAAAAATTTTTGAAGTTTCATTGGTATTTGAGGTTTGTTAACAGTATCAGTGTCTAGATTTAGTTCTTTGCAGTGGTTCCATTTGTCAATTAATTTTCACAATCGTTTCACAGAAGATTTGGAGAACATGATACTTATTGTTCATTAGTATTCATTGTCACCTGATATTCTTCATCTCCTCATTTCTCATATCAACCCCATTTAAGCTGGTTTGGCGTTACATATTTGCAGGTTCTACGTTGCCGAAGTCCTGCTTGCTCTAGAGTATCTGCACATGCTTGGAGTTGTTTATCGAGATTTGAAACCAGAAAACATTCTCGTCCGAGAAGATGGTCATATTATGCTCACGGATTTCGACCTTTCACTCAGGTGCACTGTCAATCCAACTCTTCTAAAATCATCTTCCGTCAATGGTGATCCTGCAAGAGTCTCGGGTCCATGTACAGAATCTAATTGTGTCGAGCCCTTCTGCATTGAACCGCCCTGTCAAGTTCCGTGCTTCAGTCCCAGGTTTCTACCTGCATCTGCCAAAGCAAGGAAGTTAAAATCCGAGCTTGCAAACCAGGTAAGATCATTACCTCAACTTATCGCCGAACCGACTGAGGCTCGATCTAATTCCTTTGTTGGAACCCACGAATACTTGGCTCCTGAGATTATTAAAGGAGACGGACATGGGGCTGCTGTTGATTGGTGGACTTTTGGGGTGTTTCTTTACGAGCTTCTCTACGGTAAAACACCTTTCAAAGGTTGCAACAATGAAGAAACCTTAGCCAATGTTGTGTTACAGAGCCTCAAATTTCCTGACAGCCCTTTGTGAGTTTTCAGGCAAGGGAACTCATTCGAGGGTTGTTGGTTAAGGAACCGGAAAATCGATTTGGAACAGAAAAAGGGGCTGCCGAAATAAAGAAACACCCCTTCTTTGAGGGCTTAAATTGGGCTTTGATTCGGTGCAATATTCCACCCGAACTTCCTGAGTTTTGCGAGTTGGACATTCCGAACATGGTTTCTCAACGGAACAATGGTAAGCTGTTGGAATGCAAAGCCACTGGAGAACATCTGGAGTTTGAGTTGTTTTAGAGAGAGAGAGAGAGAGAGCTTTTTTGGAAGAGATGCTTGTGGTTTAGAGGCAGTGGCCCCTCATTGACTTGCTCTCCTCCGTTGTAATTAAACACGTTGCCTAAAATATAGAATTTGGTCGAGAATGGTGTTGTAAATCTCATATGTTAGTCATCCTTCCTCAAAATGGGCAAAAAGATGAGTTTCGCAAGTAAGTTACACAACTTTTCTCACTCTAAGTTTACCTTCCTTTTGAAGACGTACGTTCTGGTTTCCACCAGCAGCAGCAGCAGCAGCAATCAAAGAATTTCTTCCTGGTGAGGTTCAGCTCGTACTGGATATTATAGAATCCATTGAAAATGATCTTTTTTCAATTGTTGAGGATAGATATAGGTCGATTTGTGAATGACCCATTCCCCTCTATGGGTTTCTCTTGTTGTTCCCATATTCTGTTCATGATTAAATGCCTCTTTGACAATCTCTACCATTCTTCAAAAACATTAGACACAACGTAACAATACAAACGTTCTCTATGTTAGAAAAAAAGGATATATTAGTCAATAACGCCATAAAACAAACTAATCAAGTCGAACTGACAATATAATGCATGATCTAATATGGGAACATAAAGATTCAAACAAATTGCAATAAAAATAATGAGAGATACGTCACTAGTCTTAGTTAGGCATGAATTTGACATTTGTAGCTGGTGGCCGTCACTAATATATTTAAAATACTTTACAGACCATTTCGTAGAATGCACGTCTTCCCGTGAGAAATGAACAAGCAAGAAAAGGGTGAGTCGTAAAGTAACAGTGGTGTTCAATGATCTTGCCAAACTGTTTCCCACGCTTTTCTTTGTTACAATTTTTTGTATGTCACCCCAACTTGGTACCATTTTATGGCCTATTTTTTAATATTTAGGGTTTATGTTTTGACGTTCTAATGCTGTGAGTAGACGATAAAGTTTAAGATTTACCATTAATATTTACTTAAAGAAGAAGTAATATTACGCTTATCTTTTAATTATTTACTGACGCAATGTTCATGTATCACTTATTAATTAGTGTACTAATTATAATATCAAATGAACTAATTAATTAACGTCACGTACGTAAGATCATGGTGTAAAATGAAAAGTTAAAACTAGCCTAACTCATTTATAATAATGATCATACCGCAATAGTTGCATTGTTGCATTGTACCTAAATAAGAAGAGACATGTATGTAACGAGAAATGCATGACATGATTTATTTTAAAAATGGTAGTAAGTGGGTTTGGCACCCCACTGACGAAGCTGACCCCAAAACAACTACCCAGATCTACTATTTTGAGGATCTTTGAACCGACCGATCATGAGGTGTAAAGGTTGTCAAAAAACATCGTCGTCAGTTTAAGTAATCTATTTTGGTTAATAATTTGTGAAAATAGTTTGAGTAACTTAGACTTTTATCAATTATTTTTATTTTATAATTCTTATATTCTGACGTGATACTCATTAATTAATATAATAAATATGATAAATTATTAATAATTAATTAATTACATAAATAGAAGATAAATGTTATTTTTTGTTTTTTAAAAAAAATATTATTTTATTTTTAAAATAAAAAAGATCATATCTTTAAGGACAGTATAACATAAGCTGCAATCAATTGATTTGTGACGGCAAATTTAATATTGTTGTAGTGTTTATTTATACTTGGTATCTCTTCACTTTAAGAGAACGTAAGTGTGTACAGCCGTCGGATGGCAAACGTGATTGGGTAGGGGAATCAACACACGTGGGGGCTGCTTAATATTTCTTATTTTTATTATTTATTTTTATTGATGGGAAATTACCAAATTTGGAACGGAAGCTTCTCTTTCTAGAAGACGTTGACCCCGGACGCGTTCAGTCGGACAAAACGTTTTCAACAGTGCATGACATTAATTTCAAGTGGATTTATCTCCACGTGTATGGATAATATAAATTTCGCCTGCATTTTCTTATTTATTTTGGATATAGTGCATAATAGTTCTTAAATTTAAAAATGAAGGGTAAACAAGTCATTCTATTTGTTTAGTCAAATAACCCTCTATCTTAGAGACGTTAATAACTTAGAGTTGATTTTTTTTTTTTAGAGAAAAAACTTTTGGAAAATTCAACGTTAGATGTGGTCTTGCCGAAGATAACGAGCTCTAGCAGCCGATTTCTTGAACAATAAAACTAAAAAAATCACTCGAGAAAATCGTGATTTCTTAGACGACTACCATTGTGAGATAAATTCAATTGCTAACAATCCTTAGTTAAGAGAATTATTTGCTTTAAAAAAAAACACAGAGACTACTTTCTCTCACCATAAGTTTACAACTCTATATCAATTTTACCTTTTTTTTTTTTTACGAAAGTATTTGGACACGACGTGACATAACATTCCTTTAACGATACTAACAAATAAAAACTTAAACTTTGTGGAATTATACATCAATTAAAAGTGAGGACGGACAATAATTTATGGTACAAGATCTTCCGAAGTAAAATTAAAGAACAAAACAATGACACATAATTCCCTAAATGGATAGTATTATGACCTTTAGCGTTGACTGTCCTGCTCAACCATCTTTAGTTCATAGGTTACGATCAAGACAAATGTTTTCTAGAAGTGTATTTTTGGTCCACCAAATATAAGAAAGTCAAAGTTTAAAAATGAATATTTTCATTGGCATTAATATCCCCATTAAATGCTTGAGAAATCAATTACATTTGAGGATTGGAGTCTACGTTCTAGAAACAGCATATCCTCTAAGTTTAGAACGTGTTTGAATTTTCTTTTTCTTTTTTATTTTTATTTTATTTTAATGAGGTGTAAATTCGTTATTAGACATAGTGGTGACATGGCTGGGCTCTGTTGGCAATTGATTAGACCCCACTTTGACTAACACCAAACCTTGGGTCTCCTTTCAATAGAACCATCCATTGAAATTTAGAAGCCAAAAAACAGTCATCCCTCCTATTTTGACTCTTCTTCGCGATTACTATTTTTTTTATAAAAATAAATTAATAAATTTTAAGATAATATTCAATTTAAATCCCGTGATATGTGTTATTGAACAAAAGTTACGTTCAAATAAAATTTCAAACGATTTAAACCTTGAAGTATAAAAAAATATTCGAAATAAACCTTGTTGGCCCCCCGATCTCAACATCGGGAGGCCAATCTCCAAGTTGGAGGTGGTGACCCGTTTTCGACAAACAATATCGAAATTTCTTGAAATTTTTACTATATATTTATCATATCATTAGAAAATAAACTGAAGGTTTCGTGATTTTTCAACACTTATATGATTTATTATAATTTTTCACGTCTATTTAATAGAATATTATTTTAAAAATTATAATAAATGATACATGAGTTACAAAATCATGAAAATTTCAACATTATCTTATCATGATATGCTGAATATGCGATAAAAATGTCAAGAAAATTTGATATTATTTCAAAAAACATAGCAAACAATATCAGATTTTTTTTTGAAAATTTTATTACATGTTCAGCATATAATGGGAAGATAATTTTGAAATTTTCATAATTTTGCAACACTTGTACGATTTATTATTTAAAAAATTATAGGAAATCGTAAAAGTGTTGAAAAATCTCGAAACCTTCCATATTATATTATAATGATATGATAAATATGTGATTAAAATTTCAAAAAGCTTCGATATCGTTTATTATGTTTTTTGTTGAGAACGAAGGTGGAGATTGGGATCGTGGGGCCATTCTTAGAGATCATCCCCCGATATTGAGATCGGAGGGCCGACAAGATTTATTTTGAACATTTTTTATACTTCGAGGTTTAGATCGTTCGAAAATTTACTTCCGGGCTTAATTGGAATATTATCCATAATTTTATTACAAAGATAATATCAAACTAAAGTCACGTTAGATCTTCCGTTACATACGTGGTGTGTGTATATATATATATATTTATGTGATGGAATGAATAACTAAAAATTTAATATTATTCAATGTATGTCATAATCTCAACGTGGAAAATAGAAGCCATGAATACGTTGAGCGCCATTTCCGTCAGCTTTACTCTCTCTCTCTCTCTCTTCTAGAATTGAAGTTTTAGAGCTTCGGTTATATTTAAACAATCAAAGACTGCAGAGATTGGAGTGGAATGAGAAACCACCTTTGATGTATTTGTCTATTTCTCGTCTTCGTCTAAATTTAGGTTGTGCTGCAATCTTAAATACAGCAAGAAAGGAAACTATTGGAATTTGTAGAGGGGTCGTCGGAGCTCCCGACGGCATTTTGAGCCACCCTTTTTGCAGAAACCATCTGGTTCTGCGGGTTGTTTTTAGAAAATATTAGGAAAGGAACAGCTTTGTCTAGGTTAAAATGGCTGCGGCTTTGGCCGGAGACGACATGACCGGGACGGTGAGCGGCCGGAAAAGCTTGGCGTCGGGGAGCCGTAGAAGCTGGGCATCAGCGAGCATGAAAGAGGTCTGGCAAGGACAGCCTGACGTTTTCTCCCGGAGTGAGAGGGAAGACGACGAAGCTGAGCTGCGGTGGGCGGCGATCGAGCGGCTCCCCACGTATGAAAGGATGAGAAAGGGAATGCTCCTGCAAGTTCTGGAGAATGGAAAAATGGTTCCCGGAGAGATTGACGTGACTAATTTAGGAATCCAGGAGAAGAAGCAGTTAATGGAGAGCGTGCTCAAAAGTGTTGAAGAAGATAACGAGAAATTCTTGAGAAGGCTGAGAGACAGAACCGATAGGTATGAACCATAACCTGTTCCTCGTAATATTCAAAGAATTTCCCGAACTTATACCATAGACGATCGGTTTAATCTTGTTTTTGATGTTTTTAATTTACAGGGTGGGGATTGAAATTCCTAAAATTGAACTTCGATTTGAGAATTTGAGCATCGAAGGAGATGTTTATGTTGGGAGCAGAGCACTCCCAACCCTCTTCAATGTTACTTTAAACATAATTGAGGTACCTTCTATTACTTTTGATCTTTAGATTTCTCAAACAGATGTTAAGAATTCGGAAAGGAAGATGGTTATTTTCCGGGAATGTTCAAAATTTTCTTTCCTTTTCCGGGAAATCAATTACTGGAAGGTCTGATTTTTTTTTTTCTTCCACTCCGTTGGAACAGAGCGCTCTTGGATTGATTGGGCTTGCACCATCTAAGAAGAGGAAAATCCAGATTCTTAAAAACGTTAGTGGAATCATCAATCCTTCCAGGTATAATCTGGATGATCTTTCAGAAAAATTATATTAAGATGAGTAATTTTTTCCTATCATGAAATTAGATTAACTCTTCCATAAATTCAGGATGACGCTACTTCTGGGTCCTCCCGGAGCCGGAAAAACTACGTTGTTGCTTGCACTTGCTGGAAAACTCGATAAAGATCTAAGGGTTTGTTTGCTTCCCTTCTTTTGCCTTTTTTTTTTTGGTTTATTTTCCGATTTTCTAGAGTGTTTGTTTGTATTTTCTCGGGTTTAACTGTTGGGAATGAAATCAAAGGAGTACAAAAGATCAAAATATAAGATGATTGCCTTGAATATTATCAGGAAAGCGGGAGAATTACGTACTGCGGCCATGAAATCAATGAGTTTATTCCTCAAAGGACTTCTGCTTATATCAGTCAACATGATCTTCATTATGGCGAAATGACGGTGAGGGAGACTCTAGATTTCTCCGGACGCTGTTTGGGTGTCGGGACGAGATATGATTTGTTGGTCGAACTGTCAAGAAGAGAGAAAGAGGCAGGAATTAAGCCTGATCCTGAAATTGATGCTTTCATGAAGGCAACTTCTCTTTCAGGCCAAGAGACCAGCTTGGTTACAGATTATGTTCTTAAGGTCTGTTTCTTGATTTCGATGTTACGTAAAGATTATTTGGAGAAAACTAAGTTTTATGGTCCTATTTTAGATTCTGGGACTGGATATTTGTGCTGATACCATTGTCGGAAGCGAGATGAAAAGAGGAATCTCCGGTGGACAGAAGAAACGTGTAACGACAGGTTCTCACTCTCTCCATATCTCCCTCTCTTTCTATCTCTAACTCTATCTTTACGGTAGTGAGATTTGTATTTGATTGAAATGGGTGCAGGGGAGATGCTGGTGGGGCCTGCTAAAGCGTTATTTATGGATGAAATATCGACGGGGCTGGACAGTTCGACAACTTATCAAATTTGCAAATTCATGAGGCAAATGGTTCATGTCATGGATGTGACAATGATCATTGCTCTTCTGCAGCCAGCTCCAGAAACATTCGATATTTTCGACGATGTAATTCTTCTTTCAGAAGGACAAATTGTGTACCAAGGCCCTCGGGAAAATATCCTCAATTTCTTTGAATTCATGGGATTCAAGTGCCCGGACAGGAAAGGAGTTGCAGACTTCTTACAAGAAGTTACATCGAAGAAAGATCAAGAACAATACTGGTTTAGAAAGAACCAACCATATCAATTCATTTCTGTTCCTGAATTCGTGCAGGGGTTTAGCTCATTTCAAATTGGCCAGAAGCTTTCGAATGATCTTCGAGTTCCTTACGACAAATCAAAAACTCATCCGGCTGCATTAGTGACGGAGAAATACGGTATATCAAACTTGGAACTTTTTAAGGCCTGCTTTGCCAGAGAGGTGCTGCTAATGAAGCGAAACTCTTTTGTTTACATATTCAAGACGACGCAGATTACGATCATGTCGTTAATCGCCATGACTGTATTCTTTAGGACCGAAATGAAAGTAGGAACTGTGCAAGATGGGGGGAAATTTTTTGGAGCTTTGTTTTTCAGTCTCATCAATGTCATGTTTAATGGAATGGCAGAATTGGCTATGACTGTCTTCAGGCTTCCTGTGTTCTATAAACAGAGAGATTTCTTGTTCTTCCCTGCTTGGGCTTTTGCATTGCCTATTTGGGTGCTTAGAATTCCCCTGTCTTTTCTCGAATCCGCTATATGGATCATTTTAACTTACTACACCATCGGATTCGCTCCGGCGGCTTCCAGGTTGATCTTTTTCTTATCTTCTCTGTTGTTGAATTGCATGAGGAAATGAAGTTTGGATTATTTATACTTTGTTTTTTCATGTTATTGTATAGGTTTTTCCGACAGTTTTTGGCGTTTTTCGGAATTCATCAAATGGCTCTCTCCTTATTTCGATTCATCGCCGCACTTGGAAGAACAGAAGTAGTTGCAAATACACTCGGAACCTTCACTTTGCTGTTGGTGTTTGTGTTGGGAGGTTTCATTATTTCGAAAAGTAAGTTGTCGGTCTCCTTTTCCTTTCGATTCCTTAAAAAATATGTCTCGATTGTTTGAAAATCAAGAAGAAAAACTGTAATAACTGTCATCAACTAACGCAGATGATATTGCCGACTGGATGCTATGGGGATACTACGTTTCTCCTATGATGTACGGACAGAACGCCATTGTCATTAATGAATTCTTAGACGAAAGATGGAACATTGTAAGATTTCAAGCATTTCAAACTGGCTTAGTTTCTCACAGAATCCAACAATTCATACGAGACTTATCTTTCTTTGCGTAGCCTATAAATGATACCGGATTTAATGGAACTACAGTTGGAAAAGTCCTCCTCAGTTCAAGAGGCTTTTTCACAGATGATGCTTGGTTTTGGATCTGCGTTGGAGCTCTGTTCGGGTTTTCGATTCTCTTCAACGTGTTATTTGTTGCCGCATTGACTTTCCTTAGACGTAAGTTTTTTTAAATTTAATTTCTTCCTTGGTTTGTAAATTGAATGTGCTGATAAACTTTTTTTCTGGGGGGGGAATTAATTTCAGCTATTGGTGATTCAAAGACCGTCATTGCCGAGGATGAAGATGACAAGACAAAATCCGAAGGTTTGAACCAAATCTTACTTCATCATGAATTATTACTCTTGTGCAGAATGATGTTGTGAATGAATAATCTTTCATTTTCATTTACAGCTAAAGATATTCCTCTGCAAAAAACCAGTTCTTCCGAAGTCGGCAACGCTTCAAATTGTGGTCCGAAGAAAGGCGTAGTTTTACCCTTCGAACCCCTTTCACTTTCGTTCAACCATATCAACTACTATGTCGATATGCCTGCTGTAAGTCACTGATTTCGTATTCTTTGACTGAAGTTTTGTTTGAAAAATTGTTAAAGATTACTAATCTGTCAGTAAAAAATGGGACTTTTCAGGAAATGAGGAACCAAGGTTTAACCGAGGATCGCCTTCAATTACTACGGGATGTAAGTGGTGCTTTCCAGCCTGGGGTATTGACAGCACTTGTCGGGGTCAGTGGTGCCGGAAAAACCACTCTAATGGACGTCTTGGCCGGAAGAAAAACCGGTGGATACATCGAAGGAGATATCAGCATCTCCGGCTACCCAAAGAACCAATCGACATTTGCTAGAGTTACCGGTTATTGTGAGCAAAACGACATTCATTCACCTCATGTGACAGTCTACGAGTCACTCCTTTACTCGGCTTGGCTCCGTCTTCCATCAAACGTCGATGAAAAGAAAAGAAAGGTATCGAGACTATACATGGAAAGAATTTTCAGTCTGTTCTTTATCTCATCGGTTTATGGTTTTTTCTTGGCAGATGTTTGTGGAGGAAGTAATGCAACTGGTGGAGCTTACTTCTTTGAGAAATGCCTTGGTCGGTCTTCCTGGAGTAGACGGTCTTTCGACAGAGCAGAGGAAGAGGCTCACCATAGCCGTTGAGCTGGTTGCTAATCCGTCCATTATTTTCATGGACGAACCAACCTCCGGCCTCGATGCTCGAGCCGCTGCCATTGTTATGCGAACCGTGAGAAACACTGTTGACACGGGAAGAACGGTGGTTTGCACAATTCACCAGCCTAGCATAGACATTTTCGAAGCCTTCGACGACGTAAGATTACTAAACTGCACTCCATTCATCTTTCCATCTTCCCTATCTTCAACTTGTTTACCTCTTTGATGCAGCTTCTTCTCATGAAACGCGGAGGAGAAGTCATTTATGCCGGACCCCTTGGCCGACACTCATATAAACTCGTCGAATACTTTGAAGTGAGCAAATTCATAATTCATTGTTTTTTCTTGTTGAAATTCGACTCGTTATCTTCAAAAAAGTATATAATTTTTTCGTACTGATATGTACAAACTACGGCAGGCTGTGTTGGGGGTTACAAAGATTAAGGATGGGTACAATCCTGCTACATGGATGCTTGACGTGACGACTCCACACGTCGAAACTCAATTGGGCGTTAACTTTGCGGAAATTTATGCAAACTCCTCCCTTTATCAGTAAGTCTTGGCTGACTATTATCGTCGATTTTTTCATTTACATGATCAAAATCTAATTTTGCATGTTTTGGTTTTTTCAGGAGAAACCAAGTACTTATAAAAGAACTTAGTACGCCAAAAGAGGGATCCAAGGACCTGTTTTTCCCTACCCAATACTCCCAACCATCCATTGTTCAGTTCAAAGCTTGTTTCTGGAAACAGTACTGGTCTTACTGGAGAAACCCTCAGTACAATGCTGTTCGGTTTTTCATGACAATCGTCATCGGTTGCTTGTTTGGTCTCATTTTCTGGGACAAAGGAACCAAAACGTAGGTCTTCGAACTTCGCTATAGTTCTCTTCGTGATCTTAAAAATCTGGATGCTAAGATGCTATGATGTTTACAGATCAAAACAGCAAGATCTGATGAATCTGATAGGAGCTATGTATGCTGCCATTCTTTTCCTCGGAGCATCAAATGCCTCGGCTGTGCAACCGATTGTTTCAATTGCCAGAACTGTTTTTTACCGAGAGAGAGCGGCCGGGATGTACTCGCCGCTGCCTTACGCATTTGCTCAGGTAATAAATATTTTAAGAGCTTCAGCCATTGAACTTTGTTAAAGCGCAGAATTGAAAGCAATTATCTGTGTTCATGCAGGTGGCCATAGAGGCAATCTACAATCTAATCCAAACTTTTATCTACTGCATTCTACTTTACTCGATGATGGGGTTCGAATGGAAGGTCGGGAAATTGTGGTGGTTTTATTACTACATATTGATGAGCTTTGTCTACTTCACATTGTATGGGATGATGGTTGTTGCTTTAACTCCGGGGCATCAGATTGCCTCCATTGCCATGGCCTTCTTCCTCAGCTTCTGGAACTTGTTCTCTGGATTTCTCATTCCTAGAACGGTACGTCATTTTCTCCACCTGTGTCTACTTGAATATTTACCAGTATATGCAAGTAAGTTACCCTCGAAATCTTGTTTTCATCGGAGGAATTGAAAATTTTGCAGCAAATTCCGATCTGGTGGAGATGGTACTACTGGGCATCTCCGGTGGCGTGGACGATCTATGGCCTCATCACCTCTCAAATCGGAGACATTAATGAAGACCTTGAAATTCCTGGAAGTGCGGATGTGCCATTGAAAGACTTCCTTAAAGAAAGCTTCGGCTATGACTATGACTTTCTCCCCTACGTCGCCTTGGCCCATCTTGGCTGGGTTTTGCTCTTCTTCTTCTGCTTTGCTTACGGCATCAAGTTCCTCAACTTCCAGAACCGATGATCGTCTCATCTCCTACGATTGGTCAGTTTTACAAAAACAAAGGAAAACCAGTCTGTAACGGTGGGTGGTCGTTCTTCTTCACCTGTCTGGTCTGGTCTGTTCTGTTCTTTTGCCGGTTTTACCAAATTATTCATTACCGCTGGTGTAATGGTCATAGGTTTGTGAGAAAATGTTAAAGTTCCATGATTTTCGGAAAATCAAATATAACATATTTCCCACCGACTTTCAGAAATTTAAGCAGATTTCTTGCCGGAGTGTAATGTCCACATTGAACAACTGAACACACAAATTAATATTTGACCAATCCGGTTGTTATTACAGTCAAACAACGAAAAACTTCATGCCCCAACGAAACTAGTTACTGAGGAAGGTTGCAGAGCCTCGGCCAGTGGACCACCCATTTGACCCGTCGGGATGGCAGACCAACTCAACGGATGTTCCTCCTGATTGCACTCTGCACTGACATCCTTAATCCCCGCTGTTCTCCTGCATTTCCAGTAGACAGTTTCAGGGAGATGTCTGACGGCGAATTTCCCGGCTCCGAAACGGAAAGGCACGTGGAAGAGTTGAGCTGGTTTTTGTTTCCTCCATGCATTGTGTTGCCAGTTTCTTCGAGTGATCTTGGCCAATCGTCGAAGAAATGGCGCAAGACGTGTCCGTCTGATTTGGAGGAATTCTCGTCGACCTCATTTTGTGATTCAACTAGACCCTTGATCTCCATTTCGGTTCCGGATGAACTATACCCGCTAAGATATCATTGGAGGAAGAACAGCATTTGGTTAATACCTCAGGATAGTTAATATGGTCGTGTTTAAAATAATTCTTCAAACAAAACCAGGAACGTCGTTTCTCGAGCATTACACAGTTTAAATCAAACCAATCATTCAAACAAATAGAACCACACAACTATTCAAGGATGAGTCATATAAGATCTTTAGCATATAAACAATAAAGTTTAGACCTTTGCTGAGCACATAAAACATGTCAGGAAAAATGACACACAAAACAAAACCAAACAGGTCAATCATGGAGGTGGAGAATACCTGGCGTGAAGATTGAAAAGATCAACGGCTGGGGATAGTTCAGAGAGAGTGAAACGGATCCCAGCGGCGACTGTTTTTAATGGTTGGGAAGCAACAATGGAGTTAGATCCAATCCTGCAAGGGGACCCACCACCGACTGGGTCGATTCTTCCACCTGGAGCGGCGGAACCCGGTGCCGAGACTTCCACAGGCTTTCTTGAACGGTTTCGTCCCCGGTGAACGTGACGCTCGCAGTACTTCTGCCCGCCGACAACCTCCCTCGAGCACCGCCACTTTTTGCCGTCCGTCCGCCGGCACCGCCCCGGCTCTGGATCCATGGAAGCTCTTCTACCCCAGTGTGGATAGTGGAGAAAATACGAAGGAGCGTGAAGGAGGCTTTTCTTGATCGGCTGAAGAAGTTCAGCCGGAACCGGAGCTCCGGATACCATGTACCTGAATATCAAGGCCTGCAGCTCGAGTTCCTGCAACTGAGAAGCGCTGAAATAGCTCCCGACTCCTAAAATGAAGAAAGAATAAAACCCATTTATGATCTAGAGAAATAACTTTAATTACAAGACGAAAGAGAAGGCCTTTACTGTAAAATCTGGTAGAAGCTGAAGGCGAAGCTAAATCGGGAAATGGTGACGAGCCAGAGCCAAGGTTCATTTGGGTGGTATGGGGGTGAGGAAGAAACAGATTGAGTCCAGAAGAAGCTGTTTCAGGTAAGTGTTGGGGATCGAGAAGAAGCTTTGGTATCTTGGCAGACTGTTGTTCGTCTGCCTCGTTCTGGGCTGTCCATTGTTTCAGATGAAAATCCATGGAAGAAATAGAGAGATTCTTCGTTTCGTTTTGTTGGGTGAGCAGAGAGAAAGTATGTACAAGCTTTCTGGGGAACTTACGTGGAAGAGAGAGAGAGAGAAAGAAAGGCTGCAAAGTTGGTTTGAGGGCAGTGGGGAGGAGCATAGAGCACTTGAGAAAGGACAGTAAGACAAGACAGATGATAAAAGAGAAAAAGAAATGGTGTAGAGTGATGAACTCTGATACATTCGTTTTGGAAAACTGTCCTTTGCAAGGTTATTTCCGTAAATTACAAAAAATAAAAAAGAATGTTACAAAATTTATAATGTTATTTCCACGTAAAAGGATAATAATTTTAGAATTATTAGAAAACGAACATATCAACAAAAAATCAATCGGACGAGACAATTGAAGAAACCTTGTGACACGCAAGGGGTGAATATTTAATTTAATTAATTAAAAAAATAAAGGAGATACTCCACAACATGTCCAAGCCAGTAAATGTGACTGAAATCTGACACTGACACTTTATCAGAAAAGTAAAAAAAAAATATATATTAAAAATAGATAATTATTTTTATTGTTAATTTTCTTTTAAAACAAATGAAACATTTTGGCGTGACAAAAAGCAGGGCAACACAGGCATGCGGGCTTGTTAATCACACGTGCTTCAACGTGACTAATTTCTTGAGATTCGTGGCTCCAAACAAACACTCATTTGCAAATCAATAGGAGTTCATTGATTAATTATGTAACGTTTGTGTTATTTATGAAAAAATAGTTTGTATGTAGAAAAATATCGAGACTTACGTGGATACAAATTATGGATTATTTAAACTAATTTAATAAACTAACATTTTAATTTTATATCAAAATACGATGTTTACGAGTTACTTACTCGTTGATTAGTATACTTTATTATTTAAATATTTATTTTATATAATAATAATTCGATCAATAAGTGATTGATCCATAATCGTCACGTCGTGAAATTAAAGTGTAAAAGTAGTATTATACTTTAAGAATTCTAAAAATTTACAAGAAAAATTATACTATAATAATAATGCAATAATTTTTTTTTTTTTTTGGTTATAGTCCTACATATTAATTTTGGGCTTCTAGTATCATGGAAACCTTCTAGTGTGCTCTTGACTTGACTAAGTCCATGTTTGATGAAAATTAATGATCGACTTTTCTCGGATTTAAAATCAATTGTTTCGGTTATCAAATCGACAGTCAATCTTTTAATTAATATTTCTTACATTATTTAATTTTATTAAAATTTTCTTAATCGTCAGTATTTATTTTAGATGTAACTCGAAATTAAAGATCTTTCTGCATCCCGCTTCTATAATTAATATTATCATTCAATTAGTGGTCAAATAATCAAAAACAATAAACTCAATAATAATAAATATTCGACAAACAGAAACTCAACAAATTTTTTTTGTTATTACGTAGTTAGATAACAACGTAACCCTAAAATAATGAAATTAATACGTAACCAAAAAAAAAAAGCTCATCTTTAATGGAAACAATCATTAATTGGTCAAATGAGTAGATAATAATCTAACTATCTTAACACACTAAATTCATTCAAAACCCTACTCAGATTAACACGATTTCGACGACACATTGTTATCGTGTTAGTTAAGCTAAGGATGAATTAATTGGTAATCATACGAAAAGAGGCTTGGGCCATTCCATTTCAACGGGGCTACAGTTGTGATGTATCTGTCGAGTAAGATTAGCCCATTAAACAACTTTGTTTGAAATTAGAATTAAAATCAATCGATTATATTCATAATTAAAAATAAATTAACATTTTTTTTATTGACTAATGATGGTCTAAATTACACTTAATGAAGTTCCTTTATTGAAAATATATGTCATTGCTCTTTCTCTCTCTTTCATACAAGAAACAATTTTTGTTGCAATTATGTAGTTGATTCATGGTTAAATGTTAATCATATCAGAAAAGCTAGATTAACAAATGAGGGGCCATTTTATATTTAAAATTATTTTTATTTTTTAAATTATGGATACTTCTGCCATGTGAAAATTATTAAGGAGTCAACCTTCTTCACTTGGTAATTAGAAAAATTAATTCTAAAATTAATATTTTAGGTATAAAAATTAATTTTATTCAGAAAGAGAAGAAGGAAAATTACTATCATCTGCTGGCTATCGATATCCAAAATAGATATAAAAATCGAAAGATTTCTCCTTGAAACAATGATAGTTTTCCTAACGTAATTTACGTATCAAATAAGTAATATAATGAATAAATAAAGTTTCGTTACCAAATAAATTTCTCACTTCTAAGAGGGCAAGTACTATATTTGTATGAAAGCTTAATTAACGATAACCCATTAAAATCTCATATTTTTATGATTTCGCACGCCACATAAATATATTTATATTTTATGTATAAATTAAATCATTCACATGAAATAATTTAATCATACATAGTTAATTAACATTTTCATATAATTAAATTGGTGATCAAACAACATATGTATGGACTAGAATAAACAAATTTAAATATTTAGTTAAAAAGAACAAACTTTAGTCTAAATTATTTGCATCAGTTCAGCTGTGACTGATAGAAAATAAAATTAGTTCACATAGTAAAAGGTAAATAACAAATAAATAGATTAAATAAATTCATGACAAAGTTAATAGAATAATGAAAATAATTTATAGAATAGATTACAAAGATGAGTGGTCGATTTGTTGGTGATAACTATCATTTTTTCTTTCAATAATTTTGCATTAATTTTCAAATTTTTGTGGTTAACTTCAAAACTCCAAACATGAAACATGTATGTTATAATCGGTGTGACCCGATTTCTGTTTAGGCCATGCCGGTTCGGCCTACGTTGTGAATTTCATTATGACTAGGATTTTTTGTCTCCGTATAAATATATGCTTGAGTAGCAAAACTCATTGTACCTTTTGATTTTAGCGATTTCTCCTCTCTCCGTGGTTTTTTTCCTTTAGGGTTTTCCATGTAAATCTTGGTGTCAACTATTTTCTCGTTTTTCAATTTTCGTTTTCGATTTTGGTTTTTTCAACAATTGGTATCAGAGCGAGTTGAAGGTTTTCGAAAATCAGGGCTAAATTTTTCGAAGGTATCGAACGATTTGGAGTTTGCAATTTTGGGTTTAAAAATTTCATTCATCGGCGACAGGTACTATTCATCGCCGGTTGAGTTACTGTTCATTGCAGGCGAATTTACTGTTCATCGCGGTCAGGTTACTTTTCATCGTCTGCCGGAGTACTGTTCACGCTGGTACTGTTCATCGGCGGCGCGACATTGTTCATCGGGAACAAGTACTGTTCATCGCCGGAATTACTGTTCATCCCCGAGAATTTTTTTTTCTTCTTCTTATAATTATCTGGTTGAGATATCGTTGGAGAAATATTCTGAATTTTGAGAGATGACATCGTTAAAATGCGACATTTAGCTGCTGGATCGAAATACCAGATTTTCATTGTGGCAGGTTAAGATGCAGGCAATTCTGGCACAAATGGATTTAGACGATGCATTGTTGGGCATTGCAATGATGCCGTCATCATGGATTGCTGAGGAGAAACAGCGTAAGGATCGAAAAGCTTTATCTCAGATTCATTTGCATCTATCAAATCAGATTTTTCAAGATTGTTTGAAGGAAAAATCCGCTACGGCACTTTGGTTAAGATTGAAGCAGTTGTATATGACGAAATCCCTGACTAGCAAACTACACTTGAAACAGCGTCTATATACTCATCGTATGGTAGACGGTACGTCTTTAGATGATCACTTAACTGTTTTTAAGAAAATTGTCTCTGATTTGGAATCCATGGAAGTTAAGTATGGCGAAGAGGATTTAGGTTTGATTTTACTGTGTGTTGACTTTTAGAGTGTTTAAATTATAATTTGTTTTTGATGATGTATTTGTATATTAAGTATAAAATTTGATTATGTGTATTTAACGAGAATTATGAATATAAGATTGTTTGGCAATACCCTTAAATAGGGTATGTTAGTTGTCTAATAAAATCAGTTTGAGTATACAGAGCTGAATAGAAAAACAGGGCTGAAACGCATGCTTCTACCGATCGTTACACAACAAAGAAATGATAGCTTCTGCCGATTGCTAAACGACAGAAGAAGAAGCCGTTTAGGAGTTAACATCTGCCGATGACACTTAAGCGCTTATATTCGAAAACATCTGCCGATAGCTTCTGCCGATTGCTAAACGACAGAAGAAGAAGCCGTTTAGAAGTTAACATCTGCCGATGACACTCAAGCGCTTATATTCGAAAACATCTGCCGATAGCGTTTTTGAAAACATCTGCCGATGACGGTTCAGCACTTATATAATACATCTGCCGATGGTGTTTTTGAGCCACATCTGCTGATGACACTTAAGGATACATCTGCCGATGGTGTTTCAAGCTGCATCCACCGATGACGTGTCTCTGCTTCATAAGTTGCATCTGCCGCCAGAATTCAAAGCTAGTCGCGAAGCTACAGTGACGTCGTTTTCAACATTAACTCCAGACCTTTAATGGCGACGACGAACAACATTTTTCAGAAGCAACGGATAGCTGCTTCAGTACGGATGCTTCCCAACGGTAACATTTTTCCATGTGAAGAACAGAAGCTTTACAGAGTATATAAGCAGAAGAAAAGGCTCGAAGATTAACTTTTGCGAATTTGAATTCTGAGCCATAAGCTGCGAAAGTTAATCACTCTGTATTTTCTTCTACACCTCTCGACTTTAACTTGAGATTTCATTTTTGGTGAGAGTGTAATCTGCGTTTGAAAAACATAAACTCAAAATCTGTATAAGGCAGTGGATTGTCGCCCGTGAAGAACAATCCAGATTTGTAAAAGGCAATTAATCGGAGCCCGAAATTCCGATCTGTGTATTCTCGTTGAGGAGAAGGTTAAGGATCTTCAAGGGGTGAACCTTGAAGCGTGGATGTAGGCAAGGTTTGGCCGAACCACGTAAAAACCACTGTGTGTTAAATTTCTCTCTCTCTTTACTTTGATTGCTTGTCTGATTGCTTTTAATTTAGAGTCCTACAATAAGAAAGAAATTAATATTAGATTAATTAAATTTCAAAAAGTGTCTAATTCACCCCCCCTCTTAGACAATCTCGATCCAACAATTGGTATCAGAGCTAGGTTTATACTGTCTAAGTTGTTTATCTAGGAAATATTGTAATATCTGAAATGGCTTTCAACACACACTCTGCACAAATGGAAGGTCTGTCTACCACTAGACCTCCATTCTTCGATGGTATTGATTATGTGTACTGGAAGTCTAGAATGAGAATTTATATTCAAGCTATAGACTATGACATATGGAATAACATAGAAAATGGTCCATATATAGCTTTTAAAACAGAGAATGGTATTAGGATTCCCAAAGCGTCACATGAACTAAATGATACTGACAAGAAGAATTTGAGCCTGAATGCCAAGGCTATAAACACTCTATACTGTGCTCTGAACAGAGATGAGTTTAATAGAGTACAGGGGTGTGAGAGTGCACAAGAGATCTGGCATTTACTTGAGGTCACACACGAGGGCACAAATCAGGTTAAAGAGAGTAAATTGAGCATGTTAGTTCATGAATATGAACTGTTCTCTATGGAAAAAGGAGAAACTATCAGTTCTATGTTTACTCGATTTACTAACATCACTAACGGTCTTAAAGCTCTTGGTAAGACTTATTCAGGTGAAGAACAGGTAAGGAAACTTCTGAGATGCCTACCGAGAGCATGGCAACCAAAAGTGACAGCCATTCAAGAAGCAAAGGATCTCAAAGCTTTATAGCTTGAGGAGCTCATTGGATCTCTCATGACGCATGAGATCACAATGAGAGCAAACGAAAAGGAATACCTCAAGGAGAAAGAGGTAACAAGGAAAAAGGACATTGCTCTAAAAGCTTCTTCAAGTAAACAAGAGGAATCAGAAGAAGAAGAAGAAGAAGAAGATGACGATATTGCATTCATCACCAGGAGGTTCAGTAAATTTCTGCAACGAAAGAGGATGAAGGGAAAAAGGCTTCCAAAAGGTGAGAAGTTGCAAAAAGACAAGGAGTTCACTTGCTTTGGGTGTGGCAAACCTGGACACATGAAGGCAGATTGCCCCCAGGCCAAGAAATATCCCAAGAAGTTTAAGAAAAAGGCTATGAAGACCACTTGGGATGACAGTGATGGCGACACTTCCTCTTCAGAAGATGAGGAAATAGCCAACCTGTGCTTCATGGCACACGAGGATAAGGTTAGTACTTCTTCCTCAAATATTTTGAGTGACAGTGAAAATGATGATGAAGAAGATGAATTAGTTGATGCCTTTAATGACCTAGTTAAACAGTTTGGCATGTTGAAAACTAAATACAATTTGTTGAAAAAGGACAATGCAGATCTAATTGAGAAGCTTGCCAATGAACATAGTATGCACGAAAAGGAAGTCTCTGTACTTAAAAAGAAAAATGAGACGTTAAATAGACTTGTTCTGAATTTCACTGAAGGAAGTAAAAATCTGAACATGTTATTGAGCAGCCAGAGAGTGCAGTTTGATAAAACTGGTCTAGGGTATGAAGGGTTTAGTAAAAAGAAAACATATAAAAGGCTTTTTGTTAAATCCACTGTCTGTCATGCATGCAATGAAGTTGGACATAAATCATTTGAATGTCCATTAAATTCAAACAACAAGAAAACTGGGAGTAAATTTCAGTGGGTTCCCAAAGGAACCAAAACTAACACCAGGACCCAAAAGATTTGGGTACCTAAGAAGACTGCTTGAACTCAATCTTGCAGGTTGACTGCTCTCCCGGGAAAAACCAGTGGTATCTCGACAGTGGATGCTCGAGACATATGACGGGAGACTCAACTAAATTTGCTGCTGTCAGGAAAAAGAAAGGAAATGTTACCTTTGGTGGAAACCAAAAAGGTAAAATCGTTGGGATTGGCAACATAGGTAACCTTATCAACCCTATTATTGAAAATGTTTTATTAGTTGATGGGTTGAAACACAACCTGCTAAGTATAAGTCAACTATGTGATAAAGGTTATAAAGTGATTTTTAAATCAAATTCTTGCTTGATTAAAGATGTTTCAAATGGCAAAATTCTGTTTTCTGGTTATAGGAAAGAGAATATTTATATTATTGACTTAGATGATATTGTTATGTCAGATGAAAAATGTTTTGCTGTTAATTCTTCTCATGATTCCTGGATCTGGCATAGGAGATTAGGACATGTAGGGATGGATACCTTAGCTAAGATTACTAAGGAGAACCTAGTTAGAGGGATCCCTAAGTTATCATTTGAAAAGGATAAAGTCTGTGAAGCTTGTCAAATGGGCAAGCAGATCAAAAGCTCTTTTGCATCAAAGAATGCAATTTCAACTTCTAAGCCTCTCCAACTCCTTCATATGGACCTCTTTGGTCCTTCTAATATAGCCAGTCTATGAGGCAAATTCTATGCCTTTGTCATTGTTGACGATTTCTCTAGATTTACTTGGGTTTATTTTCTGAAGTCTAAGGATGAGACTTTTGATACTTTCTCTAGCTTTAAGAAAAGAGTTCAAAATGAAAAGGAGCTCACTATTGTTACTATTCGTAGTGATCATGGTGGTGAATTTGAAAATGAGAAATTTGAACTCCTGTGTCTCAAGTATGGAATTGAGCACAATTTCTCTTCTCCTAGGACCCCTCATCAGAATGGTGTTGTTGAGAGGAAGAATAGATCTCTTCAAGAGCTTGCTAGGACTATGCTTAATGAGAATTCACTTCCTAAGTATTTCTGGGCTGAAGCTGTAGCCACAACCTGTTATGTGCTTAATCGGGTCTCCATAAGACCTATTCTAGAGAAAACTCCTTATGAGCTCTGGAGTGGAAGAACTCCTTCTGTCAAGTATTTTAGAACCTTTGGCAGTAAATGCTTTATCCTTAATACTAAGGATAACTTAGGAAAATTCGATTCCAAATCGGATATTGGAATTTTTCTTGGTATTCTCTGACCAGTAAAGCATACAGAGTTTTCAATAGGAGAACTCTTGTTGTAGAGGAATCCGTTCATGTCAACTTTGATGAGTCTCCTCAGCCCACAATAAATGTGGATGAGGATGATGTTGTGAATTGTCAACTAGACTCTCTTTCCTTAGAAAAACCTACTGATCCTTCTCATGTAGAAAATTCTTTAGAATCATCTTCTACATCTCTTGATATAATTCCTATCAAGGATGAAAATCCTAATCTACCTAGAGATTGGAAGTATGTCAGAAATCATCCATTAGATGAGGTCTTAGGTGATCCTTCTTTAGGAGTTAAGATTAGATCCTCACTTAGGAATCTCTGTGCCAATGTGGCATTTATATCTCAAGTAGAACCTAAGAAATTTGAAGAGGCCGAGTGTGATGAAAACTGGATTTTAGCTATGCAAGAGAAGCTAAATCAATTTGAAATGAGCAAGGTATGGGAACTTGTTCCAAGGCCTAAGGGTAATCCCATTATTGGAACTAAATGGGTTTACAAGAACAAATTGAATGAAAGTGGGATTGTAGTTAGAAACAAAGCCAGACTAGTTGCTAAGGGATACTCTCAAGAGGAGGGTATTGATTTTGAAGAATCTTTTTCCCCTGTAGCTAGATTAGAGTCAATAAGAATGCTTCTAGCTTTTGCTTGTTTCAAGAACTTCACACTCTTTCAAATGGATGTAAAGAGTGCCTTCTTAAATGGATATATCACTGAGGAAGTTTTTGTTGAGCAACCATTAGGTTTTGAAGTTTTTGATAAACCCGACCATGTCTACAAACTTAGGAAAGCTCTTTATGGTCTTAAGCAGGCTCCTAGAGCTTGGTATGATAGGTTGAAGAATTTCCTTGAGGAAAGGAATTTCAAAAAGGGCAATTCTGATTCAACTTTATTTACCATGCAGAAGGATAATGATATTTTGTTGGTTCAAATTTATGTTGATGACATCATTTTTGGATCAACTAATGTCAACATGTGTAATGAGTTTTCTTCCCTCATGCAAAGTGAATTTGAAATGAGTATGATGGGGGAGTTAAAGTTTTTCTTAGGATTCCAGATTAGTCAATCTCCTGATGGAATTTTCTTCTGTCAAGAAAAATACATTAAGGAACTCCTTAAGAAATTCGGATTAGAAACTGTCAAATCTTCCAAGACTCCTATGAGTACCACTACTAAGTTGGATAAAGATGAAAAAGGTATAAGTGTGGACATTAAGAAATATCGTGGTATGATTGGATCTTTGTTATATCTGACTGCAAGTAGGCCAGATATTCTTTTCAGTGTATGTCTTTGTGCTAGATTTCAGGCTGCTCCTAAGGAATCTCACTTAACTGCTGTCAAAAGGATTTTTAAATATTTAAGTGGGACACCTGACTTAGGTCTTTGGTATCCAAAAGGTACTTCTTTCAATCTAATAGGATACTCAGATTCTGACTATGCTGGAAGTCTAGTTGATAGGAAAAGCACCAGTGGAACTTGTCAATTCCTAGGTGAATCTTTAGTTTCCTGGTATTCTAAGAAACAGAATTCTGTTGCATTGTCAACTGCTGAGAGTGAATATATTGCTGCAGGCAGTTGTTGTGCACAAATGTTATGGATGAAACAAACACTAGAAGACTATAATCTGTTTTATGATAGAATTCCTATTCGCTGTGATAACACCAGTGCTATCAACATTTCTAAAAATCCTATTCGGCATTCCAGAACCAAACATATTGATGTTAGGTATCACTTCATTAGAGATCATGTTCAAAGAGGAGATATCACTTTAGAATTTGTTAATTCTGTAGATCAACTGACAGACATCTTTACCAAGCCTTTGGATGAAAAGACTTTCAATAATATAAGAATAAGGCTAGGACTTATTCGGGTTGAGAAAAACTAAGGTGTTTCCTCTGTTGGTAAATCATGAGTGATAGAGTTTTTCTTAACTGTGAAGGCATCGATAGATGTAGGAATCGGAAGATGTATTTCTATCGGTAGATGCAGCGGTTTCTCTAGTCATCCAGTCATTGGAAGATGCATTTTCTTCAGTAGGAATCAGATATTTTTTTTATCTGCCGACACGTGTATTCCATCGGAAGATATCTGTGTTACACGTGTGACTCCATCGTCGAGCGTCACTTTATTTCTTTTAAATTCATCTTTCCTCGCTGAAACACTTCATCTTTCGCGCTTTTTCTGCAAAGCCCCTGCCCTACCAAACTTCATTTCCGAATCCTCTCCTTGAAATGGAACATCCAGGTTCATCATCTCGCGCCGTTACCAAACCGGCCAAGAAGAAGGCCAAAGCTTCTGATCGTCCTTCCCGAGAGATTCCTCGTGGAATGGAGTGGCCATCTTTCTTCTTCCTTTCTCAAGCTGCTGAGGTAAAGTACTTCGATGACTATCAGTTCAAATCATTGATTCCCAGTAAGGGTATTTACTCTGACGAGTTAGCTGGTATGGACATTATAGAACCCTTGACGGATCTCGGGTTAATAGGTCTATTTGAAACTGAATCTTTCTTCTACCCAGAAGCTATCCGGATGTTTTATGCCAATCTTAGCTTTACCTCTGACTTCTCTTCTATTAAGAGCTATGTGTATAACAAACACATAGAAATTACTCCTCAATCCATAAATGCTCTTCTGGGGGCTCCTCATTTGGATAGCTGCCCTTACAAGTATGTAACAAGTTCTGAGCTTCCTTTCTTTGGCACGTCTGATGGCATACAGTTTCTCAAGGAGATTGCTTTGGACCCCAATCAATCATTTGATCTTTTAAAGAGAAGGCATCTGACCCCTAGAGCCAGATTATTTCGTCAAATGATAGGATTCAATATTATCCCCAAGGGTGGTCACTATGACGAAGTGAGCGCAATGGAACTGTTTGTTCTATTTGCACTTTATTTCAAGACACCTTTCAACATTGGATATATTGTGGTTCGTAGGATGATTCTGGCTGTATCCTCAAGGGCTACATCTTTACCTTATAATCTGCTTCTTATGAGGATATTTGCACTGCTTGAAGTTGTCTTTCCAGAGGAGATAGAACCTGTGAAACTTCAGCCTGTTCAGTATTATTCCCAAACCACTCTAAACAAGATGAGAATAAATAGAATCAGAAAAGGTGAGCTAGTTTTGGCTAAGGCTAAGCAAAAGGTATCTAAGGCAGTTCCTGTCAGGCGTGGTAAAAGAAAACTTATCCTGCCATCAGAGTCAACTGCTGAAGGAGGAGATGAAACAGGAATTCCAGACAGTGTTAACTCCTCCTCTCAGGAATCAAGTTTCGAACCTTCTCCTCTAGTGCGTAGGCGCAGGACTGCTCCTTCCTCCATTGCACCTATTTCAGAGGCCATCTCTGCTCCCTCACCTATGCCTCTTCCTATTCCCGAAAATCCTCCTTCACCCCCACCCTCTCTCATACTACCTTCTCAGCCTGTTTTTCCCTCCATTTCTCCGGTTATTCGAGCAATTTCTTCGATAATCACCCATGGTCCTCCAGCTCCATCCACATTACCACCTCTGCCTTCTCCAGCTCCTCCATCTCCAATCCATGAGTCTCCAGCTCCTCCATCTCCAATCCATGAGCCTTCAATTCCTCCATCTCCAGACCAGCAAGAGATGCTCCCTCCATCACCAGTTCATCTAACTTATCAGAGGCGATTTGTAATGAGTGAGGCACAGTACAAGGAATTGACGTCCTCTATTGCCAACCTTGGCACTGCCCTTCAAAGTCAACTTGATCAACATAAAAAGGACTTAAGCATTGCTTTTGATACTGGTCTTGGGTTGTTGTTTCAGAAAGTGGATCCTGATAGGCGTATTGTTGTCAGGGAACTTGAATCTCTTCGCTCTTCAATTGTTGCCTTAACCCCTGACCCTGTTCCTGAACCCGAACCCTCGAGTTCTGTCAGTGTTCCCGTGGCTTGTTTTGAAGATGTTTTACTTCCCTTCTCCCGGTCTGAAGTTGCTGAGGATGTGCGATTAATGTCATTGGATCTTCAGGAGGTTGAACTAGCATTTTCTACTCCTGCTGTTCTTACAACTGGCCCTTCTGTAGAGCCTCCTCCATGTATGGACATGGTGGTGTCCACTTAACCTTCTCCGCCTCCGGCTCCCTGCCTGGAAATGGTGGTCTATCAGCCTCCCATTCCTTCTACTATTCATTCCTATCCCGCGCTGCTCGAGGCATTTTTTTCTCCCAATCTTGACGTGCCCTCTTGGGTTTCTCAAACATTTTGGACTCATTTCTTAGCATTCTTTAAGTAGAATTTCTTGTGCATCTACCTTTTGTTTCTGTATACCCGCTCATTAGTATTCAATGGGCAATCTCCTGCTTATTTCTTTGACTACATTGCTTCTGCTGTTTCTCTCATTTGTTTTTGATAATGTCAATGGGGGAGAATAATGTATTTGATTATGTCTGACTTGGAAATATTCTTTGGATATACTCTGTCTAGCACTATGAAATTCTTGAATCTGATTACTCTGTGTCTCTGGATTTGCTCTGTATGTTTAATTGAATAAAATACATATACTACGGGGGAGTATCTAAGTTAATCAAATTCATATTGTCATCATCAAAAAGGGGGAGATTGTTGACTTTTAGAGTGTTTAAATCATAATTTGTTTTTGATGATGTATTTGTATATTAAGTATAAAATTTGATTATGTGTATTTAACGAGAATTATGAATATAAGATTGTTTGGCAATACCCTTAAATAGGGTATGTTAGTTGTCTAATAAAATCAGTTTGAGTATACAGAGTTGAATAGAAAAACAGGGCTGAAACGCATGCTTCTACCGATCGTTACACAACAAAGAAATGATAGCTTCTGCCGATTGCTAAACGACAGAAGAAGAAGCCGTTTAGGAGTTAACATCTGCCGATGACACTTAAGCGCTTATATTCGAAAACATCTGCCGATAGCTTCTGCCGATTGCTAAACGACAGAAGAAGAAGCCGTTTAGAAGTTAACATCTGCCGATGACACTCAAGCGCTTATATTCGAAAACATCTGCCGATAGCGTTTTTGAAAACATCTGTCGATGACGGTTCAGCACTTATATAATACATCTGCCGATGGTGTTTTTGAGCCACATCTGCCGATGACACTTAAGGATACATCTGCCGATGGTGTTTCAAGCTGCATCCACCGATGACGTGTCTCTGCTTCATAAGTTGCATCTGCCGCCAGAATTCAAAGCTAGTCGCGAAGCTACAGTGACGTCGTTTTCAACATTAACTCCAGACCTTTAATGGCGACGACGAACAACATTTTTCAGAAGCAACGGATAGCTGCTTCAGTACGGATGCTTCCCAACGGTAACATTTTTCCATGTGAAGAACAGAAGCTTTACAGAGTATATAAGCAGAAGAAAAGGCTCGAAGATTAACTTTTGCGAATTTGAATTCTGAGCCATAAGCTGCGAAAGTTAATCACTCTGTATTTTCTTCTACACCTCTCGACTTTAACTTGAGATTTCATTTTTGGTGAGAGTGTAATCTGCGTTTGAAAAACATAAACTCAAAATCTGTATAAGGCAGTGGATTGTCGCCCGTGAAGAACAATCCAGATTTGTAAAAGGCAGTTGATCGGAGCCCGGAATTCCGATCTGTGTATTCTCGTTGAGGAGAAGGTTAAGGATCTTCAAGGGGTGAACCTTGAAGCGTGGATGTAGGCAAGGTTTGGCCGAACCACGTAAAAACCACTGTGTGTTAAATTTCTCTCTCTCTTTACTTTGATTGCTTGTCTGATTGCTTTTAATTTAGAGTCCTACAATAAGAAAGAAATTAATATTAGATTAATTAAATTTCAAAAAGTGTCTAATTCACCCCCCTCTTAGACAATCTCGATCCAACACTGTGTTCGCTGCCTGTTGTGCAAAAATGACACTACGCAAGTGCACGTATCGCAATTCAAGTAGTACAAAAATATCGATCCCACGAGGACAAAGTTTAATCAATCTTAAATTATTTATGGAATAACAATTTAAATTCAGAGAAATTAATATTCAAATATGAAAATAATGAAAACCAAACCAATTTATATAACTAGATAATTAGAATCGGCTTCGATTTGATTTCCTTCACCAATTGATTTCTTTCTACGAATGTTGTAGGGAATGCTATAGTTTTATATTAAATGACTAGAATTTCCTCATGAATCAAGGCTTGGTCTATGCTCTTGATTAATTCTTTTGTTATATTATTTTTCAGACTTATGAAAAATCAATACAATCTAGAATTCTACTTAAGCGTTATTCTATATATCACATGAATTTAAGCAACCATTATGATAATACTTATAATTGATACTTGTCACATGCATCAATCATTCATGCAATTCAATACACGTCTCAATAACTATTTCATGGCGTCTAAAATAGCATCCTAGTATTTATTCATGTGGCGTGCATAAAATAAATTAATCACTAAAAACATATTGAATTGTTTAACATAAATCAATAACATTCCACAAGAAATCAATAGTTTAGTACTCTCTCATCTAGCCAAAAGAAAATTAGTTCATAAGAAATAAAGAGATTAAATATTCCATAGAATTATAAAATAAAGTAAGAAAAAAAAATGAAGAAGAAGAATTGAAATTTGGTGGAGCCTTCTCTGTTGAAAATCATCCTCCTTTGTTGAATGACTTCTCCTCCTCAATGATTTATTTTCTTCCCTTCAAAATCCTTCCTTTATGTTCCTCTTCTTTGTGTTCTGCGTATCCAGCTCACCTTCTCTCTCCTCCTTGATTCTCTTTAATTTGTTTTTAATTTCCTTGATTTTTGCCTTCTATTTCTCTCTTTTCTCCTTGAGCTTTTGAATTTGAATTTTCCCGCTATTCACGTATAAAATAACTCTAATTTTCATATGTGTTTCCATCTTTTAAATCTTCCACATCATCAGTAATCTGCAAATAAAAATAATTAGTGATAATTATCTGAAAAATAACACATATTTTTAATAATTGGCAAAGATACTGATGTTGTGGCTTTGCTGCAGCATTCATTGTTAATATATATGCATTACTTTGATTTATCACTCAAATTTCAGCAATTTATAATTAAAAGCACTTGTAGAATAAGTCTTTTTCAAGACTTAACACACCCCCAAACTTAATTCATTGCTCGTCCTCGAGTAATGTTTACAAACCAACACAAATTACCATCCAAAATGCTTAGGATTGCCCAAAATTCTCAACTCCACAAATATAACAATTTATTGATTATCCAAATTCAAATAAAGTTAGAAAAGCCTCTTAGCAATATACCCCCTCAAATTGTGTGTGTGCATATGTTAGAATTAAAACTTTCTCAAATCACCTAAGTTTTATACAATCATGCTCAATTCGATATTTAATACATAGTGCCATAAATTCTCTTTGCTAACAAAAAGTAATTAGAACTTAGGATTCATTATTTAATTCTTTTCTAAGTTGATGGGGGAATAACTATAATTTTATTTTATTTTATTTTATATTTTTTTATTTGTTGACTTCTCTCTAAGTCACATTACCTTTTTACGCGATTGACAACATTTGTGATGAAGGCCTTCGGTTACTCAATAATGTTTCTAAGAGAGATGAAAATATAAGATAATATAGCCAACAATTTGCGATGGAGTTCCTCCCAACGTCCCTCTTTATAATTTTCCACCCATCGAGTATCCAAAAGGCTCACTCGAAATTGAAAGTGGATTAGGGAATCACAAATATTTTTATTTTTTTATTTTTTTTTATATTCCCCCAAACTTATCCTTTTTATTTATGAATCCTTTCGATCTAATTTCAAATTGTTTTGTGTTGAGAAGATATAGATCTAGTATAAAATCCTAAATTTGAGACATTAATTTCATAAGCCTAAGGATTTTCGGGAAATTTTTATTTCTAACAAAACGTGTAAAAGGGGATATATTACTTTAAGATGATTCTTCCCTTATTTTAGTTGAATTCTCAATAATTGTTCAATTTTATGGGGTATCGTATTTTAGGCATCATGTTCAACATCATTTTTTTTATGAGATATTTTCATTCTAACCCGAAAAGAATACACAATAGGCTTCATCTCACCCCCCCAAACTTAAAATTGACTATGTCCCCATAGTCAAATAACAAAATTAGATAATAAAATTAATTCTAATGGAGAGGGGTTAGAACTTCCCTGGAATGTTTATTCTTCCTCCTCTTTTTCTTCATTGTTATCTTCTGTGGGTGGCTGACTAGGTGAATTGACAGACTGCAAGGTTGGAGGGAAAACAGGGCTTCGTGGACTGGCTCTGGAATGTATTCATAATGGTGAAATTCCTTTTGGCTGTATATGTCAAGTAGGTTTGCATGTTTGCTTCCATCTTGTCGAGAATATTTCCCATGAATTGTTGTTGAACCTACTTGACAATAATAAGAGTGATAAAACAAAAATTTAAAAACGATAACTAAATAAAAAGAAAACGGTAACCAAATGAAAATGCGATAAAAGAATTTGACAGAACTAAAGCTGCTTATTAAATTTTTTTTCTGATGCTACTGGCTGCTGCAACATCCATTTATTTTACCAGAACGAAACTAGAAAAGGATACTAAAATTTGAGCTGCCTTCATGTAATGCTTCTTTTTATCCTAACAGCCCTATGTGATTCTACTTTCATGGAGCATCCATTAGAGGGATGGACATATTTCTGTTATCCATCATATTTTCTTCAAAATAGTGCTTAACTCTCTGCCCATTAACTTTGAAAGATTTCCCTGTTGTTTCACTGATTAGTTCCAAAACTCCAAAATCATGTATGGCTATAATTTTAAATGGACCAGTACACCTTGACTTCAACTTTCCAGGAAATAGCTTCAATCTTGAATTATAAAGTAATACTTGTTGCCCCACTTCAAAGATTCTATCATGGATTTTTTTATCATGCCATCTTTTCACCTTGTCCTTATAAATTACAGCATTCTCATAAGCATTGAGTCTGAATTCTTCTAGTTCATTAAGCTGCAGCAATCTTTTCTCTCCTGCTGCATCCATGTCCATATTCAATTTAGCTACTAACCAATATGTTTTGTGTAGCAACTCTACTGGAAGATGACAGGCTTTTCCAAACACTAAACGAAATGGAGATGTCCCAATGGGTGTCGTGAACGCTGTTCTGTATGCCCACAAGGCGTCTGGTAATTTCTCAGCCCAATCTTTTCTGCTTGTATTTATCACCTTCTCCAGAATTCTTTTAATTTCTCTGTTTGATACTTCCGTTTGTCCGTTCGCTTGAGGATGATAAGCTGTGGTCACCTAATGCTTAATTCCATACTTTGCCAATAGTTGCTGAAATTGTTTGTTGCAAAAATGGCTGCCTCCGTCACTGATGATAGCTCTTGGTGTTCCGAACCGAGTAAAAATATTGCGATGCAAAAATCTTGTAACCACCTTAGCATCATTTGTAGGGAGTGCAACAGTTTGCACCCACTTAGAGACATAGTCCACAGCAAGCAGGATATATTGATTTCCATAGGATGAAGGAAATGGTCCCATGAAATCAATGCCCCAAACATCAAATAGCTCCACTTCTAATATATTTGTTAATGGCATTTCATGTTTCCGTGAGATATTTCCCGTTCGTTGACACCTATCACATGATTTAACAAAATTGTTAGCATCTCGGAATAATGTAGGCCAATACAAACCTGACTGTAAAACTTTTGATGCTGTTCGAATTCCTCCAAAATGCCCTCCGTATGATGCTGCATGGCAATGCTGCAGCACTGTTGTAAATTCAGTTTCTGGAATACGTCTTCTCAAAATTTGGTCAGCACATAACTTAAACAAATAAGGATCATCCCAGAAATAATGTCTAACATCTTTTAAAAATTTTTTCTTTTGCTGGAACTGAAAATCAAAGGGAATGATACCACTTACAATATAGTTCACAATATCGGCATACCATGGTACTTCTGTGATATTTAGCAACTGCTCATCTGGAAATTTTTCTGAAATGGGGATTGTTTTGTGAGATGCTCCTTCGGAATCCAATCTTGATAAATGGTCAGCTACTTGATTCTCGCTTCCTTTCCGATCTCTGATTTCTAAATCAAATTCTTGGAGTAATAGAACCCATCGAATTAGTCTCGGTTTGGCATCTTTTTTTGACATCAAGTACTTAATCGCTGAATGATCTGTGTATACGACCACTTTGGTACCCAACAAATATTGTCTGAATTTCTCGAAGGCAAAAACTACTGCTAACAGCTCTTTTTCAGTTGTTGTATAATTAAGTTGGGCTTCAGAGAGTGTTCGGCTTGCGTAGTAAATAGAGTGAAATATTTTTGCTTTCCTTTGTCCAAGTACCACTCCAAGAGCAAAATCACTTGCATCACACATCAGTTCAAATGGTTGCGACCAATCAGGAGCTGCAATTACAGGAGCAGTGATAAGCTTCTGTTTTAAAGCTAAAAAGGCTTGCTAACATGCTTCATCAAAACAGAATGCCTTGTTGTTTTCCAGTAAAGAGCAAAGTGGCTTAGAAATTTTGGAGAAATCTTTGATAAATCTTCTGTAAAAACCAGCATGCCCCAGGAAGCTTCTCAATTACCTCAATCTTTGCCTTATCAACTTCAATTCCACTTTTAGATACTCGGTGTCCAAGAACAATGCCTTCAGTCACCATAAAATGGCATTTTCCCCAATTTAATACTAGATCTGTTTCTGTACAGCGCTGAAGCACAACTTCCAGATTTTTCAAGCATGTTTTAAAAGAATCTCCCGTGACTGAAAAATCATCCATGAATATTTCCAAAAAATTTTTGACCATGTCTGAGAAAATAGACATCATGCATCGCTGAAAAGTAGCTGGAGCATTGCACAGTCCGAAAGGCATGCGTCTAAATGCGAATGTTCCATAAGGGCAAGTAAACGTAGTCTTCTCTTGATCTTCAGGAGAAATGGAAATCTGATTATAGCCGGAATACCCATCCAAGAAACAATAATATTCTTTCCCAGCTAGTCGGTCAAGCATCTGATCAATAAATGGCAAAGGAAAATGATCTTTCCTTGTCATTTTATTCAGCTTACGGTAATCCATGTATACTCTCCATCCATTGACTGTTCGAGTGGGAATCAATTCATTTTTCTAGTTTGTCACGACTGTCATTCCTCCTTTCTTTGGAACGCACTGTACTGGACTTACCCATGAGCTGTCGGCAATAGGGTAAATAATTCCAGCATCTAATAATTTGATTACTTCCTTCTTGACTACCTCTTTCATTACGGGATTTAAACGTCTTTGCTGTTCTATTGAAGGCTGATAATTCTGCTCCATCAGGATTTTGTGCATGCAAATGCTCGGGCTAATACCTTTTATGTCAGCGATGGTCCATGCAATGGCATTTTTGAATTTTCGTAAAACTTCCATTAGTTCCAATTCTTGTCCTGAGGTGAGTGAAGTCGAGATTATCACGGGTAATGTGTTAGCTGTCCCCAAAAATGCATACTTCAAGTGTGCTGGCAGTTGCTTTAGTTCAACTTTTGGAGGATCTTCAACAGAAGCTTTCAACATTTTATAATCTGTCACTGCTCTTTCCAAAATTTCAAACTGGTTGGGCCAGGGCTGGTGATTCTTTCTTTCTCTTTGATGAACACTGTTTTTCTTACTGCTTGCTGATACTGAATGATTTTTTGCATCATGTGGCACTTCATCATCTTTTATCAAGTAGCACTCTTCAGCCTCATCTGAAAATTTCATCGCTTTCAAGACATTGAATGTGATTTGTTGATCATTGACTCTCATTGTAAGTTCACCTTTCTGGACGTCGATCAATGTCCTCCCCGTAGCCAGAAAAGGCCTTCCCAAAATAATTGGCACTTCCCGGTCAGCTTCGTAGTCTAAAATAATAAAGTCGGCTGGAAAGATGAATTTATCAACCTTAACTAGAACATCTTCTATTTTTCCTTCTGGTTGAGCTAATGATCGATCAGCAAGCTGCAACGTTACTGTTGTGGGTCTCGCTTTTCCAATATTCAGATTTTTAAAGATGGACATCGGCATCAAATTGATGCTTGCTCCCAAATCACATAATGCTTTCCCAATATAGTTACTTCCGATTGTACATGGGATTGTGAAGCTGCCCGGATCTTGTAGCATTGGTGGCAATTTGTTCTGAAGAATGTAACTGCTTTCTTCTGTAATTGCTACTGTTTCATATTCATTCAGTTTTCTCTTTTTGGCAAGAATGTCTTTCATAAACTTAGTGTAACTGGGCATTTGTTCCAAGGCTTCTACCAATGGAATGTTGATATGTAACTGTTTTAAAACATCCAAAAATTTTCTGAACTGCTTGTCCTGGTGTTGCTTCTGAAGTCTTTGTGGAAATGGAGGTGGAGGTCGTTCATTTTGGTTTACTGGTACTCGATGCTGTGGCTTTGTTGCAGCATCAGCGCCAGATTCATCATTTTTTTTCTTTCCAGAATTCTCTTCCACCTCTTTTTCTTGTTCTATCTCTATTTCAACCATCTCAGTTTCTTTTTCTGGTTCTAACACTGTTTCAACTTCTCTTCCATTTCGTAACCGAATTGAATTGCAGTGTTCTTTTCCTTCCCTCTTGGGTATTTCTGTATCACTTGGCAGCATGCCTTGTGATCTGTTATTCATGGCTTGAGCAAGTTGACCCACTTGAGTTTCAAGATTTCTGTGAGATGCTGCTTGATTCTGAATCAAAGTTGTTAAGTTCTGCATTAGCATGTCATTTCTTGTCATGTAATCTTTCATCATTTGCTCTAACGAGGTTGACTGTTCGGAATGCAGCTGCTTGTTTTGCTGAGGAATACTAGCTTGCGAATATCCTTGTGGTTGCTGCGAAGATCCAGGATTAGAGTTTCTGGACTGAGAATTCCATTGATAGTTGGGCAGCTGTTTCCATCCAGAGTAGAATGAATTGTTGTTCCGGTTATAACCCACATAATTTACAGCTTCCGGGTTTGAAGGGCAGCTTTCAAAAGAGTGTTTCTCGCCACACCAAGTACATGATAAACTCAAAACTTGTTGCTGTTGCTGCTGTTTCGGGGGCAAGTTTATTGACTTAATAGCATTGGTAAGGGTAGACATCTGTGCTGTTAGTGCAGTCAACTGATCAAGTTCCATCACTCCATTACGCCTAGTTGTCCCTGCTCTCTCTGATGGCCACTGATAGTTATTAGTGGCTATTGTTTCTAATAGCTCATATGCTTCTGTATATGTTTTTGTCAAAATAGCTCCATTAGCTGACGCATCAAGGATGGCTCTTGTTTGACTGTTCAACCCATTATAGAAAGTTTCCAATTGCACCCATGCAGAAACACCATGATTTGGACATTGCCTTACCAACTCTTTAAATCTCTCACAAGCTTCATATAACGATTCTGTATTTTGTTGCTGGAAACTCATGATGTCACCTCTCATTCTTGCGTTCTTTACTGGCGGGAAATACTTTGTCAGAAATCTTTTTGCTAAATCCGGCCATGAATTTACTGAGTTCGATGGCAGTGAATTTAACCAGGACCTAGCTCGATCGCGGAGAGAATATGGAAATAGTTTAAGTCTCAGCACTTCGCGGTTTGCTGCTTCATCTTCAAAGGTATCACAAAGCTGTGTAAAATCCCTTAAATGAGCATTGGGATCTTCTGTTGCCATTCCGCTGAACTGACCGATGGACTGCAACATCTGAAACATCACTGGCCTTAGCTCGCATCGAACTGTTGGAAGTGCTGGCCGAACTATACCAGGAATCAAGTTGTCCAAATTTGGTATGGCGTAATCGCGAATCGGACGCTCCGGTTCGTTACCATTGTTCTGTTGTTCTGCTTGTCGAGCAGCGTCGGGATTCATATCTCCTCCTTCAATAAATCTCTGATTCTGTTGGCGTCTTCTTTCTCTGAAAGCCCTTTCAATCTCAGGGTCGTAAGGAATTAAGTTTTGATCTTCTTCGTCTTGCATTAATCGATCGGTTCCTAACAAAATAAAATAAAAATAAAAAAAATTAAATTAAATTCCAGAAAATAAAAAAAATTGAAAAAAATTCTGTCCCCGGCAACGGCGCCAAAAACTTGTTGTGCAAAAATGACACTACGCAAGTGTACGTATCGCAATTCAAGTAGTACAAAAATATCGATCCCACGAGGACAAAATTTAATCAATCTTAAATTATTTATGGAATAGCAATTTAAATTCAGAGAAATTAATATTCAAATATGAAAATAATGAAAACCAAACCAATTTATATAACTAGATAATTAGAAACGGCTTCGATTTGATTTCCTTCACCAATTGATTTCTTTCTACGAATATTGTAGGGAATGCTATAGTTTTATATTAAATGACTAGAATTTCCTCATAAATCAAGGCTTGGTCTATGCTCTTGATTAATTCTTTTGTTATATTATTTTTCAGACTTATGAAAAATCAATACAATCTAGAATTCTACTTAAGCGTTATTCTATATATCACATGAATTTAAGCAACCATTATGATAATACTTATAATTGATACTTGTCACATGCATCAATCATTCATGCAATTCAATACACGTCTCAATAACTATTTCATGGCGTCTAAAATAGCATCCTAGTATTTATTCATGTGGCGTGCATAAAATAAATTAATCACTAAAAACATATTGAATTGTTTAACATAAATCAATAACATTCCACAAGAAATCAATAGTTTAGTACTCTCTCATCTAGCCAAAAGAAAATTAGTTCATAAGAAATAAAGAGATTAAATATTCCATAGAATTATAAAATAAAATAAAAAAAATTAAGAAGAAGAATTGAAATTTGGTGGAGTCTTCTCTGTTGAAAATCGTCCTCCTTTGTTGAATGACTTCTCCTCCTCAATGATTTCTTTTCTTCCCTTCAAAATCCTTCCTTTATGTTCCTCTTCTTTGTGTTCTGCGTATCCAGCTCACCTTCTCTCTCCTCCTTGATTCTCTTTAATTTGTTTTTAATTTCCTTGATTTTTGCCTTCTATTTCTCTCTTTTCTCCTTGAGCTTTTGAATTTGAATTTTCCCGCTATTCACGTATAAAATAACTCTAATTTTCACATGTGTTTCCATCTTTTAAATCTTCCACATCATCAGTAATCTACAAATAAAATAAAATAAAAAAAATTAAGAAGAAGAATTGAAATTTGGTGGAGTCTTCTCTGTTGAAAATCGTCCTCCTTTGTTGAATGACTTCTCCTCCTCAATGATTTCTTTTCTTCCCTTCAAAATCCTTCCTTTATGTTCCTCTTCTTTTTTGTGTTCTGCGTATCCAGCTCACCTTCTCTCTCCTCCTTGGATTCTCTTTAATTTGTTTTTTAATTCCTTGATTTTGCCCTTCTATTTCTATCTTTCTCCTTGAGCTTTTTGCATTTTGAATTTTCCCGCTATTCACGTATAAAATAACTCTAATTTTCACATGTGTTTCCATCTTTTAAATCTTCCACATCATCAGTAATCTACAAATAAAATAAAATAAAAAAAATTAAGAAGAAGAATTGAAATTTGGTGGAGTCTTCTCTGTTGAAAATCGTCCTCCTTTGTTGAATGACTTCTCCTCCTCAATGATTTCTTTTCTTCCCTTCAAAATCCTTCCTTTATGTTCCTCTTCTTTGTGTTCTGCGTATCCAGCTCACCTTCTCTCTCCTCCTTGATTCTCTTTAATTTGTTTTTAATTTCCTTGATTTTTGCCTTCTATTTCTCTCTTTTCTCCTTGAGCTTTTGAATTTGAATTTTCCCGCTATTCACGTATAAAATAACTCTAATTTTCACATGTGTTTCCATCTTTTAAATCTTCCACATCATCAGTAATCTACAAATAAAATAAAATAAAAAAAATTAAGAAGAAGAATTGAAATTTGGTGGAGTCTTCTCTGTTGAAAATCGTCCTCCTTTGTTGAATGACTTCTTCCATCTTTTAAATCTTCCACATCATCAGTAATCTACAAATAAAAATAATTAGTGATAATTATCTGAAAAATAATACATATTTTTAATAATTGGCAAAGATACTGATGTTGTGGCTTTGCTGCAGCATTCATTGTTAATATATATGCATTACTTTGATTTATCACTCAAATTTCAGCAATTTATAATTAAAAGCACTGGTAGAATAAGTCTTTTTCAAGACTTAACACTGCCTACTTTGTATGCTACTTTTAGAGATACTATTTTATACAGTCGTGATTCTTTAACTCTGGATGAGGTTTATGATGCTTTATTCTCTAAGGAGAAGATGGATAAGCTTGTTGGTGGCTCAGAGGCCAAGGGTGAAAGCCTTGTTGCGCGGGAAAGACCACATGAGAGGAATTCTAGTGGGGATAATCGAAGCATATCAAAATCCAAGAATAACAAGGATAAGACATGTAAGTGAAGGATCATGATTGTCTAAGAGGGAGGATGAATTAGAAATTTCTTAACCTAATCAGTTTTTAACAATGCAAATTAGGTTTATTTTATGTACTCTCTTTGTATGCAATTACTAAAATTATAGCAGACAAACAAGCAAGTTAAAGTAAGAGAGAGAAAGAAATTGAAACCGAAGTTTTTAACGTGGTTCGGCCAATCCTGCCTACTTCCACGCTCTAAGGCTCCTTCTTAAAGATTTTTCATTCTCCTCTCGAGAAATCTAGACCGAACTTCACCGGCGTCAATCTACTGCCTTTACACTTCTGGATTGAACTTCATGAGCGTCAATCCACTGCCTTACAGTTTTTACAAGATGAAGATATTGAGCACAAGACTACATTCTCTCAAAAACTAAATCTCAAGTTATGATCTAGAGAGGTGTAAATAGAGATTATCACGTAAGCTCGTAGGAGTTCAGAGTGACTGTTCAAAAGATTGGCAAAAATTTCTTCTCCCGAGCTTCATTCTTCTTTATATACTTTTATCTGTAATCCGTGTCTCATTTAGAAGGCTTCTTGTTTCCGTACAAAAATATGACCGTTTGAGAGTATCCGTACACAGAAAAATAGCCGTTGAGATCTTTAGTCGCTATCACCCGCGGTCTTTAATAGTCTGGTCGTTAAGACTATGGACGTTCCCCTTTGGACGAATGCTAGTAGGAGTAATGCTTCGTATGAATTCGTTGTTGTGTCATACATATTGGACGCTTGCTCGTTGGACGATTACGCGTCGGACGAGTACTTTGATGATTACGCGTCAGACGAGTACTTTGGACGATTACGCGTCGGACTAATAACTTTGGACGAATGCATCTGTCTTCACTTTGGACGATTACGTCATACTAATAACTTTGGACGAATGAGTCTGTATTTACTTTGGACGATTGCGTCGGATTAATAACTTTGGACGAATGCGTCTTTCTTTCCATGTAGACGAATGACTTCAGAATAATAACACTTAACCAAAAACGTCAGAAACGTAATACCCTTTTTCAAAAGGCATTTCCAGATAAATACAATAAACATAGTAATCCAATTATTCAGTTTATATATTTCATATTAATCACAATCATCAAAAACATAGTTAGACTTAAACACTATTTTAGTCAACAGTAAGTACTGCAAGAAGAAGGGTCATATTATTGCTGATTGTTATAAACTGCAGAATAAGAAGAAGAAAACTGGTGATAATCAGAAGGGAAAACAACCTGAGAAGTCTGGCGAAGCTGATGTTGCTGAAAATCACAGTGATGGTGAACTCTTCGTTGTGTATGACGTTGTTTCGAATCAGAGCAAGGAGTGAATTCTTGATTCTGGCTGCACGTTTCATGTGTCCCAATCGGGACTGGTTTTCAACATATGAAACGATTTCTATAGGTGATGTGTTGATGGGAAATAACACATCCTGTAGAATTGCTGGTATTGGTACAATCAAAATTAAGATGTTCGATGGATCCATTCGGACACTTGGTGATGTGAGGCACGTCCCTGACATGAAGAGAAATCTAATCTCTTTGAGTACTCTTGATTCTAAAGGGTACAAGTACACTGGTGAAGGTGGAGTTGTGAAGGTCAGCAAAGGTTCTTTTGTCGTGACGAAGGGGCTCAAAAAAACTGCCAGTTTATATGTTCTGCAGGGCTCTACAGTTACAGGTGATGTCGCTGTTGCTAGTTCATCTATGTTTGATTCGGATATTACAAGGCTTTGGCATATGCGTCTGGGTCACATGAGTGAGAATGACATGATCGAATTGAGCAAAAGAGGACTTCTTGATAGGCAGAGTATTACGAAGCTAAAATTTTGCGAGCATTGTGTTTTTTGCAAACAGAAAAAAGTTAAGTTCTCGACGGGTTATTCACAACACAAAGAGGACACTTGACTACATACATTCCGATTTGTGGGGGCCTTCTAGGGTACCATCTAAAGATGGTGCATTCTATATGTTGATGATTTTTCCAAGAAGGTTTGGGCATTTTTTTTTTAAACAGAAGAGTGACGTATTTTCTACCTTCAAGGAGTGGAAGATCATGATTGAGAAGCAAACAGGGAGACAAGTAAAGCGTCTCCGAACTGATAATGGTTTGGAGTTTTGTTCTGATGAGTTTAATGTCTTATGCAGAGCTGAAGGTATTGTGAGACATCATACAGTTCCGCGAAATCCTCAACAGAATGGTGTGGAAGAAAGGATGAATAAGACCTTGATGGAGAAGGTGCGTTGAATGGTCTTTAATGCTGGGTTACTATAATTTTTTTGGGCTGAAACTGCTGCGTATGCTTGTTATCTCATTAATCGCTCTCCGTCGACTACTATTGACAAGAAAACTCCACAAGAGGTATGGTCTGGCACTCCTACTATTTATTCTGATTTGAAAATTTTTGGATGTCCTGCGTATGCTCATGTTGATAATGGAAAGTTGGAGCCTCGTTTGGTAAAGTGTGTATTTATCGGTTTTAAACAAGGAGTGAAGGGATACAAACTTTGGTGTGCAGAAACCAGAAAAGTCGTCATCAGCAGAGATGTTGTTTTTGATGAAGCTAGTATGCTTTAGGGGTCTCCGTCTATAATTATTTCTGAGGGAGATAAGCAAAAGACAAGCACACAGGTGGAGATTGAGATTAGGTCGAGATCTACACTAGAGCCTACTTCGGAACCTATCTCAGATTCGGTGGATGATGCTAGCTCCTCACAAGCACATCCACAATATTCCATTGCGAAAGATAGGTCTCGGAGAGATACTAGACGTCCTTAGAGATATGAAGAGGCTAATTTGGTTGCTTATGCTTTAAATGTGGCTGAAGAAATTGATTCCGAAGAAGAACCTACAACGTATTCAGAGGCAGTTAGCTGCGATAAAACTTTGGTAAGTGGATGATTGCTATGTAGGAAGAAATGGAATCACTTCATAAGAATTGTCCGTGGAAGCTAGTGAAGCTACTAGAGGATAACAAAATTGTTCGCTGCACGTGGGTGTACAAGAGAAAGGAAGGTACACCGGGAGTTGAAGAAGCAAGGTATAAGGCCAGGCTTATTGCTAAAGACTATAGCCAAACTCCAGGTGTTGATTTTTCTGATGTATTTTCTCCAGTTGTGAAGCACAGTTATATCCGGGCTTTACTTGGTATCGTGGCATTGCACGATCTTGAGCTTGAGCAGTTAGATGTGAAGATTGCATTTTTGCATGGAGAACTCGATGAAGACATCTACATGCAGCAACCAGAGGGTTTTGTAGTCTTAGGAAATGAGGACTACGTTTATCAGCTGAAAAAGTCCCTTTACGGTTTGAAACAGTCACCGAGACAGTGGTATAAGAGATTTGATGCATTTATGACCACTCATGATTTCAAGAGGTGCAGTTATGACAGTTGTGTCTAGTTCAGAGTGAGTGGTGATGGGTCATTTGTTTATCTTTTCTTGTACGTCAACGATATGTTGATTGCAGCCAAGAATCAGACAGAGATCAGAAAGGTAAAAGCACAGCTGAGTAGCGAGTTCGAGATGAAAGATTTAAATGCAACAAAGAAAATACTTGGGATGGAGATTCTTAGAGATCGATCGGCAGATAAATTATATCTAAGTCAGAAAGGGTACATTGAGAAAGTTCTCAACAGATTTAATATGCAAAGTGCCAAGCCGGTTAATACTCCATTAGCTGCTCATTTTAAACTTTCATCTGCTTTATCACCACAGTCAGATATCGATGTTGATTACATGTCACGAGTTCCATACTCCAGTGCAGTTGGTTCTCTTATGTATGCCATGGTTTGTTCACGTCCTAATTTAGCATATGCTGTTAGTGCTGTTAGCAGATATATGGCAAACCCTAGTAAGGAATATTGGAAAGTAGTTCAGTGGATTCTCAGATACTTGCATGGTTCTACTGATGTTTGCTTACAGTTTGGAAGGACTAGAGATGGAGTTGTTGGCTATGTTGATTATGACTTCGCCATAAATCTTGATAAGAGAAGATCTCTTACTGGGTACATCTTCAATGTTGGTGATTGTGCTATTAGTTGGAAGGCTACGTTGCAACATACAGTTGCATTGTTGACTACCGAGGCTGAGTACATGGCGATTACAGAAGCCTGCAAGGAAGTAATTTGGTTGAAGGTCCTATTTGGTGAACTCAGTAAAGACTTATAGATTACTACAGTCTTTTGTGATAGTCAGAGTGCTATTTTTCTAACGAAGGATTAGATATTTCACGAGAGAACTAAGCACATTAATATGCGTTATCATTTTGTTGGCGATGTGATTGCTCGTGTTGATTTCGCATTGAGTAAAATTAGTACTCATGATAATCCTGCTGATATGATGACCAAGACTTTAAACACACCTAAGTTTAAACACTGTTTGAGCTTGGTTGGTATTAGCTGCTGATTTTGCCTTGAGGGGCTTTTATGTTGGAGGAGTTTTCTTTTCAAGTTATGGAGTATATTTTATGCAGTAGAATTCGTGTCAAGGTGGAGATTTGTTATAATTGGTGTGACCCGATTTCTGTTTGAGCCAGACCGGTTCGGCCCACGTTGTAAATCTCATTATGACTAAAATTTTTTGTCTACGTATAAATGTATGCTTGAATCGCAAAACTCATTGTACCTTTTGATTTTAGTGATTTCTTCTCTCTCCGTGGTTTTTTTCCTTTAGAATTTTCTACGTAAATTTTGGTGTCCACTATTTTTTCGTTTTTCAATTTCTGTTTTCGATTTCGGTTTTTTCAACAATGTATAACAATTTAACATATCATGGTAAAATGCTTGCGTGAGTTATTAGGAGGATGAACATCTTATTCAGACAATAGTCGAGTTTTATCTTTGTACGCAAAGATATAATCTTCATTATAATGTTTAAATCAATTATTTAATTTATAGCTCCAAGTTTGTCCTAGAAACTAGACTAAGGACTGACATTTAGTGTTATGTGTCAAAGTGGTCATAAAATGGACCAACCTAAACCTACATTATCAGTCTAAATGATAAATCATTATCACCTGGTAATAAATTCTCGACCTCAAACTAGTCAACTCCCTTTAATCAATGTCAGCAAAGCAAAACCCATTTTCTTCTTGAATGATCTCCTGTAAAGGTTAACTCATTCATGCAATGGTGGGTTTGGATTTGTCAGATGAAATTGAAGCTTTTTCCAGGAACCATGGACGTGGTTCTCAGCTGTAAAGTGAAGAAGAAGACACAGGTCTGTATGAATCCCGACTGATAAAATCCTAAAACCCCACGGACTATCTCCTGAGTCCTGAATTTGAAATAAATGTAATCACTTTAATCCCTCTTCTTTTGCCAATTTTGTTGAGTGCAAATGCATTTCACTTCTGGGCGAAGACGACTGAAACATCTTGCGAATCCTGCCTCGCAGTAATAACAACACTGTAATCATGGCTGTAACGAGGAGAGAGAGAGAGAGATTGTACAATTATGTTGGACAGAGACAAATACTGTATACTATTTTATGGTCATTTAACTTTCTCTGTCTACGGTCGTGTAACAGAGACAGGGAAGGGGATCGTTCTCTTCCGGTCTCTCCCCCAACCAGTCATTTTCAGTCTTTATTTATTTATTTATTAATTTTAGTCATTTTAAACACTTTGCTGGGAATAAAATGTTGAACATCGTTCTGTTCGTTGGAACTTAAATCTTTTTGATCATGAACTTCACTGTTCTAACCATTCTATCTGTTTGTTTTGTCTTTTTTCTTTAAATTTCTGTTTTATTTTGCTTGGGTTCGACCTCTTCGTCCTCGTTCTCCCTTTGGATGTTCTACTTTCGATTAAAACTCTCCGGCTATGCTCTCTAATGGTCCTGAAATTGTGTATCTCTGTTAGTGCTTCTTCTCGCTGAAATTTCAATTCTTCCTTTTGTAGACGCGGTGATGAGTCAAAAAAAGCTTTTACACGAACTGCTGAGAGAAGATCAGGAGCCGTTCGTTTTAAAAAACTACATCGCAGACAGACGCCGTCTGCTGAAACCACCTTCATCATCCAGTACCCAGGTTCAAGTTAGAAAACAAAAATCAGAAACTTCTACTCGGCTGAGAAACAATTTCTGCAGAAGCGCTTTCCGTTTCGTTCTCCAAAACAACCCGTCATCCGCTTGCCGAACGCCGGAATTCTCTTCGCCCGCGACTACTCCGACCCGCCATAAAGAAAGGGTTTGTCCTTTTTAACCTCCTACTCGGCTTCTGACTAAAAGTTTCAGTTTTTCTTTTGTACATATATGCCATTCTAACCTTGCACGTTTATGGCTTCTGCTTTCTTTTTTGTACTTCTGATCTCATCTCTGCTTACAAATCTTTTTCTTATTTTAATTTTCTGTTCTTCTCTTTCGTATTTCTTCCTGCTTCCCATTTGATGTTGTTTTCTTTCTGTTGTTTTAAGAACTAAAAAAGAGAAGTCAATATCAAACAAGAGTATTTTAACAATATTACTGTGATTTATTCTTGCAGGATAAAATTAGTTCTGATGTTGAAAGCTTAAATAATTTGCAAGTTGAAGAGGAAGATAAAGAACAGTTCAGTCCTGTTTCTATATTGGATCCTCCATTTGAAGCCGACGAAGGAGAGGACGATGGTGATGACTTGGATTGCAGCGCTGCCACCGTCGAAAGTATGTGGTCACCGTACATTCACTAATTTTTATTATGTCACCAGATTTGATCAATCATTTAGCTTATTTATCCAAGAAGTAAGAACATCAACCACAAGTGACTGCATACTGATATAGCATATTATGTAATTTTTCAAAAACCCAGCATCTTAAATTTATATTATTTCCTTCACTTTCATTTAGTTTTACTGTTTATCTAATAAAACCCACGTCTTTTGAGTCTAAATAAACCTCAGACTAACAAAGCAAAAAGAAAATAAGATATCGCTCTTTAATGTGCCAGACATGTTGGATAAGTGTTGATGTGTGATATGTCATGGATGAGCAACTAACCTGGAGTGTTAGGGTATTCATGAGTTCCTATCAACCAGCGAGCTTCCATCTTTTTTTTTTTTTTCTGAACTTAGTTATGGAGGTTCGTCTGAATCGTAGAATCCATTCGGGACCCATTTGAAAGATTGTTTCTTATTCAAAAATGGTGGGCGTAGATGCCGTGATTTGAGGGTCCACCACGTCAAATTCGTCAGTCTTTTTTCCGGCGATGTTCGAAGGTCTATCTAGTTAATTTGTGATTAAAATTGCGGATTGATTTCTCAATTTTCAGGTGAAAATCCGCTCCTGCCAAGCAAGCTTAGTAGATTCGAAAAGCTTGTTGAGTTAGATCCAGTTGAACTCGAGAAAAGAATTTATGAACCAGAAGAAGAAGATGATGATGACGATGACGACTTCGAGGAAGAAAAAAGCACCGCTGACAGGTTTAAAACGAAGAGGCTGATCGCCGACATTGTTGCCGAGGAGGAAAGACATGAGAGTGTTCATGAAAACACAGACGAGGCCGTAAAAAGGGCTTGCGAGAGATCGGAGTCATGGGAAGAAGTTAAAACCAACACCATAGACATGATGGTGGAACGAGATTTAAAAATGGAGAATGAGAAGAAGATAAATGAAGAGGAGATGAGAGAAACAGCCATGGATGTGGAGCTTGCAATCTTTGTATTTCTGGTTGAAGAATTGGCGATAGAACTAGATTGTTGACCATTGGAGTAGGTTGTACCATGTGTATATCTATTTGGAGATATATAGTCTGGACTAATGTGTTTGACTTTGTATAATTACTGTTGTATAATATTTAAAAGGGAAAAATGCAAAAAAGAGACCAAAGCCTAAGAAATAGGCAAAAAAAGAGAAAGAAATTTCGTTTTAGGCAAAAAGGGGAAAGAAGTATGAGAAATAGGCAAAAAAAAGACAAATCGGTGTTTTTTTTCTCAGGCACGGCGAGAGGCCGGCTGGTCCGCTCCGACCAGCCTACCTCTCCATTTTTTTTAATAAAAATAAGTGAGAGGCCGGCTGGTCTGATGGACCAGCCGGCCTCTCTCTTTTTTAAATTAAAAAATTAATATTTTTATTAAAAAATAAAATAGAGGCCGGTTAGTTCGACGACCGCTAAAATATTTTTTATTAAAATATTTGGGAGGCCAGCTGGTCCCTCGGACAAGCCGGCCTCTCCATTGATTTTTATTAAAAAAATAAACGAGAGGCCGGCTGGTCCGACGACCAGTCGGCCTCTCTTCGTCTTTTTCTTAAAAAACATAAAGGAGAGGCCGGTTGGTCCGAGGACCAGCACGCCTCTCCATTGATTTTTATTAAAATATTTAAAGAGGCTGGCTGGTCTACTCGGACCAGCCGTCCACTGCCCCTCTATAAATACCATCAAATTCTCAACTTCAAACGTATCTATACCAACTCTTTCTGAAGGTAAAGATTTTTTTTAAGAAATTTCAATGAATTTTTATTTGAGAAAAAAATATAATTGTATGCAGGAAGTCAAAAACGAAAATAAGAGAATATTCGTTGCAAAATGGTTATGGCATCAAATTCCATCAATGCGACAAATGACGACTGACTGCTAAATGCGTAGAAGGTTGTACATGGCGATTACATGCGACACGGATGGAAAACGAGTAAACTTATGAAATAAAGAGTTTTATCGATTCTCACAGCTGTACTAGAGTAGTTGAAAATCCAATTATTGACCATTATTAATAATGATGTAAATGAGCATTATAATTATTTATTATTTCTTTTAATTGATGTAATAGAAAAAAAAAACATTTAAAACAAAAGGAGAGGCCGGCTGGTCGTCGGACCAGCCGGCCTCTCCTATTTTTTAAATTAATAAAAAAAGGGAAGAGGCCTCTCCTCGTTTTTTATTAAAAATAAATAGGAGAGGTCGGCTGGTCGTCGGACCAGCCGGCCTCTCATATTTTTTAAATTAATAAAAAAACAGGAGAGGCCGGTTGGTCGTCGGACCAGCCGGCCTCTTCTATTTTTTAAATTAATAAAAAAACAGGAGAGGCCGGCTGGTCCGACGACCAGCCGGCCTCTCCGAATTCTTTTAGTGAAAAAGAGGGGAGAGGCCGGCCGGTCCAAGCAGACCAGTCGGCCACTCCATCACTATAAAAATCTCAAACCCCCGCTTCAAATTCACATCTCCAAAATCTCCCTAATATACACTGGTGATATTTTTGTTCAGGTGATATTTTTCTTCACGAAAAGGTATAAATATATTTTTTATTTTATTTTATTTACTATATTTTTAAATTTAAATTTTTATTTAATGATTATTATAATTTATTATTATTGTAGTGTAATTGTTCGGTGTAAGTAAGTTCTGGTATAAGTAAGTTCTGTCTAAGGAGACTGGAATTAAGTGCGTCTGTTTATGATTCATCCAGCCTTTCTTGGGAACTAACTTGGAAAAGTAATTATGTCTAAGGAGATTGTCGAGTACTATCTTTCCTGGGAATTACACTTATAATTACTCTCCACGTAATTATCATTCTTACCGTTTCCTGACAAGTGGTACTAAAATATATATTGTCATATAATTTTTTAATATTTATATTTATTTAAAATATTTTTTTAATATTAATGATACATGTTTTAGTCTGTTTTATCGTTATATGTTCCAGTACAATGTTTAATTGTTCTTGTGATATTTGTAGACATTAGCGACGACGATGGATTCAAATTCAAATTCGAATTCAAATAGATCAATTGATTTAAATGAGTTAGTACATTCTGATTCTGATAATGACTGGATGATGGATGCTGCATATAGTGAGTTACAAGCATTTGAACAACTAGATGAAAATGAAGAATTACAGTTGTATGCAACCTCAGAACTCTAGAAGACGACCTTCGGACACCGATCGGCTCGGAAGACGAGGAGGTACAAAGCAGACCGATAAATGCCCTAATCTCAAGCATAGGATTACATGTGGGTAAACGATATAATTCGATAAAAGCTATCAAGGATGAAATAGTCGAATATTCTGTGAAAGAAGGTTACGGTACAAGTTTCGAGAAATGTACCCGTAGCCGACTGATAGCTATTTGCGTAGATCAATGTCCGTGGCAATTATACGCTACGCAGATGCAAAACGAGCTCACTTTTCATATATCGACCTTCACCAACGTTCACAATTGTGCAAGGCAAATAGAGAATTCTAATGCTAGTGCAAAATGGGTGCCAAATAAGTATTTGCCTAGGTTCAAAAGTGATCCTACATGGTCCATCTATTCTTCATGTCGAGACAGTGAAGATGGAACACATGGTCGATATTTCAAACAATATTGCTATAAGAGCAAGAAGCATAGCGCGAACTATTAACGAAGGAAAGTGGGACGTACAGTACGGCCAACTGTGGTCATATGGAAACGAAATATTAATATCAAATCCGGGTAGCATAGTTGCAATTGATGGTACCCCGGCGGGCGAAAATTCAATGGTATTTAAAAGATTGTATATGTGCATGGCTGCTTGCAAGGCAGGTTTGCTGCGGTTCGGTAGACCTATAATCTATTTGGATGGATGTCATCTGAAGAGCCCGTGTCCCGGTCAATTACTCACAGCCGTCGGTATTGATGGCAACGATGAAATATATCTCATTGCTGTTGGCAACGTCGAATCTGAGTGTACAGACTCGTGAGAGTGGTTTTTGTATTTATTGAAGGGAGACCTTGAAACTGAATCAGGACGCGGGTCGACAATTATGTCAGATCGACAAAAGGTATATTGTATTTCTATTTATTATTTAAAATATTTTATATTATTTTATGTTGACGATGTATCTTGTTCAAATTTCAGGGGTTGAAGAATGCTGTGCAACGTCAATTTCGAGATGCCGAACACCGCTTCTGCCTCCGACATATGTACTAAAATTTCAAAAGCGTATTTCGGGGCGATGCGTACAAAGATCTAATGTGGAGTGCGTCTAGAGCACCCATGAGTGAATATTTTGAGCATGAAATGGGGAAATTACGTGACATTAGCCCGGAGGCAGAAGCATATCTTCTAGAAGAAAATCCTCGTCGTTGGGCGACTCATGCATTCTCTTCCATTCCAAAGTGCGATATGGGCTTAAACAATCTTTGCGAGTCATTTAATGCAGTGCTATTGCCTCTCAGAAACAAACCAATTTTGACCATGCTCGACGGGATTCGAAAGAAATTGATGTTTCGGTTTGTCAAAAATTATGAGAAGATGATCCAAGAAGACCACTTCCTGTGTCCTAAGATAATTAACAAGCTTGCGAAGCTAAAGGAAGCAGCTGGATATTGGCGCGCCCAGCATACGGGAGGTTATCGATATGAGGTCAGCAACGGATTAGAACAATTCGATGTTGACATGGAAAATTGTGTGTGCCAATGTACCAGGTGGGAGCTTACTGGAATCCTGTGCGTCCATTCCATTCCCTACATGCAGAAGATGAGAGTTGACCCGGAACAGTATGTGCATGAATACTATCACCGAGTAACTTACTTGCAGATGTATTCACACTATATTCATCCAATTGGCGGGCAAATAATGTGGCCGCCGCCTGTAGGCCCAGATGGTACACCTCTGAACAAAATCCTTCCGCCCCCAAGAAGACGCCAACCTGGTAGGCCCAATAAGACAAGAGTGCGAGATCCCGACGAGCCTTCAAGTTCAAGAATGAGCGCTAGTAGGAGGAACGCCATCATTAGATGTCGTACATGTCGGCAGGTAGGGCATAATTCTCGCATTTGTCCTACCAGAGGATCAAATTCAGGCGTTGCGGCTTCGCAAGACACTTTCATGGGTTTCAACACATTCGACGATACACAGGTACATTTAGACACATTTCTCTTTTAAAAGTGACACAGTATTTTTTTTAATTATAGTTTTATTTCATTGTGTGCAGGAATCTTCGGTGCACCGTCGCAGCAAAGGAAATAGATGATTGTAGTGTAATAATATTTAATTTAATTATTTTTTAAATGTGATTCAAATTGTAATTCATTATTTTTGTACATTTTGAAATATAATTCATAACATTATCCTCACGCGAGTCAAATTTCAAAATTTATTCATTATTGTCTCCGTCACCGTCACCGTCTCCGTCGTTTTCTCCGTCTCTTCTTCTTTGATGTCGTCTGCGACGGCGTCTCCTTCTAGCATCTTGCTCATCAGCCCGGCTTCTGAGGAGTTGCAATTCTCGCTGATGGTTTTGTTCGACCTCTATAATACGCTGCAGGTCCTCATGGTGTGTCCGATGCATCAAGTGTATTTCCTGTTGCATGTCATGCATCTGATTGTTTGTCTGCTGCCACCGCTCATACATCTGTTGGTGGTTCGTTTGATGCATATCATGCAATTGCTGATAATTCGTCTACAACGCCTCAATTGTTTGTTGGTGGTTTGTATGCTGCGTCTCATGCATCTGCTTCATGTACTGTCTCATATCCCAGGACCTACCTTCCTCCTCGTGTGGGGACAATGCTGGCGATGTAGTATCCCCCATCGACACTGCTTGTGAGGTGGATGCCCTATGATCACTCTTTGTAATCCAAACGCCATTTTCCTTCACGAGACCCATTCGAGTCAAATGAGTAGTGTCAAATCGGTCGGTGGATTTGGTAGCTGAACTCCGCGCGCCTCTCGGAAGCAGCATTCCAGCTTTTTCGATTATCTTCGCAATCAATCTTCCGTACGGGAAACCCGATTGGGATAATCAATTCATTTCAATCATGTGATTTAAAATCAAAAAATCAGGGTCAAAAGGTTTTCCGTTGCACAACTTTTGCATGACATATAAGTCCATGCAGCTCACAAGATTTCGATGTCCCGTACATGGTAGAAGGAAGTGGGCAGACATGCTGCGAAGAATCCGACCTCTCACATTCAAATGTCGTGTTTGTGGCTTCGAGAACACACCAATAAGTGGATTGATGTGAATTTGCCGTAAAAATTTGACTCCCTCGACCAATGTGAAAAATGGACAGTCCTTTGAAGCATGATAATATTTTTCCGCATCATCAATGGCAAATCCCAGCAATTCATTCACCATCTCTGGGAATAACATTAGGTTATCACCATGCACGCGCGTACTCAACCCAATAAAAACTCCATCTCTCTCTATTGGTGTCAAGTTTGCGTAGAAAAAACGAACTGCACTTTCGCATACACTGCCTTCCAACGCATGCACCCAGTGTAAGCCGATATTGTCAAACATTTCTTTTATTCCTATAGACTTCCAACCACTGAAGTCGACAGTCATGCAAGGAATAATTTTACGTGTCGTCAAATCTTTTTCAAACTTACTTTAGCAATCTTCGTTAACAAAAAATTTCATGGCAAGATTCTGTCAAAACAATAAAAAAAATGTCAAATAACAATATTAATTTTTAAGATTTTGCAATCTACGAATTTTATCAAAACGCTAAAGTCAAAGATATAAAATAATTGATTTTAGTGTTAGAATAATATAATTCCCAGGAAAGATTGTCTTAGACAATCTCCTTAGAGAGAATTACTTTTCCAAGTAAGTTCCCAGGAAAGGCTGGATGAGTCACAAATAGACCCACTTAATTCCAGTCTCCTTAGACAGAACTTACTTACACAGCACAATGAACAATTACCTGAAAAAAAATTTAAATATGTTAAATATATTTATAATTAAAAATTAAAATTTAGAAATAACGTAAATAAAATAAAATAAAACAATTTACCATTTGTTCGGAACGACTAAAAATATCGATATCGCGGCTGAGGAGAAAAATATTCGTAAGAGAATATTATAGAAATGTTTATAGGGAGGTGTGAATTTGAAGTTGAGGGGGACGTTTTCTTTTATAGGAGAGGAGAGGCCAGCTGGTCCAAGGACCAGCCGGCCTCCCCTTTAATTTTTTTAATAAAAAGAAGTTGAAAGGCCGGCTGGTCTGCCTTTATGTTTTTTAATAATAAAAAGAAGTTGAGATGCCGGCTGGTCGTCGGACCAGCCGGCCTCTCCTTTATTTTTTTTAATAAAAATTAATGGAGAGGTTGACTGGTCCGAGGGACCAGCCGGCCTCCCAAATATTTTAATAAAAAATAAAAGAGAGGTCGGCTGGTCGTCGGACCTCTCGTCGGACCAGCCGGCCTCCCAAATATTTTTATTAAAAAAATTAGAGAGGCCGGCAGGTCCGCTCGCCGTGTCTAAGAAAAAAAAACATCTATTTGTCTTTTTTTTTTTTGCCTATTTCTCATACTTCTTTCCCATTTTTACCTAAATCGAAACTTCTTTCTCTTTTTTGCCTATTTCCTGTACTTCTGTCTCTTTTTTGCATTTTTACCTATTTAAAACAATCTTCCTTTTCTCTTCTTACTTTTCAGTTTCAGTTTCTTCTCATCCAGGTGGCTGGTTCTTCCTAGTTCTTATTTTTTTTTTTAATTAAAAAAATAAGAAATGAAAGAGCCACCCGTCGTTGAATTAGGTCATCTTCTTCAACCTCTGGTTAGTTCATAGATGCAGAGATCTAACGCTGGATCTCAATAATCAATGATGGGTAGCCATGGAATTCAAGAAGCTAGTCATGATATAGCTACTTGGGAGGTAAAACAGGATCGCCTTGCCTCCATGGCCAAAAAGCTTACAGACCCACCTCGGTTATTGAGCAGAATCGCCGGAAAAAGCTCCTGCTCCATATTCAGAGTGCCCCATAGCCTGGTCGAAATCAACGGCAAATACTACCAACCTCATGTCGTTTCGATCGGGCCGTACCACCACGGCCAGCCACAACTGCAGATGATCGAAGAGCACAAGTGGCGCTACTTAGCCGCCATGCTAGCAAGAACAGAGTCTGAAGGACTGACCTTGGAAGACTATTTGAAAGAGATCGAAACCCTCGAATTGAAAGCCAGAGACTGTTACGCCGAAGCTCTTCGCTTTTCGAAAGATGAATTTATTGAAATGATGGTTCTCGACGGCTGTTTTATAATTGAAATGTTTCGGAGAGTTGCAGGTTTGGTCCCGTCCGATCCCGACGATCCAATTTTCACGATGGCTTGGATAGTTCCGTTTTTCTACCGGGATTTCCTTCGGCTGGAGAACCAGATCCCATTTTTCGTTCTTCAACGGCTGTTCGATTTGTCAGAACTCAAGGGAAAAGATGACGATGAAGAAGAGAAAGAATCGCCTCCGACGTTGACTTACCTTGCTCTGCAATTTTTCAACGACGGCTTCCTCCGACCGGATGACGTCATCTCCAGCAAAAAGAATCTCACAGGAAACCACCTCCTCGATCTGATTCGATCCAGCTTCATCCCAGAAACTCATCGAGAACCCGGAAGGCGAACCAACTCCCCAACCCACATAATCCATTGCATCTCGAAGCTCCGCCGAGCCGGAATCGAACTCCGGCGAAGAAACGCCGAGAGCTTCCTCGCAGTAAAATTCCGTCGAGGCGTAATCCAAATGCCCCCAATTACCATAGACGACTTCATGAGCTCGTTCCTCCTCAACTGCGTGGCGTTCGAGCAATGCCATAAGAGCTACTCGAAGCACATCACCACCTACGCCACTCTGCTCGACTGCCTCATCAACACCTCCAAAGACGTCGAGTACCTCTGCGACAGGAATATAATAGAGAATTATTTCGGAACAGAGGGAGAAATAGCGAATTTCATCAACAATCTGGGGAAAGATGTGGCCTTTGATATTGATCGGTGCTATTTGCTGAAGCTGTTCAACGATGTCCATGACTATTACAAGGACAGTTGGCATGTTCAGTGGGCGAGCTTTAGACATACTTATTTTGACACTCCTTGGTCCTTTATTTCCGCCGTCGCCGCTCTGGTTCTTCTGCTTCTTACCATGGCTCAGACTTACTTCACCGTCCTTGCCTATTTTACTCCTAGTTAGCAACAACATTCACCATTTTAAGACCTTTTTTAGGATCGATTCTTATTGCAGATGAAGAGTTTTATGTCGATCATAGTTTTTGATTATTTTTCTTGTTTTTTTTTACTAATCAATGTTTTCGTTTTGATTGTTGTACAATTACATTCTGTGGGCTGAATCTACGACAAGAGATTACCCAATTTTATTTCAAGCAAGCAGCCCATTTCAAGAATCATTTTTGATCTCTTCATTTTATCCTTAAAAATATTAACTGGTCTTTCCGAAATTAGCCACCAACTAAAATCTTCAACTTTCTTTTGAAGAAAATTTAATAATTTATATATTTTTTAATAGTTTCGGTACAATTTTTTACCTGATTTTTTCTTAGAGGTGATTTTTTTTTAATGAAGATGTTCGCATTTTGGAATCATGTCTTTGACATAACAATAAATTATTAATGATGTTAAAAGTTGAGAATAATATAATCCTTTATACATTTCTTAACAATATTTTTGTGACAGCCTCTCGTATAAATGATAGATTGGCCCAGTGTAAGGACTAAACTCATACTATTAGAGGTGCATAATCTCACATAGTTAGGAGAGTAGAAAATACATAGTTTATAAGTAGAGTTTTCGATCCTACATATTACAACGCATTTTGAACTAACTCCAAGAACAAATTCGTGCAGACTACAACCCAAAACAGACAATATTATACTGATAGCACTGAAGAACGTTACATTTTTGCTTATTTATCATGTTGTCGTGATCTGTTTCAAACCACAAGAGTTCAGGAAGTCTGAAACTGTGTTGAGAATGTACGATAGTCGGAACTTAGAATGATATTATTTTTATTTTTTTCCAAATTAAAATTTAAAAACGACTCACCATAAATTTATTGTTTTCAACTTACAAATAATCTTCAAGGATTGGTTAATGAATGATGATTAATTAAGGGTGGACAGTTGTATACAGGTTGTTCACTTGAGAAGCAAATAGGCATCAACAAGTAGGGGACGAGCTTCCATACTAAAAGCGTCCCCCCACGCAGTCAAAAAGGGTCATCATAATGACCTTTTTCAACCATTGCTTAATTCGCAATTATAACCCTAATTTAATTATCCACTAATCCTACATTATTAATACAGCATCACCTCCATTCACTTTGCTAAATAATCCTCATCCTTATTATTTAATTACCCTTAATCCCACGTACTTGTTACTTTCTCTTTCTTTTTGACTAATACAACGCTGTTGCTTTCTTAATTCGTATGTGATCCAGAGGTAGGGTTAAAATTGGTAAAAACAAAAGTGTTTAATTTAAAAAAGACAATATATTTAGTTTTATATATTATTAAGTGAAATTTTCAAGAGTTAAAATCATTTTAACCCTCGAAGTATTAATTTTTTTTAAAAAGACCCTCACATTATTAACCATAACAAAACAAACTTTAAACTATAAAAAATCTATAAAGAATACTCATGGCGGTCAGTCGATAATCCCTCGTTTTGCATTTTACACATAGAACGGAGAGTTCTCTCCGTGCAACGCACGTGGAGAACGGGGGGTGAAGACCCCCGCTAGAACGGTTCCCGTTTGAAGAACACGCGGGGGGTGTTCACCCTCAAACGGGGGACTAGGTCTGTGTTAGAATAAAAGCCGACAACCCCATTTGGACGATTTTTCTTCAGAAAATCGATTTTTCTCTCGTCCAAATCCTCAGATCCGAGCATTTTGCCGCCAACATTCTCAGATCCTACCGTTTTTTTGCCAAAATCTACAAAAAACCTTCGAAGAAATCTCAAAACCGAGACAAAATCCTAAGCCCGAGCTGAAAATCGCCAACAACCCTCAATTTTTCGTGAAAATCGCAAAAACCGAGCCAAAAACCCTAAGCCCAAGCTGAAAATCGCCAAAAACCTTCAATTTTTTTGCGAAAATCCCAAATTCGGTCTGTTTTCTCGCCAAAAGTCTAAAAAAAGCCTAAAATCAAAAAATCCAAAAAAACACTCGAACCCGAAAATGCCCCCCTCCCAAGAATGTTTATTGGTCGAAAGGCTCCCCGATGGCAGAAGGTGGCCCATCAAACCAGACGCCGGATCAAGTGCCGCAATCGCCTCCTGGTTATTTGTCCATGGAATTTCATAACCAGGGTGTCAAGAGCAGTTCCAGTGGAATACGAGAATCCGCTCGATTATTTATGAGAAGACTGCCAACTTTAGCGGTTGAGAGTCTTTGGATATCAAAGAGATGTTTGACGTTATCCTCCTTGCAAGAGGTGTACGACATAAGGGGCGACAACTGCGACAAAATTATTCGCTTATTTTATGCAAACTTGTATACTATCGAGAGGTCGGGCTGCTTAAAGACGTACCTATTTGGTACAGATATTGTCCTATCTCCAGCTCTTATCAACGAATTGCTCGGATTTGTTGCTGAAGAAGCAGAGAGATATTATCACGTTTTTCGAGAGTATGATTTTGCCAGAACAACAGAGGGACTAGAGTTCATTAGACAAATCCATTGCAATTCAAGTATTGCAGCGTTTGTGAAGCCGATATCGAAGAATTTGAAAGTCAAAGCTAGGGTTCTTCACAACCTAATCAGTCACACCCTTATGCCGAGGGATGGCCATAAAGATCTCGTCAACTAAATGAATCTGTATTTCATGGACAAGCTCATTCGACCCGGGATACATGATTATATGTCATTTGCATGAGGTTGGGCGAACTAATAATAAAAATCTACCGTACGAGACTTTGATTTTGGAAGATCGTCCAGCGATATCAGCTTCATCTGCCCAGTGGAGAACAGATGAGATCACATAGATTTGTCGATGTATTTGACATGACCCATTTGACTCGGATGTGCCTAGTCGAAGTTGACGAGTCTTGGATGCTCAATGGAGATCCCAGAGCCTCCACATCTCCGGATGTTTCGATGGAGGACGCAACCGCCACTAAAGACACCACTGCTATCGTGCCTCCATTGTACCCCCGGAGGCTATTACGTGGGAGAAAAGGCTTGACATGATGGAGCCGATGTGAGAGCAGATGTGAGACATGATGGAGGAGAGGATCAATGAGATCAGATTGACCTAGATACTGCTCGCAGACTCTTTCGAGTGTTGGCATGAAGAGGGCGATGACAACGATGTCTCACCCTTACTGTAGTTTAGTTAATGTACTTTTAATTTTAGTTTCTAACTTTATTTCTTGTATGTATTTTAATGCACTTTACTTTATACTTGTCATTTAGTTTAGGTTATGTGGTGGATCTGGCTGTTGGTTATTTAGTATTTGTTTTTTATTTTAGTTTAGTTTATTTTTGTTCTGTAGTACCATTTATTTTATATTTGTACTGGAACTGACTGTTGGGTATATATATGTGATTTCAATATATATAAATTTTTTGAAAATAACTATGAGGGAGTCATAAAACAAACTAAACTCTGCCAATTTTTTCAATTTTATTTTATTTTTTTTAATAAACTAAAACAAATAAATAATTGTAATTTGACCGCATGTTCACCAGATCATGAGAAGATAATCTGGAAATTTTTATGATTTTCTAACACTTGTACCATTTATTGTCATTTTAGGGAATTAAATCATAAAATAGACGTACTTTACACATTATAAAAAATTAATTATAAAAAAATAACAAACAATATTGGATTTACTTGAAAATTTTACCGCATGTTCATCACACCATGGGAAGATAATCTATCAATTTTCGTGATCTTCTAATACTTGTACCATTTATTGACATGTTAGTGAATTAAATCATAAAACAGAAGTATTTTACACATTATAAAAAATTAATTTTAAAAAAATATCAAATGATATTGGATTTACTTGAAAATTTGACCACATGTTAACCATATCATGGAAGGATAATCTATCAATTTTCGTGATTTTTAAACACTTGTACTATTTATTGTCCACGTTAGTGAATTAAATCATAAAACATACATACTTTATATATTATAACAAATTAATTTTATAAAAATATCAAAAGATATTAGATTTACTTGAAAATTTGACTGCATGTTCACCATACCATGAGAAGATAATCTATAAATTTTCGTGATTTTCTAATACTTATACCATTTATTGCCATTTTAGTGAATTAAATCATAAAACCGACGTACAATGTGATTGAGTACCCCATTCTTTTCATAATGTAACGATTTTACCGCATGTTTACCGCATCTTTCTCTTGGACAAATCTCATTTAATATATGTTTCGGTCCATCAATCTCGGAAGATCTATCAATGTGATTGAGTACTCCAATGTTTTCATAATCTAACGAAACATATTTTGACAACTTTTTCAAACTTGCCTTGCAAGCATTAAGTTTGGAAAAATTGTCAAAATACGTTTCGTTAGATTATGCAAAGACTGGAGTACTCAATCACATTGATGGATATTTCGAAATTGATAGAGTGAAACATATATTAAATGAGATTTGTTCTAAGAGAAAGAGATGGTGAACATACGGTAAAATCGTTACATTATAAAAATAGTGAAATACTAAAACCTGCCTTGCAAACATTAAGCTTTGCGATGTCTTTCTGGTCCGAAGAAGTCGATATAACAAATTACAGCCCGAAGATAGTCATATATTTCTTCTCTCATAGCCGTGTGTAGAAGATTCCTGCACATAATGAAAACTATATTAAAACATATGTACAGTGTGTTTGTGAGCGAAATGTGTTGAAACCCATAAACGTGTCTTGAGAGGCAGCGCCTAAAGTGGATCCCCGTTGAGGTCAAGTGCGGCTATTGTGCCCCTTCTGCCGACATATACCGCACGACATCTTTAAGTTCCGCATACTAATTGTCGAACTTGACGGCTCATCGACATCTCGTACCCTTGTCTTCTTTGGCCTACTAGGTTGGCGATATCTTCTGGGGGGATCAGTTCCTTCAGATCTGGTATTTGCAGCTACATTTGGGGACCACTCACGAGTTGAATAAACTGTGCGTACATCTGCAGGTAAATTGTCCGGTGATGGCATCGATGCACGTAATTTTTCAATGTCAGTCTCATGAAATACATGCATGGAATGGAATGGACACACGAGATTCCAGTAAGCTCCCACTTGGTGCAGTTGCACACACACATATTCATGTCGACCATGTATTGTTTGTAGTCGTTGCTGACCTCAAATTGTGCAGCTTCCGCAAATACAACACTTCAATTTCGAGCTGCACTATATAGCTTCTCAAGTTTTTTCTTTATATGGTGACACATGAGGCCTGTCAGTTTGGCTAACTGATCAAATTTTTTCACAATGCGAGTCATCAAGCACTTTCGGATCATCTCGAACATAGTCAGGATCGATTTGTCCCTAGCCAGTAATAGAATTGCATTGAATGACTCGCACAAATTATTCAAACTCATTTCACACTTGGGGATTATAAAGAAGGCATGACTGACCCAATATCTAAACTCTTCTTCTCGAAGCCATGTGTGGCATCCGAGTTAAGCTGATACAGTTTCCTCATTTCTATCTCGAAATGATAACTTGTGGTCGCCCTGGGCGCATTCCACATCGAAGCTGTGTAGGATCTGCATCGAAATTGGCCTTTAAAATTTGCGTACATATGCCAGAGGCAGTAGCGGCGTTCGGCTTTTTTAAATTCTTCTTTCACAGCCTTCAGCAAACCCTAATATTTGAAAGAAAAACAAAGTCAACATAAAACAATATAACGTAGAGAGTACTAATCAGGATAATTCACAGGAAAGACTGTACTGGACAATCTCCTAGACAGAATTTTCATTCCAAGTAAGTTCCCAGGAAAGGCTGGAGGAGTCACAAAAAGTCCCAATTAAAATCCAGTTTCCTAGACAGAACTTACTTATACACTATAATTACACCACTAATAATTGAAAAGAAAAACATAGTCAACATCAAATAATATAATTACCACAACACCCTTATTTTGAAATAACAATTGGAAATGTATTATACATTTTGTCGATCCGAAATAATTGTCCATTTGGTTCCCGATCCAGTGTTTAGATCGCTTCAAATATTGCAAGAACCACGTCCATGTATCAGTGCACTCTTTTTCGACGTTGGCAACAACAACGGGATATATTTCATCATTGTCATCAATACTGACGACTATGAGTAATTGACAACCATCCAAACAGATAACAGGGTGACCGTACTGCAGCAAACCCCATTGCAAGCAGCCATGCATATATATAGTCTTTGGCATACCAATGAATCATCCCCAATCTCTTAAGTATGTATTTTTAATGTGCTACCCGGATTTGATCTGCATATTTCTGCTGCGTACGACCAAACTAGCTTGTATTGTTCGTCGCCCTTGCCTTCGTTAATTGTTCGAGCTACGCTTCTTGCTCTTCTGGAAATACTGGTGTAATGTTGACAGTCAAATTCTTCATCACTATCTCTATATGGAAGAGATTTCTTACAAAAATCTCTTCCATTATAGAGATTTCTTACAACACGCTAGAGCAAATTCTAGCGTGATGATTCTCAATTTTTCTCAAACAACTATGAGAATTGATCAAAATCTTTATTTGAAACGTAACATTGTCTTGCATCTGAGAAGCATGCAGTCGCCACTCGCACTCATCTTCACACTCACTCGTTAGTCGCCGATTGTCACTTTTGATGAATTTGATCCCATAACCATTTTTCAAATAATATTCTACTATTTTTGCTTTAATATCCTTAAAATAACTATATTGTTTCCAAAAAAAAAAAAAAACTCGATGAGGATTCTTCTCTTATCTAGAGGTTGAATGCACCTCGATTTCTTCATTTCCATCTAAGTGATCGAATGCTCGAAGATCACCATATGCAGGAGTGACGTGCAAATACCAATCCATATTGACATCAAAAGTTGTTGGCTCGTCTAAATTAACTGCTCTAGGTGAATCAGAATTCATCGTCTTCGCTTATAGAACGAAAATTCTACAGAGCAGGATAATAGTGGAGAGAGAAGTTTTAGAGAGTTAGAGAAAGCGGAGGTAGTGAGAATGGAGGGTGAACGGCCCTTAAAATAGGACTGAAGAACGGTAGACCATTGTTGCAGAATGGTCTCTCGTTCTCCTGAAGCGCAACTCGTGATCAGCCAATATTTGATCACGAGCGGCAGAACGAACGACCATTTTGGAGAGAACGGGGGACCGTTTGCCGCCCGTGATAAATGATTGGTTGGTCACGGGTTGTGCTGTAGGAGAACAGAGGACCGTTCTGCAACAGCGGTCCCCCATTCTCTACGGGGGGAGGGGGGGGGGGGGGGGCGCACGTGCGGGGCAGGTTCTAGCGGGGGGTCTCCACCCCCAACTCTTCTTCGTATATAACGGGGGACCGTTGTTGTAGAATGGTCTCCCTTTCTCCATGTGCGTTGCACAGAGAAAACTCCTCAACAGAACAGTGGACCGTTCTATCGTTCTGTGTGTAAAATACAGAACGAGAGGTTATCAATTGACTGCTAGAGGTTTTTTTTATAAATTTTTTATAGTTTAATGTTTGTTTTGTTAGGGTTAATACTGTAAGAGTTTTTCTTAAAAAAATCTCATACTTCGAGGGTTAAAATGATTTTAATTCAAATATAGATATATGTGGACGACGAAGACTACAAATGTTTTGCCATCTCAACAAAAGGATGGTAAAGAGTCAACATCCCACAAGGCATTCCAGTCATCCGCTTCCACTGCTGGATTGCCACATAGGCAGAGCCGTAGTACTTGAGAATGACACGTCAACAAAAAGTCATTGTTTTAACGTCATTCATTCCCACTTGTCGTAAAACTTCAAACCGAAGCTCTTGATTGAAGAATTGACTCCATCTTCCAACTTGCTGGCTTTTCCTCACCAAACGCTTGGTGTTTTCTGAGTATTTCCCCTTCGAATTCATGGGAGTATATCATCGAACAATTGGATCTCTGAGTCATGTTTGATTTTTCCATTAATGGAGGTATGTCATAAGCTTATCTCTGTGCTTTTACTTTTATTGAGCCATTGCCCTAGTTTCTCTGAGCTGATTCAATGCAAATTTACGCGTCGTAATTTGTATAATTTACTGCTTTGTCACTCTCAGTTAGACGGAACTAGAGTTCAATATTCGAATTCACGTCTTCTATGTGTCAACCCATTTCCAAACTGACCACAATATAGGATTTCAAGCAAAAAAAAAAAAACCAGCTCCATACAAAAAGTTGGTCAAAGATACATTTGGGAGAACGTAAAGAAGATAAGATACTGGATTTGGTAACCTAGAACTAAAAAAAGATGAAAGCTTTGAAGATATGAACACATATAGGGTAGGAAAATTTACAGGCGGAGTCCCTTTTATTTATGTAATATAGAGGGAATTACTGCAGATCCTATCCATATTTGATGTAGAAGAAGAAGAGCCGCTCGATCTCCCATTGTCATTCTTTATGAGGAGTTCGTCTTTTTTCAGATAGAAATCGAAGAGTTTCATCAAGTGAATGTCCAAAGAGTTTGCTCTTCAACTACTTCACTGTCTGGTGCGTAATCACTCGCCATGTTTAGGCGAGGAGGGCTGAGAAGCATCCCCTCCGCCATATTCATTATGACATTTGGCATATCGAAGATTAAATCCTCGTCAAAAAACTCACTGATCGCCGGTTTTTCAGCCTCCATTTTTAGGGTTCTTTCCCCGTTATTTTCATAATTCACTTTAGTCAGCCCCATAGAGGCGGCAGCGGCTCCAATTGCAGCGGCGGCGGAAGAAGCAGCGGCTTGGATATCACGGGGACAGGATGATACCGGAACTGGCAAAGAAGCCGCTGAGTTTGGAAAATTAAGTTCGGCGTCTCGACCTTTCAACGCAAGTGCAGCCACGTCGTAAGCAACGGCGGCCATTTCCGGCGTCGAATATGTACCTAGCCAAATTCTATTAGGTTTTCTGGGCTCTCGAATTTCAGAGACCCATTTTCCGGTACTTCGGCGTCGGACTCCTCGGTAAATTGGATGACGTCTCGGGGTATCTGGCAAGGCCAAAACCAGAGCAGAAACACTGCCGGCTGTACTTCCGCCGTCGCCGCCCCCTTTTGAATTACCATGACCCGTAGACTGTGAATAATATTGCATGATTTTCCACTCAAACAAAGAAGTAGAATAAGGTAATGGGGATAGAACTGGAGCCGGAGAGCCGCCATTTATGGTGTCTGATTCTCAGGGTTTTCTTCCTTTTACGCCATAAGTGCAAACCAGTTGGAGTTGAACTGCTATCTGTGAAGAGGGATGCGGTGTAAGCCAGCTTCTCGTTGGATTTCTGGGTTGGATTACTGCGTTTTTGCAGCAGCCAAAAGAAGAAAAAAAAACTGCCATTAACGTTAAGAACAGTGATAGTTTGGGCATTAACATCTTCATTTTTCCTGTAATTCATCAAAAAAGGTCATAATCGCATATTATAACAGTTGTAAACGTCTAATTTTGATCATCTCATCGCCACTGTTCCAAAGATTTCTGATTTTTCTGGGGATTTTAAAATGGAGAACAACCACTGCATCTCCAAATGTCTTTATCATAATCTTATCGCCCATTATTTCCTGCCCTTCAATCATTAGGCATAGGTTTAAATCTGTTTCTACGTATAATTTACAAAATAAAGCCATAGTACTAATTCGTACTATCATAGATACTGATAAACCTTTTCTTTAAAGCTTCATTTTCAAGGTCTCAAATGAACATATGCAGATTGATGGTTCTTAAATTTAATCAGTCTCGTACCTCCATCAAAGTGTGACAAAAAATCTATCTGAAAATTGTTGACATATTTGCTTTGGAAATCATACATTGTAAACGGATTAATGAACACATCAACACGGTCTACTGCTACATCAGCTCTATTGTACTATCTAGAGCATACATTTAAGGATCATAATCCTTAAATAACTTAAGCACTATTAATTCTCAGTATTTGATGTTGTAAAACATATATTATAAGTAAAATCTCGTCTACAACAAAAACAAAAACAAAATCTTTTAGAATAAAGTCTTAAAATAAAGTCAAATGAGATCGAGATGTTATACTTAGTTTGCCTTAAATCATTTGTTTAACAACAAGATCAATAGCTTTGCTAAATATCGAATTCATAAAGAAGATAATTGCGTCATTAAAAAGATACTCCTTTAATTATTTGCTAGAACAATAGACTCTAACTCTCTCGGCTATTACAATTTCTTCTATACCACAACACATCTTTGACAATCTTATAATTTGATTTCATCACACATGCTTTATCACAAGCTTTTTAAATTTTTGAAGATTCCTTTTGGTTACTAACACATTGTCCATTTTTAAGAGAAGATCAACACAGAGTTAAATTGTAAATAAAGAAGCTAATGAATTTATTAACACAAGATTGAAAATATATGTTAATATTCAGAAATAATAAACCAACATCTATTTACTATCATATTTGATTCGAGAGGTTGTTTTCAATTGTTAAATCAAATGAAAATCACGTAAGGAAAAACTAGAACGATTAAACACATAACAGGGAAATTCCTAACAGAAAAAATTATGGACATACTAGAAAAATGTCATTAATGTCAAAAGTACAAAATGAATTTTGAGATTGAAACAAAATATATAATATCCCTACAAAGGACCTGTGTTAAACCCACAAAAAGATAAAGAATATGAGCGGGTGAATGTGTGAGTGAAAACCGAACAATGTAATGGAAATGAAGATGAGATGACGAGTGATAGTGAATGTAACGTGAAGAACAGAACAATAAGGTAAAGATGGAAAAAAGGAAATCAACAAAATTGGCGTGGACGATGATGCAATCATAGAAAAGGCGGCCCGTCGAATCGCCCAAACGGCGAGTGTTACAACTACAACAAGTATGAACTCTACGCAAAATAGTGTTATTCCCAGAAGAAAGTTGACAAAAACGCGAAATTGGTCGCGGAAGATGAGACGAAGGACGATAGTGTTCTCATGATGACCCAAAAGGGTTCCACTTCAGATAGCGACACAGTATGGTATCTCGACACTAGTGCTAGCAATCATATGTGTGGACACAAACATTTCTTTATTGATATGCAAGAGGTAAAAGATGGACACGTGTTTTTTGGAGACGCGTCGAAGGTTCAAGTGAAAGGTCAAGGAAAAATACGCTTTATCAAAAGGATGAAAATGAAGGATCAATAGAAGATGTCTACTTTGTACCCAACTTGAAAAGTAACATTCTTAGCATGAGGCAAATATTGAAGAAGGGATGTACGATCTTGATGAAAGACCGTATGTTGCACTTGAAAGATAGAAATGATCTATTACTCGCAGACGTGGAGATGGCCAAGAATCATATGTTCAAAATCAACTTGAAAAATGTGAGAGAAAGGTGTTTGCAAGTCAACATGGAGGACAAAGCTTGGCTGTGGCATTTACGGTTCAGACACTTATATTACGATGGCCTAAAAGAGTTAGCAAAAAAGAAAATGGTCCACGGATTACTGGACATGGAGTACGTCAAGAAATTTTGCGGAGAATGTGTACTTGGCAAGCATGCAAGGAGTGCATTTCAAAAGAAGGCAGGATATCGTGCTAGAAGATCTTTTAAGTTGGTACACACCGACATATGTGGCCAATCACGCCAAAGTCTTTTAGTGAGAAGAGGTATTTCATCATTTTCATTGACGATTACACAAGAAAAACTTGGGTTTATTTTTTGAAGGAAAAGTCGGAAACAATGGAGGTGTTCAAAAAATTCAAGGTGTTAGTGGAAAAGATCACCGGTCTTTACATCAAGGGTTTGCGATAGTATAGAGGCAGAGAGTACATGTCAACTGCCTTCCCAAGCTATTGCAAGGAACAAGGGATCAAAAGGTTCTTAACCGCACCCTAATCACCTCAGCAAAATGGTATAGCCGAAAGAAAAAAATCGAACGATTCTTGATATGGTTCGGTCAATATGGAAGAGTAAAGACTTGCCAAAGGATTTTTGGGCTGAAGCAGTGCAATGCGCCGTATATGTAAAAAATCGATGTCTGCATACTAGATTGGTGAATCAAACACCACAAGAAGTCTGGAGCGGTCATAAACGAACCATATCTCATTTTAAAGTGTTTGGTAGTGTGGTCTACGCACACGTACCAGACCAAAGAAAAACCAAACTCGATGACAAAAACAAGAAATATGTGTTCATCAGGTATGACGAGAAGACGAAGACTTTCAGGCTATTCGACCTAATTGGGAAAAGGTGGTTGTGAGCTGAGATGTACAAGTAAATGAAGAAAGTACATGAGATTAGAAGAATAAAAAAAGGCGACACAAGACAAAGAAAAAGAAGAATCAACAGTCGCAGCACAAATAATCACACTAACAACACCTCAAGATTCTGATGAAGAAGAAGAGCCAAGACAACCAAGGATGCAGAGTCTATAAGATCTATACGACTTAACAAACGAAGTGCACTTGTAGTAGATGCAGAGAATATTGTTTTTGAGGAGGCCGTGAGAGACAAGAAATGGAAAGTGGCTATGGATGAAGAGATGAAGGCAATCGAAAGAAATGAAACATGGGACTTGGTAGAGTTGCTGGAAGAATGTAGACCCATAGGAGTCAAATGGGTATACAAGAAAAAGATGAATGCCCAAGGAAAGATTGAAAAATACAAAGCACGCCTAGTTGTAAAAGGATACAAACAAAAGGTGGGGATTGACTATGATGAAGTTTTCGCTCCGGTTACAAGAATGGAGACAATTCGACTTCTTATTTCTCAAGCAGCACAATTCAAGTGGTGGATCTATCAAATGGACTTGAAATTTGCATTTCTAAATGGAGTGCTTAAAGAGGAAGTCTACGTAGAGTAACTGTCTGGGTACATGAAAGCTAGGAAGGAAAGTAAAGTGCTGAAGTTAGAGAAGGAGCTATACGGACTAAAGCAAGCACCTCGAGCATGGAACACCCGAATCGACACCTACTTAAAAAACAATGGATTCACACAATGTAAAAATGAGCACGCGTTGTACGTAAAGAAAGAAGAAGAGAACTTGTTGTTTGTTGCTCTTTATGTTAATGATCTTATCTTCATGGGGAACAACAAAGAAATCATAAAAGATTTCAAAGAAGCTATGACGTGGGAGTTCGAAATGACGGATTTGGAATTAATAAAGTATTTTCTTGGTCTTGAGATTAGACAAGGAAAATTTGGAATTTTTGGGTCACAAGAAGCATATGCAAAGAATATTTTGAAGAAAAACAATATGGAAAATTGCAAGCCGGTAGAAACACCGATGGAGCTCGGTACAAAACTCTCTAAGTTTGAGGGAGGAGATCAAGTAAATGCAAGTAACTACCGTAGTTTGGTTGGAAGTCTACGGTATCTCACATGCACAAGGCCAGATATTACATATAGTGTTGGCATAGTGAGCCGATACATGGAGGATCCAAAACACTCGCACCTAAAAGCTATTAAGAGAATTCTTCGATACATTCAAGGAACAGAGTCATTCGGTTTGCTCTATACAAAGACGGACGAATACAAGCTGATTGGTTACTCCGATAGTGATTGGTGCGAAGATGTAGATGATCAAAAAAGTACAGCGGAATTCGTATTCTATATGGGGGACACGACATTCACATGGCTCTCGAAGAAGTAGCCAATCGTAACTTTGTCAACATGCGAGGCGGAGTATGTGGCAGCATCTTGGTGTGTGTACCACGCAATTTGGGTAAGAAATTTGCTACACGAGTTAAATCTCTCGCAACTTGATGCAACCGAAATACGAGTCAACAGCAAATCAACTATTGAGTTGGCAAAAAATCCGGTTCACCATGAAAGGAGTAAGTATTTTCCATTTTATTAGGGAACATGTGAAAAAAAGAGAAGTGCAAATAAGTGATGCTGCGAGTCGTGATCAAGCTGCAGACATCTTTACAAAACCGCTTCCAAAAGTGCTATTTGAAAACTTAAAGGAGATGATCGGAATGAAAGATCGAAAATGTTTGAGTTTAAGGGATTAATTTGTTGAGAGATAAACTCAAATAATCTGTCAGTTTTGAAGGACTGTTTTGAACGAGAATTTGAGTGGTTAAACGACATTTATTTTTAACGTATGACCTATGGATTTTAAAGCACCGAAGTCTACTTTCAAATGGTTTAGGTTTTAGGTAATTTGGAGTTCTCTAGAAGAAGTTATGATCGTTTTAGTAATAAAATGTCGTGAATAAATGAAATATTTGGTATTCCGTTTTTTTAAGTATGTTTATTGTATGAAATTAAGAGTCAAGCATGACACTATAAATATTGCAATATGTTTCATTGAAGAAAATAAAAGAGACAAACAAATAGAAATACATTTGAGAAGATTATTGTTTATTGTCCATCTTTCTTACTGTCCAAAACAAAGATTATTACATTATCAGGGGCCGTTCCGAGGAGGGGACCTCCTGTTCTCGGCGTAAATACAAAACAGTGGGTGATCGGCCCCCTTCAAGTTTTAATTTGTTAAGATTTTTAATTTAGGATGTATTTCAAATTAATCTCCTAATTTAAGTTAAAATAGATAATTACCCTAAATTATATAAACAGATCAGTCCCATTTCCCAACCACACGTCACAAACTCATTCGAAGAAATTGATGACATTAGAACAAGGAGGAGGCAATTGACAAGCTAAGAGATGTAGGACCTATAATTCAGGTCAAAAAGACAAGCCTGACTTATGAAAGTAATTGGCTTCCCCTTCCTTTTCTCTGTCCTTATCATTACAAATTAAAACCCTTCATCTCATAAAAAAAAATATAAACAAAACAATCTTATGAAAACAATGATTTCACTCAAAGGGCAAACCCAGGAGCCGGAGGAAAGGACGTGTAAGCAGGCTGCAGCACCTGATCAGCAGAGAAGAGTATGGCCTCTCCACAACTCGTGCATGAGTTTTGTAGTTTCTCTATTATTATTCGAACGATATTTTTAGACTATGCTGCAGAAGCAGAAATTCAAATGTAAATTGATTGAATCTTTCTGCAACTTCAGGTGTAAGAGATCAGGTCTGATAATTGTTACCACATACCATCACTTTCAGAGCTAAGAACCCTGATAAACACCCCTTCCTTAACTCTCTTATTTCCTTTTCAACACTTCGATATGATTACACACATCTTTCAGTCGCTGAATCGTGCATTTTTGCATGAACTGTGAGTCAATGAGCGGCACTATATTTGCAGAGGAGAGAGAGAAGGGGCGGCATTATATTTGGAGAGGAGAGAGAGAAGGGGCCCTAATAGTGAAATAAGGAAAATGATGGTCAAACGTCGAGGTGAAGAGACAATGATGAAGCCTAAAAAATATAAACTTTAGAGATCGGAGGAGAGAAATTTTGTCATCATAGAAATTTAGATTCACTATAATTTCATCACTTTAAGTCATATCTTGTACGACTCAACACATTGCTTCTACAGATGTCACCCTTTGTTATACGTTTATTTCAAACAAACCCTAGTTAAACACTAACTTGATAGGCAGAAACGTTGATTGTATCAGCTAACAAGTAACATTACAATGACACATTGAAACTACAGTCGACAAACATGGATTTACATATTTAAAAAGAAGACTTAGTCAGTAATTAGACTCTAAACAAGAGTTTAATCTAATGGGAGTGAGCGAAAAAAATGAAGAGAATAAGGCAATAAATAAAAAAGGAGGGAGGGATGTAGTACAAAATGTCAGTTATACTATTCTGCATGTATCGCCATCATCTGGTGGAAGTCACATGGGTCTATAATATTTATGTCCAAATACCCACTAGTAAGTAGTACTCTCTTATTTTTCAAAGATTAAGAGGGCTCCACTTCACACATGACTCCTGACCAACCCCCCTCTTCAATTATTCATTTCCCATTTCTTGTTTCTGCTTTTATTTTTCTCTTTTCTTCATATCTATTACAAATTGTCAAGAACAGAAGACGATTCCGGACAGAAATGCCAGGTCAAATGACTAGATATTGAGGAGGACTTGATTGTCATGCTCAAATTTGATTTCTAGCGGAATAAACAAAATTATTGTCATAGTCACACGAAAGGACCAAAGTCCATATAGTAATTACAAGATAATAAGGTAACAAATTAAAATAAGTATTGTGCAGGAAAAAAAAGAAATATCTAACACCCAATATAATTATACAAACCAGTCAAATAAATAGTCCTCCTCACCAAGGGAAAGAAACGCTCAAAAATAAAGAAATAGGAAACTAATGCGAACACCACATGATCAGCTACTACTTGCCTCTACCATTGTTACTTGGGTAAAAAAATGAAATATTTTGGAGTGAGTCAACAACCTAATAGGGATGATAAACTATACCAAGTGCATGAGAAAATTTGTTTTATCGGTGAGTCAAATCTCGAAATATTACTACATACATAGGTAATTATATATGAAATAATATCTCCATTCTTTTTCATAGAAAACTATTCTAATGAAAATGAGATTACTCAAACTTTTGCACATTGTCTACTCAAAAAGAAAAGACAATCGGCTCAAAAGGATACCCCAAATAACAACCCAAAACTAGACCAAACAACGCCCAAAGGACAACCCGAAAAACTTCGAGCCGCAATGGCCCAAGAATGCCTAGTGTCGTGGCTCCAAAATGTGAATTTCAGATTTTTAACTGTGTGGTAACTCTAAATTTTAATGAATTTAATCGAAAAATTACACGCGATCGAACATTAACAAAATAAGAAAATTCGAATCAGCACTGGACAAATGAACTCAAAAAATGTAAAAAAAATTATTTAAAATTTTTATTAATATAAAACTAGAAAATTTTTATACGTATACTAATTTGACTACATAAACAAATTGCCTTTAACATCATGACACCTATAACATGATATTTGATTAATTTATGTGCAACTAATTTCATATTAAATAATTGTTCTCGTAAAAGTTGAGTCCTATTTCATCCATTGACTTTAGAGGATCAAACAATTACCTTCATTATAACAACATTACTTTATAGTCTTATGTTTTCATGGCCGTCATCATTTCTATCAAAAATCAAAATGCTAAATGATAATTAATTCAAGACCAAAAAAGTAAAAAGTTGAAGAGTTTCATCACAAATGATAGAAGATGAGAGGGTTGCCTAACAAGTACGTGATAGATTTATGGCAAATATAAATAGAAATTCCACTTATAAATCGAACCCTATTCAGAGTCCCATTCGAAAGATAGAGCTTCAGTACAACAGTGACACTGCATGGTTATATCAATACATTAAAATGTCATGTTACAATATAACATCGTCCGTAACAGCTCAATTAATAAGTGAATTACCATATGTGTAGTACTGGTTGGAAGCTAGGTTTGTGTAAGAGTCGTCATCACTCGTCAAAACGACAGGTTTTTGACAGCCAGTCGTTGATTGGGAGGAAAGCGAGAGTCAATAAAGGTCAAATCTTTACACACTGTACGCGAGTCAAAAAAAGGGTAAACAAGCACTCTGTCTCCTCTTTGGTCTTGCCACGTGTCACACTATTAGTAGCCAAAAAGATAAATCAATGTGTAAACTAATGGTTGTACGGTACGTAGAAATTGTTCTTTGTACTGTTAAATTAATGTATAATCTCTGTAAGTAGATTTACACGAGTAAAGAAAATCATGGAGAGGAAGGAGTGCCCTACCCATCACCGTAAGCTAAAGGTAGAAGAGACTAGAGAGAGATGGAGATAGATAAACACAGTTAGACGCAGAAATGGGACCATCGTTCTGAGCTTAAAGTCCGATAGTTTTCGTGGACGACACGATCCGTCTCTGCCGCTTCTTCTTTCCCTCTCTCTCTCTCTCATAAGATGTCGGGTTTCCTCTTTCTTTCTTTCTCGTCACTTTGAATTTTTTCTCTTACTCGTAGAAATTGTTTGAATCCTACGTAGATGGATGATCACTACGGCACCGCCGATCTCAGGCAGCTGATAAGCGGAGGGAGTACCCATTTTCGCCAGTCGACCTTTCCGCAAGTTGTGCCTCAGCTTTTTCCGGGACACCGGAATGTAGCACAGTCAGGCGAAGACTTTCACAGCCATTACGACTTGATGACGATGGCTGGTTGCCATTTGATCACAGATATGTTGCCTGAGCTTAACTCCGAATGTGGTGCTGCTACTGCTACTGACATTGGTACCGCCGGTACCGGAGCTACGAGTCTGAGCACCGGTTTCGAAGTGGAAACAGTTTGTGACAGAGGCGATGGAGCAGCTAGCGGAAGATGGCCGAGGCAGGAGACTCTTATCCTACTGGAGATCAGATCTCAGCTTCATCATAAGTTCAGAGAGGCCAATCAAAAGGGTCCACTATGGGACGAAGTTTCAAGGTACACACAATGTTTTCCCTTTTCTTCTGTACACTTATCATCAATGGCTGCCTTTCTGAAGCTCTCCGTTTGGAACTAAATCGAAATATATAGCTTGGGAGTTAAAAAAAACAAGAGAGAAACCACTTCTGAAACTAAAAGAAACAGCACCGAACAGTTATGTTACTTGATCTTAAGCCTAACACAAGACTTAATTTCATTAACTACCACGGAGACCTCAGAACATTTATCACAAGATGTTTCTAGTGAAGATTAATGATACAGTCAGTTTGTGTCTCAAACTACAAAACATGCTAAAAGTTTCACTTGTTTACTAGTTGTTTTACTCGAGAAAGCCCCTCTTTTTGTGTTGGAATCAACCAATATAATGGTGAAAACAAGGTTTCAAGTGGCAGTTTCTTTCAAGAGTTCTGGAAATTTCTTGGTTTGAAAATGTGTACCCTTCTTTTATATGCAAGTTTACTTTCCTCCTTTGCATTAAAAATGGCTGACATTTAGTGGGTTTGTCATCAACTAGCTACATCTGATGAAAAAAAGATTTGCCTAATTAGGAAGCCTGACCCTCATGTATGTAACCATGACTATTTCTAGCTCTAATCGAAAGAATAAGATAAACAAAGACTAGATGACGTTACTTATGGCATCAAAACATCAGCGTGGTGGAACCTTAGGGTTCAATCACGGCTGCTCAGCATGGTTATCTTGAAATGTATTTATTTTATTTTATTATTTTTTAAGATTTTTAAAATAGGCTGCAAGATTGAGATATAAATTTGAGTTATTATTTTCTTTTTGGTAAATCCTAAGTGGAATCGACGGTAATCTGACGTTTTGTATGGTGATATTCTTGAAGAAATAAAGGATAATGGGTGTTCATCGTTCTTTGTTGTACATCGAGTCTTTCTCATGGACGCTGGATGCCATTTTATTTCATCAATTGGTGTCAAATTTCTTTGTTTCAGAATCATGTCCGAAGAGCATGGGTACCAGAGGAGTGGGAAAAAGTGCAGAGAAAAATTTGAAAATTTGTACAAATATTACAAGAAGACTAAGGAAGGAAAAACTGGAAGACAAAATGGCAAGCATTACAGATTCTTCAGACAGCTAGACGCTCTCTATGGAGAGACAAAAAATGCTGTCTCCCTCATCCAAGCTCACTGTCTCGAAACTAGGACTCTCCACCTCCATAATAATGGCGTTTTGACTGATCAAAAAGCAAACCGAGAGACTCTTAGTCTTGATCTGTCTGATTGCTCTGAGTTTAATTCCATTTCTTCCGATGAAAATGAAGTTTGTACAGGGAAGCCAGTTGATAGTGATGTTTCTGGGGAAAAGAGGAGGAAAAGACGAGGAGCAAGAAACTGGGAAGAAAAGATAAAAGAGTGTATTGACTTACAGATGAGAAAAATGATGGAAAAACAAGAGGTTTGGTTAAAGAAGCTCATGAAAACCCTAGAACAGAAGGAAAGAGATAGGATAGCCAGAGAAGAAGAATGGAGGAAACAAGAGGTGAGGAGGATAGAGAGAGAGCGTCGAATTTGGGCCAAGGAGAGAGAATGTACTGAAGCTCGCGACGCCGCATTAATGGCGACCTTACAGAAATTAACAGGGAGAGAACCGGAGAACTCGTCTCCAATGGCCGGAAACGGAGGGGAAGATGATGGCTTTCCGGAATCTCGAAAACCTAACGAAATTCTCGAGAAACGAAAAGAGGTATCAAGTTTGATTCGGAACGTCGACGGTTACTGTCCTTACGTCCGAGGAGGAGCATATAACGCCGAAATAAGCAATCGTGGGCGAGGAGAGAGTTCCATGATACAAGCAAACGATGACTATTCTCCTTCTATATCCATTAATGGCGTTCAAAGTAATTGCTTTGAGTTCTTGATGAATGACGGAGAGGCATTGTGGGACAATCATGGGGATCCAAACCAGTGATTAAAGTTGTGGTTAATGACATCTTAGCACGAGTTGGTCAGCCAAACCCAGAAGAGAGGAAGAAGTAAATCATATCTGTATTAACATATGAAAGTAGTTGACTTTTATCAGTCAATGTCTTCTCTTTTATGACATGTTGTGTACTGTTTAAGTAGATATTTAATCCGAGTAAGATATTTTTTAATATTTAAAAAAGATACTATTTTTCTCACTTTCAGGCTTCAGCCTCGTGATCTCATCTTCCATCATCATCTCTTGGTCTTTACTAATTGCATTTTCTCTATCCATGATTAGTAATCTCTAATTAACAACATTACACTAAGATTTGAATTCTAGCAGTGGTTAACGTTTCTAATTCAACATTAACAGCGTTAATACGTAATTAGTCGTGAAATTACATTGCAGGGCAATACAAGGACAAGTGTGCAGTGAAAAAGAAGGGGGGAAGAAGGATAGAAACTCTTGTCATCTCCTGACAATGGGTAATCTCAGAAGCTCAAAGTGTTACACTGCTTATCCATTTGGCCTGATAACACATTTACTCTTCTGAACTGAAACTCGAGCTCCCCAAGACAAATGTCTTCCCCCACTTCTTTCCTCATCTTGTCTCTAAATGAACTCTTACTTTTTCACCTCATTGATGAGCAGTGATGCGTACTTTTTGAGTCGCTCTAGCTGAATGAGCGTTGATGAAGTCCTCTGAAAAATCATTGTTATTATTTATATGAAAACTCAACCAGAAATAGTTTAGAGAATAAAAAAGTGATGCACAGTCCCAAATGAAAGATTCTCGCGGGAGACAAAAATAATTTAATTCAGTTGGTGAAATTAAGACGAAGATTAAAAATTATCTTTCGTCAGTTCAGTTGGTGATATAAATGAGCTCACAACAGACAAAAATGGGATACTCTTAAATCTACAGATGCATGGTCTGGGAGGGGAAGACTCACTCAACTGTTTAACCTCACGCTTCCATCTGACTCGCAGAAAACATGTCACAGGCTTACTGATCTTAGAGAGAGAAAGATGAGAGAGAGAGAGGGAGAGGGGTTTCCGTACGTAGGAGTAAAGAAGTTTCTCCTAGAAATGGGAACTGAACGAGAAGATAGAGATTAGAGCCGATGTCTAAATGTGAAATTGCAGAGCTTTCTTTCCTTTTTACTGTTCCTCTTTTTTTTTTTCCATCTGTTTTCCGAATTATGGGCATTTAACACCGTCTTCTTTGGACAAACCACTCGATAGTGCCATGTTCTTTCTGATTATTAACATCAGCAGTAAATAAAATGCTTTCTTTCACACCAATACGTAAGCTAATACAAACAAGGCAGTCGAGTAATCTCCAAAGATAGAGACAAAATGAGACGGATTCCATTCCTTCTCTTATATAATAGAACAATGAAAAACGCGGACAGTTGGATCGAAAACTCAAAAAACTCCGGCTGAAAATCACCATGGCAATGTTTCTCAAGCTTATTATTATCCTAACACAATCCCCTATTCAGTACTCAAATCAGTGGCCAAGGGGCCTTCTAATACTTGTAGTCCTTCACGTGAAGACTTTCTGCTGCACCTTCACCGAGTTGAGCATCTCCCTTGTAGGTCCCTAGAGTTGCCTCCGAGTTGGCTTTGCAGCGAGTGAGGAAAGCAGCCTGTGCCTTTCCGACGTTCTCCTCTTTTCCTGACCATGCCTTGAGAGTGCTCTGCTGGAGGGCTCGTCCAAACGAGAAGGAAAGAGACCATGGCTTCTTGCCCTTGAGTTTGTTCATTGCGTTGAGGTTTAGAGTTGCCTCCTCCTCACTTTGCCCGCCGGACAAGAACACAATAGCTGGAACAGCTGCAGGAACTGTGCGCTGAAGGGTGCGGACAGTGTACTCAGCAATCACTTCGGGGGAGACCTTAGGGGCATCTGAGCCCGGGGTGACCATGTTTGGTTTCAACAAAGTTCCTTCAAGAAGGACTTTGTGATCATTGAGGGCCTTGTAGCAGGCAGCAAGGACCCGCTCGCTCACATCAGCACATCTGTCGATATCGTGAGATCCATCGACCAGTATCTCAGGCTCGACAATCGGTACAAGGCCATTGTCCTGACAAAGCCTGGCGTAACGGGCCAATCCGTAGGCATTTTCGTGGATGGCTAATTCGGATGGCTCGTTTGGGCCAATCTTAAGCACAGCACGCCACTTGGCAAATCTGGCACCAGCCTCATAGTACTTTGCACAGCGCTTGCCAAGGTCATCAAAGCCTTGGGTTGTGGTCTCACCGTCTGTTCCAGCAAGTTCAACAGTGCCCTTGTCAACTTTAATGCCAGGGAGGACTCCACCTTCCTTGAGGATTTCAACAAAAGGTTTACCTGGGAAAAACTTGAAAATCAACATAAATGCAAAGGAAACCCCATAGAAAAATAAAGCAATTGAAAGAACCTAATAGATGATAATGTTGGAAGTTTGTAAACAAATAAAGGCTATTTAATACCTGCAGCTGAACTTTGATAGAGGGTTTCTTCAAATAGAATCACTCCACTTAGAAGCTCCAGGGCACCAGGAGTACAGAAGAGAAGCTCCCTCAAGGCACGTCTGTTTGTCTCATCATTTGCAACATTAATGCTGGAAAGACGCTTCCCAATTGTACCAGTTGACTCATCAGCAGCAAGAATACCCTTTCCAGGGGTACCAATGTAAGTAGCATTAGCAATCAGCTCATCTGCGAGAATAAAGCTCAATCGATGAAAATAAAACATAAAATTTTCTGGGAATCTTTTGGCATCCTAATCGATAAATCCTTGTCAATTATGATGCAAGTAATACATGTTAACCTCGCAATACTAACACAGATATCAAACTCCACCCATAACGCACATACCATACAGTGCATTAAGCATTCAAACAATCAGAGCAGATAAATAGAAATACAGAATGAGAAATTATGCGAACAAACCAATCCAGAATATAGAGATATCAAGTGGTCACACCAAGTAGCACCAAATGCATAGTAAATACCGTCATTCTACAACCAAAATTCAACTCTAAAAACAGTTCAGAAAATATTCTGAAAGCATGGCAAGTCCCACAGAACGTTACGAATATACATGCAATAACTTACACCATCAAAGGAAACAAAATTTGAATAGAGATTGCAAAACTTCTTACATTTTTTACGTCTACAAAGTGAGCTTTCTTTACGCCATAGTTTTTCTAAAACTAAGATACAATGTTCAAAAAGTATACAATAGAGCGAAATCTGTCAAAGATTTAGTAATGAATTGTCATGGCTCGACTCACATCTGCTTAATTTGGTGAGTCGGTCTTAGAAACTGTTTCACATTTAAAAATCTGGATAGATCATAAACAGAGTCCACCGTTTAAGAAAATTCCAAAAATTATGAGAGTGCCATTTCACATGATTGACGGCCAAATTTTAATGAACACTATTAAGCCGATATTACTCAATTAAGAAAATCAATGACAAAATCAAGGAAAAATACTGTCGTTTTCGTCCATTCCAAGTAAAAATTGAATATTTCACGTATAACTGATCACTTCCATAGGGAAACAAACGTCAAATGAAAAAGAAATTCAGATCTGAGAAACCAAAACGATAACAATCAAAGGACAGATCATAGATCCATTCGAAAAACGTTCGGATCCATCACTCGACGATGAGATGAGTTGAAGAACAATCCCATTAGCCAATCAGTAAAGAACCCCAAAAATAAATTCAACAGTAAAGACATCCAGAAACAGAGGAAATTACCGTCGAATTTTCCCTTGGCGCAAGACATGTTTGATGAATAAGATCGATATTAACGTGGGAAGAAAAAGGGGGGGTAATGGAGTCGGCACGAGAGAGAGGGACAGGAAAACATGGAGGAAAATCGGTGGAGGGGCTAGGGCTTTTATACACGGATGGCAAAAGAAAGTGAAAGGAGAAGTTGAGAGGGATTGGCGGTCGCTCATTGGTTTGGCCCTTTCCTCCACGTAACGCTGCGTTCCAGAACTTTCCTTTAATTGACCTTTATACCCCTCATTGGTCCTGTATTGCACCAACCAAATAAAACTCTCTTTCCAAATAAAAAAACAAAACAAGAAAGTTAAAAGACAAGGACAAAATGGGTAAAGAGGAAAAATGAGAAAGCGTTAGAAGTAGAAGTGAAAACGGGGGGCGGAACGGGAAGGGCGGGTGGGTTTGGTCCAAACGGAGAGCGACGACGACGGCCTTGGTGTTGACGTCGGTCTCTCGCCACCAATCACCATCCCCTCGAACCCTTTTATTATTAGCTCACCTAATCTTCCACTTACAAGACTCAAATCTCTTGTTTCTTTCACATGTATATGTAAGCATCTTTGGACTTTTAATGTCACGTAAGCATAGCACGCTTTCTACTCATCAAGCATGCTTTGTGATGTTCTAGCCCACGTCTTCCTATTATTAATTCTGGGTGTCTTAACCACCTCTGTTCCATGTTTCTGGTCAATGGTCATTAACTAGAACCCTCCAATCAGAGTGCTAATATTAAGAGTTGTTTGATGAGTTCATGGTAATCAACTGTCACGGTCCTACTTTCAAGGGGCGTAAACGAGACCGTGCGGCACCCAATATCTCACTTGTACTGGGTCAGCCAACGAGCGTGCCAACGGCACCGAGTGCCCACTTCGTTAGAGAGAGCTTTGTGTCTAACGAGTAAGCAACGAGCGAGCGAGATTAATCGAAAAGAACATCATTGAGTATAAAATATGCATAAAGAGTGTGTGTAAAAAGCCTTTTCATTGAATAGCAGCAAATTACAACGTTGGGTAGAGGGAGAGGCTAGTATTTGATTGTTTAAAGAGTGAGAATAGTAGCCGAAAGTCAAGAATTGCACGATCAGTTGGAACATTGAAGAAGAAAAAAGAGTAGAATGTATTATAAAAGAGACCTTTGTTCTTCAACTCACAAAAAATCTATCTCTTCTATTCTCCTTCTCTTACACTAAATAGAAAACTTGAAATCCTGATTCGGCAGCGATGGGGACAAGATGTAGAGGAGCTTCTTCCTCAGCCATTCCACTCAGCTGGCCTCCGTCCTCCACTTACAACACCAAAACCTGTAAATTAACGCAATTGTGAGCTGCCTAAGCTCAACTTACAATCTGGGCAAGCAGGAACGCCTGAACCTGCAAAACTAGCGTTGGATGTAAGATTGTTTGAATACAAGTCCAATCCTCTTCAACCTAGCTTCTTTCTTTATTTTTTTCTTACATAAAATCCTTGATTCGACTTGATCAAGATGAACAAATAAAAAACCATTGAATAAGTCTAGGGTTACATATATTACTCAAAACAATAACACCCTAGCTATAATGACAAATTCTATCTAACGCCACAATCGATGCCTCGACAATGACATGCAGAAAACTAAGATAATTCTTGGACATTTTTAAATACAGGTTCTTGAGCAAAGCAAAGATGCTTAGGATGTAAATTCCTTTCAAGAAAAACATCCATACAGAAGTGGACAATGGACATGGTTGTGAAAACATTTAAAATCACAAGAAAAATGGGTCGGAGCTGTGCTCGATCGAGGTCTTTTCCAACTTTGACTTAACGAAAAAAATGGAATTTTCTTTCAAACACTTCAATTGAAGCACAGATCTTTTGTCGACAATTTGGTGAATTTCTATTCTTCTCACTTTCTTTAATTCAAAGAGAACAGGATAAAAGAAAAAATGAAATTATCACTTTCAATACCACGTGACAGAACCTGTTCTCCGCCTGCACAGTGGAAATTGGCAGTAAGCTTCTTTTTTTTCTTTAACTAAAAAAGGGATGTGTGAATGAAGATCATAAAACTTCATGATTTCCAAGAAACTAGGTTTTGTACCAATCAGAAAGGAGCAAAGAACAAACCAGACAATTTCACCCAAGTCAATGTTGTTAATGTTGCAAAAAAATCATTGCCTCCATTTTCAAAGCAATTGCTATCACCTTTATTGGCATTAGTACCACTACCAAAGTACTCCTGTTCTTTATCCCTGTTCCATTGCTCAATTTTAGCCCTTCTTTCAGCACTACTCTCCCTCACGGGGCTTCTGCTCCTTCTCCCCCTAGGGCTTCGACTACGTCCACTTTCACTCCTGTGCCCTGGGGTCCGACTTCTAGGCCTCCTGCTCCTATCATGGCGGCGGCAATCCCTATCATCATCTCTCTTTCATGAACTACCACTAGCAGAATGCTCCGCATACCCACGATGGGTACGGAGGCTACGACTTCGCTAGTGTCTGCTTCTCACGAATAATTTCCTCCTCGGCTCCTTGAAATTTATACAGGAAATTTCATAAGCCACCAAGTTAAACGGCAAGGAGTGGAAGAAATAATAAATACTTCACCTGCTTATCTTCTTCAAATGCATGAAGTTGCAGTAGCCACCTTGATTGCATAAATTTTCCTCATACTGTCTGCATGTAGCTTCACGAAAATCTGTTACTGGTGAGAAATCAACAACGATGGGGCGCCCTGTAAAGAAAATAATCGTTTGATCTTCCCAAATTTAACAATAATTGAAGACACCAAAACATCCAAATGGAAAGCCAGGAACCCGGATGGATGAAAGGAGTTCAACTCTCAACAACTTGCAAACTACCATCAAAACCGCAAATCTACTATGATACTGGAAATGCATTGTGCAAATTGCAATAGGCATGCAAGAGCAAGAATGAACAATCACCAATTAACTCAAACTACAGAAAATACTATACAGATAAACCTGCATAAAACCGTCCATTGAGATTACGTAGTCATTTGAAGCATGCTCTTCCTCCATGAATTGTATGTATACATTACCCACCTGTTGCTCAATTTAACAAATGAAATAGTCAAGAGTACCATATGGTCTGCCAAGTTAACGCAGACATTCAAGCTCTCAATCTCTCCATACTTGCTCAACTCCTCAAACAAATCATCATAAAAATCCTGAATCGACCAATTTCAATAATTATATACAAAAACAAAACCAAGAAAACATAATCAGTTCTACCACCTAAGGAGAGTGAAAGAGCTCGAAGTGGTCTTGAACGCCGGGAGTAATCATGTCAGGCCTTTGGTACACGTTGGAGAGGACAAGAGTGGGGCTAATCCCGGGTTTGGTATAGAGCCTCGAGCAGCGATCTCCGTGCCTAGACACTCCAATCTTGAAGTAAAAGGGACAGTTCACTCTGTCCTTCTCAGTTCCAAAGATAGAAGCTAAGTGCTCCGCCATTGCTGAATCGCAAACGATAATCGTCACCGACGAGAGTCCCGATCTTCTAATTCCTCCGAAAACCTGTCCTCTCCGACACAAGGTTTAGACCAGTAAACTAATAAACAAAAATATTGAAATACAAAACTACAGCGTGATCTTTGCTGCCACCAAGCAGGTTTGCCCGAGTGGTTAAGGGGGAAGACTTAAGATCTTCTGCACAGAAGTGCGCGTGGGTTCGAACCCCACAGCCTGCAACTATTCATTTTTCTATATTTTAATTTTATAATGTCATATACTATTTATTTATTGGCAACATAATTGCAATGCTTCTACTAATAATAAAGGGTAGCATCGTGACAATATATTAACATCATCGAATAAATTATATTGTTGATCTCAATTGATTTATAAGGATATTCATACATAGTTAAGAGAGAGAGAGAGAGAGAGAGAGATGATGTAAATATCTAAATAAATAAATATATATATATATATATTTGATTTTCAACCTACTCAAACAAATAAACCCAAAAAAATACAAAAATCTCACAATTTCAAACAATCAATTGACAGATGTATAAAGCTCTGCACCGAGAGGCTGCGTCTTGTCTACTCTATAACCATTTACAGTCCAAATTTGCAGAAGATTTTGGCAAATGATCGACGGAGGAAGAGCCGGCGGGAATCAATGATCCGACTGGGAATGAGCTTAGGAACTCGGAACAAAAGTGCCGACGTACCCTAACCCCATGATGAAGAAGGCAATGGCCTGAATGTAGAGGAAAATATAAAAGTGGTTTTTCCCAAACAGAACATCGTAGCATCCACAAAAGAAGAGATAACCTCCCACCCCAAGTTCCATCAAGTGTACTCTGCAAGTTAGGCTCAGACTCAGTTGAAATGTAACCTCAACATATCATTAATAAAATCGAAATCAGCGGCTACCTGTCGCCCAATCTAAAACGAGGTTTCTTGTGGGGTTTTGAGCCTGATTTTGCCTTGAGGGCGTCTCCTAATTTCTCTGTGACAATCCTGAGCCTGATTTTGCCTTGAGGGCGTCTCCTAATTTCTCTGTGACAATCCATTCGTTCACTCTGCTCGCCTCTAGCAGACCAATAATGGTGGCCTTAGCTCTGTGCAATGACATTACATTCTCAAAAAGAATCCAGAATACCATCAAGTGCAGCGACCTGAAAGTGCAGCAAAAATTGATCTTACCCATTGATTTATACAACTTGTAACAATGAGCAGGATATATCATTCAAATTTTCAAAACTAGCAAACCTTGGAGTTCCAACTGCATTAAGGATGGTGATAATAGATGGAATATAGACTGAGCCCCACTTTGGAACAGGAACTTCAGGCACCAGCACAGTGGCGGGCAACACCACGCAGTAAAACAGGAATGTGTTGACGTGGGCTATGATTTTCCGAACGAAGAAGAAGCTGTATATCACATGGACTTTTTTCCACAAACTCACTTTCTGCGAAAGAAACAACTAGTTTCTAATGGCTAATCGATACTTTTCTGAAAAAAAAAATGGAAAATGAGGAAGAAAAGTAAAACTACCTTGTTTTTTATGATCTCCATTACCATTTTCCTGAACAGGTTTGCAGGACCACAAGACCATCTGTGCTGTTGGTATCTGTAGGCCTTGAAAGTACTAGGTAATTCATTTTTCACCTGCGTTGAAACAAAGAATATTCATTACAACCTGCATTTTAATTGACATGACCAACAGAAGTTTGCATTTGCTGCTCGAAGTACTTTGAGATTGCCGAGGTACAAGAATTTCCAGCCCTTAAGACTGGCCCGGACCGCCAAATCCATGTCTTCCACCGTCGTACGGTCCTTCCATCCTCCAGCTTCATTCAGTGCGGCAATTCTCCAAACACCAGCTGTGCCTGAAAAAAAAGAAAGTCATGACAAATCCATAATCTAAATCTCCATCATCAAAAACAAGAAAACATTATTTAATCGAAACAGAAACTCACCATTGAATCCGAAAAAAGCATAGGTAGAAGAACCCACTTCTTGCTCTACAGTGAAATGGTAATCCAACGACATTTCTTGCATCCTCGTCATCAAGCACTCATCAGAGTTAACTGCAGAAGAACCGCCATTAAAATTCTGAAAGGAAAGGTGGCATTTTGTCGAGGATGAAGTAATGATGAGAGGCAGGAGAGATGAAACGAAGTGTCGGAGAGTAAGAGTATGGCGTACGAGACAGTAGACAGTAATAGGAAATAAGGTCCACCATTATTAGCAGGCACATGGTAATGCTTGGAAAATAAAAGACGCAGAATTGAAGAAGAGAGAGGAAAGGAGAGGGATCCTCCGTAGACCCATTATGGGCAATCTGGAAACTCCAACCAGAGTGCAGTCTCCTCATTAATGAAAGGAAAATCGGATTGGTGTACCTTAAAAATAAAATCTGGATTGACCCACATTCACTGCATTCCATACATAAAAATAGAAATGGCAACGAAGTGGTTCGGTCTGATTTCAGAAGTAAAATAGACCGAACCATCTAAATTTGGCCCAATTGGCGAGCTAAATTAAAAACCGGCTCGAAAGTCCCAAATTTTTTCAAGATTGGTTTTTGAGTTGAACCAACGACTAAATTGAAAATGTCGGTTGAACAAAATCCTTGCTTTTCCTAAAACCGACTAAAACTCATCGGTTCCATCTAATTCGGGTACAAAAAAACCGATTTTTTGTTTTTGCAGAAGCATAAAACAGTCGTCAAAACCCAGACGAAAAAGCTGAATACGAAGATTCCACGTGGCGAAATCAAAACTGCCAGCGTGGATCATCGTGGGATCTCCGTTACCAACGTAACCCAACCACGGGCCCCACATCACGGACTTACCGAAGTCTTTTTAAGGAAACATTTATGTTATTGAAAGCTTCCACCTTAATTATTACAATTAACAACTTAAGCAGTAATTAGAGGAAGGAACAATAAGAACGTTTGAAAGTCTAAGCGGGATTACCGAATTTCCAACGGGCCTGAACTAGGGCGATTTCTGGGTTGTGAGCAAGAAAAGGGATGGTTCGCCAGAGAAAATCCGGCTCCGGTTGGAAATCTGCGTCGAAAATGGCCACGTAGTCGCACATCCTCACGTAGTTATGCTTCATTCCTTCTTTCAGAGCTCCGGCTTTGTACCCATTCCGATTGTCTCTTATCTCGTACTTTATGATTATCCCCTTGCTTGCCCATCTTTGGCACTCCATTTCCACCATATCCTGCACTTTCCATCAATTTTAGCCCCATCTGTTCCGTTAAATTGCCGATCGGACTGTTTGGTCGGTCGGAAATGGAAGTGTTCGGTAGATCAGAAAGTTGCAGAATTATGCGGCTTTTTCTAGTTTTACCTTGATTAATGGGTCCGTTGAATCGTCGAGGACTTGAATGATGATCCGATCAGCCGGCCATGAAAGGCCACAAGCAGCTCCGATCGAAAGCTGATAAACCTGCAACAAAAACCACGTAAGTAGTTGAGCTGCGAAAATGGCGTAAACGTGAAGAATTGGGAGTGAAAGACGACCTCTCTTTCATTGTACATAGGAATCTGCACTAAAACCATCGGGTAAACAGAGTTTCCGAGCTCGATGTCGTCTTTCATGGGCTCCCACTTGTACCGGTTCTCCGGTTTTCGACCAAAGAGCTTAACAAGAACAATTACAAGCCCCATATACACCCTCTCGATAAATAGCATTAACGACATGATCAAACAGAAAAAAACAGTGATTCTCAACAGAGGAACAATCAATGGAGTTTTGACCGCGTTCCAGATCAATGCAACTTGCATCGAGATGTCAGTTCTAGCGCTGAGAAATGAATCGGGAAGAAGAGTGGGAGTTGAAAGCCGCTCCATTGAACGGGCTATCTGACTGGAAAACAGAGGAGAAAGCTGAGGAGATGAAGGAGGTGATGCTTTGAATTTCAGAGAGAAATAATCAAGATCTAGGTGAACATAAAGGACTTTATTTAGCAAGAGAACGGAATATTTCTCTGTGATTTTACTTCTGTTATACGCAAAAACTATGGAGAAAGAAAGAAAGAACTGGAAATGCCAGCCAGTGGCTTAACCCCTTTACCATGACTAGAACAAAACCCAGTTCAAAAAACATTATCTTCCAGACCCAAAAATCACAGAAGCAGCAGAACAATGCTAAACAAACGAGGAAACACCGGGAGAAACAAAGGACACTTTGCCCTCTAAAAGAAGACCAGAAAAGAAAGAAGAAGAAGCTCTCTCTCTCTCTCTCTAACTCTCTCTCTCTTCCCTCTGACCTTTGCGTTATCAGTGTTCTCTCATTTATTTCCATTTATAAGAAAATAATGGGAACGCAAAGCCCAACTGTTCCAACCACAATCATGCGGCTTGTATAAAACTGGAACATACGAGCACATGCCGGCTACACTGGACGTGCTGACGTCACTTACCGGTGAGGTTTCAAATAGCAGAAGAGTCATTAACCTTAAACGAGATGAAGATGCTGATTAGTTTGCTAAGACATTAACATTGCAAAGAAAGAAGAACTGTCGGTCTTCAAAATGGGTCGGATGTGACAGCTCAGCCTTGTTCTATTTTGTTTAACTACAATGTTTTGTTTTATTAATATTATGTATTTAATGTGGAAAATTATGTTAAAATTCACGATATTTTGATTGTAATTTCAGCATAAGGTGAAGTGATACATCATTACTACTTTTCATGATCATTGTTTGGCGGCAAAGCTTGGGTTTTGTATTGTAATTAATTTTTAAATGAAGTGTCAATTGTATTAATCAATAAATTTAATAGAATTTTAACATAATAATGGTCTCATTGATTGCCAGCAAAGAATGGCGTTGATAAAGGTGGCTGATTGATTTTCCACTTACTTTTCAATACCCATATTCTTCGGTAAATTCCAAAATACCCTTGAAGTATGGGTATTTATCAAAAATATCCTAAAACAAAAAGTTTTCTCAGACAAAACCTCAAACTATAAAAAACTGTCAAAAAAAACTGTGGCGGAGAGCCGCATACCCCACCGAATTGTAATTCGGAAAGCCGATGGCCCCCCAAATCTAAAATTACACGGAATTCAAGGAGCCGATTTAAAATCCCGGTCTCCCGAATCTAAAAATACACTGGATTCGGCGGGCCACATAAAAATTCGGGGGGCCGCATATTGTAGTCGGCCCCCTACAGTCTCGAATTATTTTTCATTATTTTAAAATAATTTTAAAAAATATCAAATCATATTCAATTTCACTTAAAATTTTTACCACATATTCATCACATTATGGGAAGATCATATAAAAAGTTTTGTGATTTTTTAAAATTGTTATGATTTAATATAACTTTTTATAAAATAATGTCATTAAAATTACAATATATCGCACAAGTGTTATAAAATCACGAAACTTTTTACATTATCTTTCCATGATGTAATGAACATGTGGTAAAAATTTACAATAAATTGAATATGATTTGGTATTTTTTTAAAAAATTAAATCTCAATTTCTTCTTTAGACGTCAATTTGAGGTTTTAAACGATAGATTTTGGGCCCAAAAAAGACTGTCATGGGGTTTTACGTAAATGCAATGTGTAGATCTCTACGCGAGATTTGATTTGATATCTTGTCAGCCTCAATCGGCTACCTGTAGCAAAGTTATGGTCCTTTAAAGTTGAAGAGATCATTAATTTGCATAAAAATTCACTAATTTTCATAAAAGTGTTAAAAAATCACGAAACTTTTTATATTACCTTTCCATAATGTAATGAACATATGGTAAAAATTTCAATTGAATTGAATATGATTTGATAATTTTTTTATTAATTTATAAAAAAAATGAAAAAACAAACGCTGGAGGCCGCAATTTTAAATCGGCCCCCGAATCCAATGTAATTTCGGATTCGAGGGGCTATCGGACCCCCGAATTACAATTCGAGAGACGTGCGGCTCTCTGCCGAAGTTTTTTTTTACAGTTTTCAATAGTTCGAGGTTTTGACTGCGAGGTCTTTTTGTTTGAGGGTTTTTTCGATAAATACCCATACTTCATGAGGTATTTTGAAATTTACCCTTTTGTCTATGGCTGAACTCTTTTAAGTCAATACTCAAATTATTTAAACATTATTATCATTAAGTGAAATATTTCTTACATTTTTTATAAATACAAATTATTTATTTAAATGAGAAAAAAAACAACGTAATTATGAATTAATCTTTTCATTCTTTACCTAATAAGTAACATAGTAATCAACTTCAAAGATTCCTATTACAATGAGATTAGTCAACAACATTTGGTCTTCGATGGCTATGATCAAACTGAAATATCACGTTTAGGTGAGCTAACAAGAAAGTTATAGTTTATTGCTTGACCATTTATTCACTCATTTTTAATGTATCATTAGTATATTTTCTATTATTTATAAAATAAAAATAAGTTGAAAAGAGTAAGTTGGAATGATTGATGTGTTGGAAGAGATAGCTTGAGAGTTAAAAAACGAGTTGAAATGATGGAGATGAAGACAGAGGAAACTCAGTCAAATACCATCTCCAGGAAGCTCCCATCATTGTTTTGATGGTGGAAACTCTCCCTCCCCTCCTCAATTCTCTTCTTCTTCACTCTTTTGTATTATTCTTATAAAATTTCAAAAAAAAAAAAAAAGAATCCACCAGAAAAACAAATTATATAAATATTAAAATATTTTATATGTTTTTTAACAATTAAAATACAAAAAAGGAACCAACTTAGGAGAGATCTTGTTGTTAGAATTAGTTGTCGACTTAATTCTATTTTCTCAATAAATTTATATAATGTATAGTCAAAAAACTTACTGTCGTATCTCGGTCTTAAAATTGTGATATTATTATGAAAAGTGTTTTCCTATGTAAATGTTGTGTCGTACATTTATTTTTTCTTTTTCCAATTATTGTTCGATTTTTAACCATCGTCATTGTGACCATTTAAAGAGATTTGATGGAACTCCTACATTTCATTGAATTATACTGTCCATTCGAGGTTTGTTGTGAGGTCCCTCCATTATAATGAGGGACCTACCCCATTGAATGAAGAGTGGAGATGCATACAACAAGATCTTCAAATCTTACTGTACTTGTCCTCTTGTGAGGATATAGAGTTCCTGAAGAATGAAGATGTATCTCAGCAACAAAGAGAAACTGAAGAGAGTTTCTTTTGTGAGAAGAGGTGACACGGTGGCTCTAGAAAAGGAACCGTCACAAATATGCAAAGTGCTCGAGTGAATGGTGTAGAGTGCAAATCCGAGGAGAAATATAAGATAAAGGAAAATAAAATGCTAACAAAAATAAAAGGTGAAGTGTGTGAGAAGTGTCACCGAAATGAAGATGAAAATAAGAGCATGAAATGAAGTAGAAAATGGAAATACCCTTGGCGGGGAGCTATTTAATGTGTGCTCTCGGGTGCACGTTTTCTCGGGAAAAAACGACCACTGTTAGGCCTAGGTTTTTTATCCTCCAACCTTTGAAACTCTCAAAGAGAGAGGTGAGGGAATGTAAGAGTTCACCTAGCAACCTGAGGCTAGGGGAACAATAGAGGGCTACTCCACTCGATTAGGAAACTGAGGAAACCCGTAAGTCTTCTAACACTTCGGTTAGGGAAATAGAGATTGTATTAATTTTGGCAAAAAGTTCCTACAATCATCAATACAATGCCTTAAATAGAGAAACCTAGGGTGGATGATTAGGGTTTGACAATGGAAGAAAGGATTGGAGCCGTTGATGAAGACCAAGATGAAGGGACAAGATTGCAATCCATGTGCTTCATCCAAGGGTTGAGGTGTTTTCCTTGTTTTGCTTGATCAATGGTGCTAAATGGCCATGTCATCCATCCTTGTGGCCACTATTTAATGTACGTGCAAAATTCATACCTTAAATTTGGGCTCTCCTTTGGGCTAAGTCTTCATTTGGGTCTATTTTGTTGAAGAAACAAATCCACACTTTGTTGATAACTTTCTTCCTCTTTTGTTGGCCGATTCTTCAACCCATCATCCACCATTATTCATCTAATCATAACCATTCAATCTAATGTATGATGCAATATAAATAGTTCATACAAGAAGGCTAGAGTTTGCCACAAAGTTTAAAATAAAATTACATAATTTATGGGCCGGGAAGACAAATTTTCATTAGGCCAACTGAGGAGTCCATCTTCGTGTCCCAAATGAGCTGTGCATGGGATGATCCATATCTTCTGAATTAGACTCCCATGTGATGTCGACAATATGATCCATTCCTGAAAGAAAAGCAAACTCATTAGTAAAAAGATTAAGTAAATTATGGGCCTTAGTTTGCAATCTAGTAATGGGCCTCCTTGGCATGTCAAGAGGGAGAGAAAATAAAGAGAGTTTGTGGGAGAGAAAAAAAAGAAGGTGAGGAAAAAATAAGGTGAAGTACTTTTAATTATAATTAGAATTCTAAAAGTGATGATTTTTCTTAGTGAATATTTTATAGAATATTCGATATCTAGAAAAACATTGTAAATTCTATTTTCCATAGTGAGATCTTTCTAGACTGAGTTCTCATGATTTTTTTCTCGATTTAGATTTTCACGTAAAAATTATCAGTGTTTATTTTAGCCATTATTTCTCTTACTTCTTGGCCGTTATATTTTTACGATATGAGAAAATATTTTTCAGTATTTTTTAGATATCATCTGCTATCGTTTCTCATACCGCTTATTTAGTGGTGCAATTGTACGTGTAAGTGAGTTATGTCTAGGAGACTAAATTTTAAGTGGGTCCGTTTGTGACCCCTCTAGTCTTTTCTGAGAACTTACTTAAAAAGGTAATTATATCTAGAATATTATCCTGATCAGTACTCTCCACGTTTTACAGCAGAGACATTATTATTACTTCTAACAAGTGGTATCAGAGCCTCGTCATTATGACCGGAAAGTTTAAAATTGAAAAATTCAACGAAAATAATTTCTCATTATGAAAATTAAAAATGAAGATGATATTGCGGAGAGATGGTTGTGTTATGACCATCGACGATAGACTGACAAACGTTGTAAATGAGAAATAGAACAAAGTAAATGAGGATACTATCGTCATTTTACATCTTGCTCTAACGGATGGAATTTTGTCAAGTATTACGGAAATGATAATTGTCAAATAGATTTGGGATACGCTGACAAAATTATATGAGAAGAAGTCGTGACATAATAAAATTTTCTTGAAAAGGAAATTATATACTCTTTGGATGTCAGAGTTGACAACAGTGACATACCGCATCAATACTCTGAACACATTATTTTCTCAATCTACAACAATGGAGCATAAAATTGACGAAAATGAAAGAGCTGAACTTTTACGTCAAAGTTTGCCAAATTCATATAATCACCTCATTATAAATTTGCTCAACGATACTGTAAAGACAACATTGATGTTCAATGATATTGTAGTCGCAGTTTTTGACGAAGAAAGAAGGCAGAAGAGCAAGGAGCACTCTTCTATAGAAGCTTTATGAGTAATGAGAAGGAAATCAAAGGAATGTGAGGCCTCTTGAGCCAACACGTCAGGAAGATCAAAGTCTAAAAGTAAAAAAGGCGTTAAGTGCTATCATTGTGGTAAGATAGACTACAATTAAAATGATTGCTAGAAGTTGAAAAAAGAACAAGACACAGAATATGCTAAAGGAGAAACGAAGAATGCGTCTGCATCTGCCTCTGAGGATAAAGATGTCATTATATGCGAAGATGTTGTCAACCTCATGACGAATGAATCGTGTTGGGTGTATGACTCTGGATCATTTTATCATGCTCATTCAAAAGTAGAATATTTTACATCTTACACCAGTGGTGATTTTGACATTGTTAAAATGAAGAACAATCATGTTTCCAGAAAAATTAAAAAATGAGACACATGTATCCAGACCAACACAAGATGTGAGTTGGTACTTAAAATTGTCAGACATGTTACAGATATTAGACTAAATCTAATATCAATTGGTACTCTTGATGAGACTGGTTACAAGAGCAAATTTGCTGACAGAAAATGGAAGTTCAGCAAAGGCTCGCTAATCATAGTGAAAGGAATCAAAGAGTCTAGTTTGTATATGACTCAAGTGACTTGCATAAGATGACTCAACCATTGAGTTATGACACAAACGACTTGGTCACTTGAGCGAAAAAAGACTTCAATTGTTTGGCAAAACAGATTATTTGTCACATCTTAAATATGAACCTCTACCAAGTTGTGTTCATTATTTGGCGAAAAAATAACACAGAGTTTCCTTTAAGAAGAATTCTGCATTAAGGAAATCATACGTGTTAGAAGTTATTTAGATGTCTGCAGTCTCATATTAACGAAAATATTAGAATGTGTCAAATACATGCGCACATTTATTAATGATCACTCAAGGAAAGTTTGGACTGATACGCTCAAGACCAAAGATGAGGGGTTTAACATTTCAAACCGTTTCATGCTTTTATAGAGCAAGAAATTGGAAAGAAGTTAAAATACATTCGCACAGACAATGGTGGCGAATATATGAGATCATTCGACAAAAATGCAAAATACACGGGATCAGACACGAAATATCTGTTCCAAAGATTCCTCAACAAAATGGAGTTGCAGAAAGAATGAACAGAACAATCGTGGAGAAGATAAGATGCATATTATCACATTCAAAACTTCCCAAAATATTATTGGGAGAAACAATGAATACTGCAGTAAATGTCATCAACTTGTCTCCATTAGCACCTTTGAGTGGAGAAGTGTCAAACAGACTATGGACAGAAAAAAACGTCTCTTATAAACATCTAAATGTGTTTGGATGCAGAGCATTCATCAATATTTCTAAAGATGAGAGATCCAAACTAGACAACAAAACTAAGGAATTCATATTCCTTAGATATGGAAGTGATGCATTTGGATATAGACTTTGGGATCCGATTGACAAGAAGATTGTCAGAAGCCAAGATGTTCTCTTATTTGAAGATCAGACCATTGAAGACAAAAAGAAAGATATGGAGATCATTGATGAGCATCTAGTAAGAGTTGATCCGGTGAAATCAACTTTTGACGGAAGAGATGTAGGCAAATCTAATGATAAAAAAATTGATGATGTTGACCATGGAGAAATAGAGACTTCTCTTGAACCAGTTACAGAATCATAGTTAAAAAGATCAACAAGAGATCATCGACCATCGAGAAGATACTCTGTAAACGAGTATGTAATGATCACTGATAACGATGAACTCGAGTGCTATGAGAAAGCTATGGAGCATCAACAAAAGAAGAGCTTGTTGGATGTGATGCAAGATGAGATGAAATCATTGCATGAGAACCATACTTATGAGTTGGTTCGGCTTCCAAAGAGAAGAAAAACACTAAAAACAAATGGGTATACAAGCTCAAAGTTGAAGACAAAAATTCGCAACCAGGATGTAACGACCCGGGGAGGATCGCCACGAAAATTCATGACTTTACATAAAACTTTAATTTATATTTGAACTCTTTTCTCCTTCTTCTTATTTTTCTTTAATAACGGTATACCTAACAGGCTTAAAAACTTCAACTTAATGGATGGAGAATTAGTCCCTCGTACATGTTTCCAATCGACGTACAAGTTGCATAGGTCTGCATGCATCAACCGATAGACACTGCGTCTTCCGGATGGCACGAGCATCCCACATGACTCATTTAAACACCTATCGGCAGATACGAATACTCGCATCGACCGACGATCACGTGCATCTCGTGTGACCAATTAAACATCTACGATAGACGTGTGAAATTCACGTGTTCATCTAAGACATCTTCCGATAGCTTACAAGCTCTATATCATCCGATCACTAAACGACAAATTATCACTTACATCGTCCGGCGAGGAAGTATACTTCATCTTCCGGTGAAATAGGGAAACATCATCCGATGGACATGTGCTCCCCACGTGCATAATTAAAACATGACCCGGTAGTGGACATCCACCGGTGAACACGAGTCAAACACGTGACTCTTTAAAATCTCACTAGATAAGAAACATCATCTGGTGAGCACGTGCATCGCACATGACTTATTAAATCACACTCGGTCACTAAACGACAAACATCGTCTACATCATCCGGTGAATAACTATACTTCCTCCACCGGTCACTAGATGACAAAATAGCATTTTTCCTCTTCCGGCGAAGAAATACTCTACATCATCCAGTCACTAGACGACAAACCATACTTTCATCATCCGGTAACTAAACACACTTCAGCTCTCACATCACCCGAGCACTAAACGACAAAATAACACTCACATCGCCCGGTATTGTGAATACCAGCATCATCCGGTGACTATACGACAAACGACTTAACCCTTATCATCCGACGAGCAAAACACTCGACGTCACCGGATGACTAAAAAACTCGACATCATCCGATAGACATAATCTTCACAGACTTCAAATTTCAATGACTTAACATTCATACGAATAGAAAATCAGGGACTCGTTCGGAATACACGTAGCGGAAGACTTAAGCAAAACAGATTGTTCGATAACCCTTAAAATTAATTCCAGACTCAGAAGTTAACTCAGACAATACTAACACTATCCTACATAATTCCAGTTCTTATATTCTTACTGACATAAGGGGGCAATAACCAGGGGTCATAATCGCCTCTCCAGTCCCGCACTGTCACTTTGAGCATCCTCCAGCAACCAGCTTTAAATATCCTCTTTGAAATTAGTATCTTCACCTGTAGTCTCTTCACCTACAACATAAGGTTCAACTATAAGCCTAATGCTTAGTAAGGAATGCAACACTAACATGAGTGCATGAATGCATAATTCAGAGAAAAACATGCTCATAGATCATTTCTTGTTCATATTCTTGTTCATATTCATCATTCATAATCATGGATCATATCCATCATTCATTTCATCATTCATAATCATGGGTCATATCCATCATTAATTTCATCATTCATAATCATGGGTCATATTCATCATTCGTGTTCTTCATTTAATTGTGTGGATTAAGAGAGGATTTGTGCCGGTAAAGGGGGTTCGACAGTGAGTTTGATCGTGGTCCCTATCGCGGGTCGTATTCATATGTCCCTCTTTTGGACTGTGGCATACGCCGAACCGCCCCCAACCCTCACTTAACCACGTTGCATAAGTTTTATCTTCTTATCTTGTTCATTATGAGAAACATCACTTATAAAACATTTTCATATGCATAAAACTTTCATGATGCATGAACATGGAAACTCTTAAAGCATCAAGCTACAGAGCAGAGCATTATCCAACATGGAATATTACTTTCAAACTAAACGTTATCAAGAACACTAGACATCAGCATAAGAGAGTTTCTAATCATCACATAACATTCTACTTAGTGTCCTCTGATGTAGGGTCCTAATGACCGAGAAACCTATACATTCACTTACCTGGTCTCCTTAGCAATCTGAACCTCTTCTCTTCAACTTTTTCACCTAAAACATGTGCATTACAGTAGTTAAATCAAAATCCTAAACTCTACTCATAAATCATCCTAGGATCTATTAGCGAAAGTCATTCCTGAATCCTTGGTTTGATATACTGTGCAGAATCTGAAATCTAAAATAAAACAAACAGGTTCTACTATCGATTAAATCTGAGTTGGTTACTTAAAATGTCCAGAATCGATTCGGGTTGACATTACTACTCTCGGATTCGAAAATGTTCTAATACTACTCAGCCATTGATAAAATCCGAGTTCAAATGCCGAGCTGAAAACAGAGCTCCAAACACTAACAGATAACTACATTGTCCATTTCATACCTCGGGTGCGGATTCGCAGAGGAATGCGGGCTAGAAACCGGTCGTCGACGAGGAAGACACTGATAGCAGTGTGCGGGGCTTGGGAGAGAAGAAATCGCCGGAAAGGGTGGTGTCGGCTACAGTGGTTTAAATGAGGTTTGAATCTTTTCCTTTTTCTTTAAATACTGGCCTCAATCCTCCATTATTACAACTTTGCCACTCAACCTAGTTTAGATCCACATGTAATTAATTAAGCTTGGCATAAATCCTAAACTACGAAGATTAAATATTTATGACCGTTAATACAGTTAAGAAAATCACCTGGCCGTTGACTCAGGTGTTACAAAGCACGACTGGTTGTGAAAGGCTTTGGTTAAAAGAAGAGGATTGACTTTGAGGAAATATTTTCACCTGTCGTGAAAATGTCATCTATACGAGTGATACTTAGATTAGTCTCAATTTGAAGATCAAGCAACTCGATGTGAAGACTGCCTTCTTACATGGTGAGCTAGAAGAAAATATCTACATGGAACAACCAGAATGGTTCGTTGTCAAATGAAAAGAACATTTGATATGTAGATTGAAGAAGAGCTTGTATGGATTAAAGCAGGCTTTAAGGCAATGGTACAAGAAGTTTGATTCTTTTATGGGCAATCAAAAATACTTGAAAATTTCCTCAGATCATTATGTGTGCGTGAAAATGTTCACAGACGGTACATTTATAATCCTCATTGTGATGACCCGAATATGCACGTATGGGTACGATGACTGCACGAACCGGAACCCGGATGGCGGTACGTCCGCGCGGGCGAACCGGAAGATGACAGGTCGTAAAAAGGGGGTCGTCACAATCCCACATCGCTTGAGGAAGTATGTGGAAATGAAACATATGTAAAGAGACCCTTCAAACATAGCAAGACGCGTTTTGGAGCACGATTGGCAACGGATCCCATAAGAACTCCGAAGTTAAAAGTGCTTCGGCGAGAGCAATTCCAGGTTGGGTGACCTTGGAAGTTCTCGCCAAACAAAGCCGTGAGGGGAGGATATTGGGCTGCGGCCCAATCCCCAGAGCGGACAATATCTTGCTGGGAATAGGGGTCGTTACAAATGGTATCAGAGCCTGTACTCAACCGAAAATGTGGCCAACGAGGACGTTGGGCCCCCAAGGGGAGGTGATTGTGATGACCCGAATATGCACGTATGGGTACGATGGCTGCACAAACCGGAACCCGGATGGCGGTACATCCGCGCGGTCGAACTGGAAGGTGAAGGTCGTAAAAGGGGGTCGTCACAATCCCACATCGCTTGGGGAAGTAGTGGAATGAAACATATGTAAAGGAGACCCTTCCAACATAGCAAGACGCGTTTGGAGCACGATTGACAACGGATCCATAAGAACTCCGAAGTTAAAAGTGCTCGGCTGAGAGCAATTCACGGTTGGGTGACCTTCTGAGTATGTGGAAATGAAACATATGTAAAGAGACCCTTCCAACATAGCAAGACGCGTTTTGGAGCACGATTGGCAACGGATCCCATAAGAACTCCGAAGTTAAAAGTGCTTCGGCGAGAGCAATTCCAGGTTGGGTGACCTTGGAAGTTCTCGCCAAACAAAGCCGTGAGGGGAGGATATTGGGCTGCGGCCCAATCCCCAGAGCGGACAATATCTTGCTGGGAATAGGGGTCGTTACAAATGGTATCAGAGCCTGTACTCAACCGAAAATGTGGCCAACGAGGACGTTGGGCCCCCAAGGGGAGGTGATTGTGATGACCCGAATATGCACGTATGGGTACGATGGCTGCACAAACCGGAACCCGGATGGCGGTACATCCGCGCGGTCGAACTGGAAGGTGACAGGTCGTAAAAAGGGGGTCGTCACAATCCCACATCGCTTGGGGAAGTATGTGGAAATGAAACATATGTAAAGAGACCCTTCCAACATAGCAAGACGCGTTTTGGAGCACGATTGACAACGGATCCCATAAGAACTCCGAAGTTAAAAGTGCTTCGGCGAGAGCAATTCCAGGTTGGGTGACCTTCTGGAAAGTTCTCGCCAAACAAAGCCGTGAGGGAAGGATATTGGGCTGCGGCCCAATCCCCAGAGCGGACAATATCTTGCTGGGAATAGGGGTCGTTACACTCATACTTTATGTCGATGACATGCTGATTGTGGGCCCAGTCAAAGAAAAATTGTTAAATTGAAGAAAGAGCTTAATAAATCTTTTGCCATGAAAGATTTACGACCGACAAAATAAATACTTGGGATGAATATCACTTACAATAGGAAAATAAAAAGGTATAGCTATCGCATGAGAAATATATCAAAAAAATTGTCAGGTGATTCTATATGGATAAGACAACGCCGGTCAGTACTCTACTTGCTAAACATTTCAAACTTACTTCCAAACAAAGTCCTTCTATTGAAGAAGGAAAAAACATAAATGCAAAGAATTCTATATGTCTCAACAGTTAGCAATTTAATGTATGTCATGGTTTGTACAAGACTGGATATTTCACATTTTGTTAGAGTAGTCAACCAATTTCTAATAAATCCAAGCAGAGAACATTGAAATGCGGTGAAGTGTATACTTAAGTATCTTAAAGATATTTATGAATTCAGTTTGTATTATGGAAGTAAAGAGTCTTTGTTAGTAGGCTATACTGATGTAGACATGCTTGGAGATATTGACTCAAGAATATTAACATCAGGGTATATAGTTACATTTGGAGAAAGAGCTGTATCATGGCAATCTAAGCTGCAAAAGTCAGTTACACTATCCACAACAGAAGCTGAGTTTATTGCGGCTACAGGAGCATGCAAATAAATTTTATAGATGCAAAAATTTCTAACATAATTGGGTCATAAACAAGATAAGTTTATCTTGTATTACGACAGTCAAAGTGCTATTCATTTGAACAAGAACTCAAGCTTTCATTCGAATTCGAAACACATAGATATCATGTATCATTGAATATGAGATGTGTTAGACACCAAACCAGTATATCTTGAGAAAATTCACATGAATAATAATGACTCAGACATGATGACAAAGATCTTGCAGAGAAATGAACACGAATTCTGTAGAAGCTCATCAAGATTGGAGATACCTCATCATAAGTCGGAAGGGTGAGATTTGTTGGGTCCCTCTATTATGATGAGGACCCACCCCATTGAATGAAAAGTGGAGGTGCAGATGGAAGATTTCTTCCTGTTGCATCTTTCGATACAACAAGATCTCCAGATCTTGTTGTACTTGTCCTCTTGTAAGGAGCTCTCACTATAAATAGAGAGTTCTTGAAGAATGAAGATGTATCCCAACAGCGAAAAGAAGCTGAAGAGAGTTTCTTCTGTGAGAAAATAGAGAGAAAAGAAAGAGAGTTTGTGAGTGAGAAAAGAAAGAGGGTGACAGAAAAATAGATGAGGTAATTTTGAGTACAGTGAAAATTCGAAGAGTGATGATTTCTCTTAGTAAATATTTTTTATAATATTCGATATATAGAAAAATATTGTAAATCTTATTTTCCATAGTGAGATCTTTTTAGACTCGATTCACATGGTTTTTCGATTTGATTTTCCACGTAAAAATTATCGGTGTTCATTTTAGCCATTATTTCTCTTACTTCTTGACTGTTATATTTTTATAGTGTGAGAAAATATTCTTGGTATTTTTCAGGTCATATCTTCTATCGTTTCTCGGAGCACTTATCTAGTGGTGTAATTGTATTGTGTAAGTGAGTTTTGTCTAGGAGACTGAATTTTAAGTGGGACCGTCTGTGGCCCCTCCAACATTTTATGTTAACTTAGTTAGAAAAATAATTCTGCCTAAGAGATTATCCTTGACAGTATTTCTTAAAAATTATCATGATCAATACTCTTCACGTTTTACAACGACAAAATTATTATTGTTCCTACCGATTATTACTCCCAACAGTTTTCCTGACTGAACAGATGATATTTGAACGACACCATGGATGATTCTATGATGGAAGGATTGAAAAACAACATCTTGTCTGGTTGGGCATTTGCTACTCATTCTTCGTATTTCATATTAAAACGCAATTTATTGTAATATTTCCAAAATATTAAACCAGCGCGACATAATACTATCTCTGATCTCTCTCTCTCTCTACAGTCTACACTCAGAAAAATGAAAGACAAGATCGCGTTGACTGACTAACTTCAGCATTCCATTCTGCCATATCTGCAAAGTGCAACCCAACGATGGTAAACTGAACAAACAAATCTTCTAAACTGATATCAGACAATCTCATCAGAAAATTGTTAAACAATCTAAGACAGTCAACCAGATTAGGTAATAAAAAACACAAGAACAATTAGTTCAATCCGTCTTTAAGTCAGCCTGTTTGTTTTGCTGCATCTCTCTATCATTTAACACCTAAAAAAACAGCAACTTAACATAACATTCATCAAGTTAGTTCTGTTCTCCAAACGACATAGAAATGTTAATATCAGGAGAATGCCTCTGATCGGATAACGATGGAGCCGATATAGTCCAAGAAGTATTCTCCGACGGAAAATTCAGATTGTGCTTATCGCTCCCCAACCTATCCAGTTCCCCGTTTGTTTGCCCCGTCGACGGAGCCAAACAGATTTCGCTGTCGGGATTCGCTTGTGAGATCGGCCTTGCTGACGAGACAGCCTCTGGCACAGCTCTAATAGGGGGAGACATTGCATATTCTCGTTGGTTCTTTCTTTTATGCATCTTGAAGCTATTCGGCACAAAACTTCCGACAACAATCTTGCAAATCGAGATGATAACATTATAGGCAAAGAATTGTTGAGATTAGAAGGGTTTTAAGCACAGAGTTAATAACCCCATAAATCATTGAAAACTAGACAATTTAGGGAGATTATAAGAAGAAAGATGTTACTTGGATAGGGCTAGCAGCCATTAATAAACCAGCGATACCACCACCGATGACCCGACCATCTGGACCCGCTAACGATACACTTAATCCACCTGTTCTACTCTTCATACCATCACTGTCAGTAACTGTGAAGGACCCAGATAAAGACAGTATCTCAAATCGTCCCTGCATGAAATTTCAAAGTCCATTTCATAATTGCTACCTAAGTATACAATTTCCATGCAAGAGATCTCTGGTTTATACTGAGTTAAAATTCAGAAGAACCAGCTTCAGTTTCGACAAGAAAAGGAGAAACATGCTTTAATTTAAAAAAAAAAAAAGAGCATAAAAAGAAACACATTTACACAGAATCAATCCTAAATGAAACAAATCTGGAGATAGAGATGGAGAACAAAGCACATGCCTCGTACGTCAAAATACCACCAGAAGAGCCTGGTTGGCGGATGGTAACATTGGAAACAGCTCCATTTGCCGATAGAACGCAAATTCCTCTCGGCCCTTTCTGTGAAAACGAAAGAATTTTCGCCGCAACATCCTGCAAAGCCCCACAAATTTAAATCTCGTCCATTTCTATCTATCCCTCTCTTCTCAGTTGCAGCTAGAAAATCAAAGGAAAGTCATGTGAGAGACGCTACCTCTCCGGTGTTAACAGTGACAACATGCGGCGTAAAGTCTCCTCCAGCAGTATTAGCAAACAATTCACCTTCATAGATCAGCGTGCATAGTTGAGATAAATTTGGTCAAAATCAAAGCTGGAAGTTTCGAAATTTAAGAACCCTAATTTCTTTCACTACCCAGAAACAAAATCTACAAGTTTGCGTTCGATCAATTTAATTCTCCGTGATTGGCTCAGATGAATCGGAAAACAAAGTTCATATTTTTCTTTTATAAAAATAATGAAAGTGGTCTATACTTTCTTCATGTTTGGTGAGGAAATGAAACGAAAGCTGAACTAAAAATGTTAGCTTTGACACTTAACAACCTCCATCTGATTCCTACCCAACAAAAAAATACGATTTTTTGGCAGGTCGAAGTCGGAAAAAATTGAAATAGGAGAATCAAATATGATTAATGACTGTATTTTTCCAGTACTTTGTCCGTAACCAAACATAAAATCACTGAACTGATCACCTTATGACCGAGTCATACTCATCTGAAACTCACCTAATGAAGCAAGAAGCTGCCAGTTTCCAGACCCAGCACCCCTACCTCGACCTTTTTTGGACGAAAACTCAGAAGGAGAAGTGGGTGACAACGAAAACCCATCCGGCGAAGCCATTTTCTGGTAAGCCAAGCTCAAGTTCCCATCCGAATCATACTTTCTCGGCCTTCCCCTCTTCTTTTTCATGAGAAAATCGCCACTCCCCGACCCTCCTCCTCCGCTTCTCTCAGTCGCCGATATCATCGTTGACGAAGGTAAAAAGCCTCTTTCCGCATCAACGGCGGCCACTTTAGGCGCCATCTCGGCCATTAGAGCCGGAGGCGACTCGGTCTCCGAGATTCCGGGCGATCCAGAAAAGGGGCTGTCCTTCTCCTCCATCGCCGAGCGCCGGTGAAGAAGAAGAATAAGAAAGAGAAGTTAAAAGGGGTAGGTTTGCGAGAGAGAACAGAAACAGAAAGGGTTTATTGTTAGGGCAGAAGATGCAGAGACGAAGATACTGGTTTTGTTTGAACCAGGTGAAGCCTGCAAATGGCGCCAGAAGTAGAAGGTATTGAAGCTTTTCTTTTAACTTTAGTCGATTTGGATTTTATAACCTTGCCTCCATTAACGAGGAAAATGTAATGACTCTGCGAAAGTTGAGTATTTTCTCGTCTGTAATCCACAGACTACATATTTAAAATACCTAAACTAACCTTCTCTGACCGCTGTAGTTGGATTTAGCTAAAGTGGTTAAGCTAAAATTTAATTAATTTAATAGAAATTCGATAAAATATCTATAAATAAATTTAACTAATTTAATAAAATAAAATTTATTCTTTCCAAAAATTACTATATAATAATCTAAAAGCAATTTTGTAAATTACTCTTTGATATATTTTCTATAATAATTATTTTAATATTTCTAGTTTTCTCTAATAGAAATAAAATTCTATATTTCCTATCTTTCCCTTTTTAAAAATAATAATAATAAAATTATATATTTCTCATTTTATATTTATAACTAATTTAATTTAATTTCATAGTATAGTGTAATTAATTACAGAAAAAACAATTTCACTTTCTTGATTATATTTAGAAAATTTAGAGAAATATGGCAAAATTTTGTTGGATTTTCATAATCAATTATCCTTAATAAACATAATAAAATTCGTGGGACCAACAATATTTATCTACTTAATCGTATTTTTGAGCAAAATTAAATTTGAAGACAATTTACCATCGCAGACTCTAGGTATTTCGTAACGTATAATTCATTTCTGTAATTAGTGTGAATAATTAGTAGAACATATACTATAATAATAAAAATTATTTAAAAAGAAAAAGAAATAAAAAAACGTGGACCCGATTGAAAAAAAAAAATGTACGAAAATGGAGGGGGTTTTGAGTCAAAAGATTAAAGTTAAATCAGAAAAATAAGAGTATATATTTATTAGGGAAATCAAAAAATCAGTCAAAGGAGTGCTTAGCTGTTAAAGCGACAAAAATCCCCATTCAATAATATAAAATAAAATAATTAAAAAGAGTTTTTTGGATAAATCATAATTTACGTTTCCAAAACAATTTTTAGATTATAATTTTCAATTACATTTTATTGCTTCTAGAAAAGTTGTTTAATCTTATATACTTTATTTTTTCTTTTAAGTAATCTACACTCCAACTTATTCATTTATGGAACTTGTTACGTGTTATTTTTTCTAGTTGAAAATGCGATCATTCTTTTTTTTTTTTAAAAAAAGTCATAATATTAAATTTTTTGAAGAAATATTATTTTAAAATGAAAAAACCAACTTTAATTATGATAAATAATAAAATTCTATATAAGTTTTGTCTCGTATTAAAACAGTATAAGATTGTTAATTATGTCACATGTTCATTGATATTTTTTAGACTAAATTACCAAAATTAACATTATTAAAATAAAATAAATGTACTATTCACATTAATTGATGATGGGAACCCACATGTTCATTTCCCACTTAATAATAAGTAAATACTGCAAATAATTCAAAATTATCATCTAATATTGACTTCTGAGCTATTTTGTTTATTAAAAATTGGAAAATATTCACTTTAAACAGTGTAAAAAAAAACTTCCAGAAATGACAAATTTTTTCAACTACTTGATTTAATTTCTTCTATTATAAAAGCAAAAACAAATAATTAAAAGGGAAAAAGGTGATAAATAATTTTAAAAGTAATTGAAAAAAAGCAGAAAAATCCAATAATAAATCCTAATTCTGGAAAAGCAACAGTGTTGTCGAAGCTGTCGGTCGGCAATCGTATGACCATTGACCAACGTTTGAAGCAGGAGAAATTAGAATTCCCTGCGGCGCGGCTCTTTTACACTCACTACGCCTTTCCAAATCTCCCGTTTGATTTCCTCATCGCGGCAACAAAAGTGCAGATGATCCTGGTCCAATTGCCATCTTTATTTCCCAAATTTTATTATTATTTTTAAATTTTTGGGTTAACTTGACTTTGCGTGCTTCTATGAATCTCTTGTACTTGGTGAAGACCAAACCATGAACAAGTCTATGTACATTCTCTGTAATTTTCATTTATTTGGTTCCATTATTTAACGTCTTAATCATCGATTTTCATGAATCGTTACACAGATTTAAGTACAAAATTTGTTTTGTTTATCTAATTTAATTATGCAGCGTGCTTAAAGTGAACAGAAATGTTCATCATTGGTTGTTTAGGTTTCAACGCACATGCCTGCCTCTGCCTTGTAAAAAAAAATAATAACAGTGAGACTTAATTGACACGTATATAATATGTTAACGAAAGACTCGATAATTACAAAATTATTTTATTGATTAAGTTACCAAATTTCGATAAACGTTGATCAATAAAGACGGTTGCTTTTGTTTTAACCGGAAGAGGGTGGGGGACCTCCGGTGATAATTAAATATATAGTAATGAATACATGACATTAAAAAATGAATTAGCATGAAAATAAAGCTGCCAAGTTATAATTAAAGTGGAATAAAATAAATGAAAGAAAAGCCTTCTTTTGCATGTGGGTTTGGTTAAATCTTTCAGATTCTTCATTTACTGACCTCGATTCTTCTCTACGTTATCTCTTTTTTTTTTTTTTTTTCCTTTTTGGTCCCACCGTTTAATTCAAGATTAATTACTTTTCTAAATTACGTTTTATGAGATTTAATTACTAAATTGATTAAACTGGGAAAAATACAGAGAGTGCATGTGTTTTGGGCTGTATTAAATTTATGGGTCATTGCAAAGTTTTTCAGTCGAAATAACGACGGCCCAAAATGAAGAAGAGAGAGTGGATATGGCGGCAAAGGGGGAGAAGCTGGAGCTCTGAGCTATGGTTTCTCCACCTTGACTTGCAATGGCGCCGACTTCCTGCCATTGACCATTCAATCCTGTCCTTCCTCCTCCTGTGTCAAAGCCGTCTCTTTGAAGTTGAAGTTGATTCCTCAAAGGCCAACCTTCGAGAAACCAATCAAAGAAAGCCAGAAATGGTTTCGGTGGAGTTGCAGGCGATGTTGATTTTGAAGAAATGAATTTTCATAAATTTAGTTTCCGTTCAAAATGGTTTGATTAAAAAAAGACTCGATATCTGAACTCTTAACAGAATCAGATCAGAAGAAGCAGTTGAAAGTTTTAGAGACTGGTTCGTCGTTGCAGGCTCTTCCAACCAGTCAAAGAAGAAAGCAAGAGGGCGTTGAATGGAAGGCTGTCTTAGGATGATGTCCCACATCGGAATGAGAGAAGATTTATGGAAAGGGACAGACTATAGATTGGAGAGGAAAAGAACTCGTCAAGGCATACCTTTCTCGGCCTTTTGGCTAAGATCAAGTGTAGTATCTGTTCTTATCAGTTTAATATCTGATACGTGGGCCATCGGCTCACATGATATTAAATTTATTTTTCTAGGGGGAAGGGTCCATTACAGCAGCTTGCTGCTGGGGCTCTCTAGCGTCGCCTCTGCGTTGCACTTCTGCTCGGGCCTGGCGCACCCCTCCAACTTCTAGTTCAAACTTCCCTTCCTTTTTAACGTATAAAAACCGGATCTTTTGAACCATTTGAAATTTGAAGCAAATGCAACATAATTACTTCTTTTAAATCATTGATTAGATTTGAGTTCTTGAAAGCCTAAAATTAAAATAAAAATGGTGTTGGGAAAATAAGCACGATCTTTCAATGCAATTACTGAGGAGAAGATGAGTGAGAAACAGTAAAGCTCTTCTCACATAGTAGTTTCAAACACTCGGTTAATTTGCAAGTGTTCCCCTTTTTTTGTTGGACTTAAATGTGATTTTTTTTTTTTGTTTTATTTTGTTCATACTTTGTATTAATGGAAAAAACAAAGTGTTCACGCTCTCGTAATTTATTATTAATTGTAGATTTTTGATGAATTCCTTCTATGTTATATAATTTATCAATGATTATCGCTAAAAAGAATTAAAATTAATAGCTATTCAACAAACTAATTCTATAATAGAAATAAACTAAGATTATTTATATCTACAAAGATAAATCAAAATAGTCATTAGTATTACCTAAAATGCAAGATTATAGTGTAAATATAATACTAATATTTGGGTCAAGAATTTATTTATTAGATCATTGTATAGGTTATAAATCATAAAAATAATATAATATAAATTATCAATACAATGTAATAAGGTCAAATTAGACTAAAAAAAAAAAAAGAATTAGGTGGAGAGCTACTATCGGACGACACGTGGTAGCCCATCTTGGCAGAAAAGAGGAAGAGGGCAAGACAGTAAATTCATCGTCTCAAAACAGAAATTGATTCAAAGCCAGCAGCCGCTGAACCTTAAAACAGACGACAACCGATGTGGAAGTGGGACCCACAAACACTTTCTAGTTTCTACTTCCGAATCGAACGTGTTCCACGCGCTTCACTCGACGATTCCATGCTTTCCTTACACCCCCCCCGGCCCCACCTACTTACTAGTCCATACCACGTGCCTTATTTTCCATTTTTGCTCTCTCTCTCTCTCTCTCTCTCCACGGTCCTCTTCCTTCGCTTCAGTTCCACGCGTGCTACTGCTACCGCCTACCGGCCCCTCAACGCCTTCAATAAACGGCTTATAAAAATCGAGATCAGTTTCCCCTGTTCGCAAAAACTGTTTAAATTTGATAAATAACTTTTAGAGATTTCCCTTTCCCACGAAATACTTGATTTCGTCAGATCACCGTTTTCCTTCTCTTTCATCTCTCTCAATCCGCGCATAGAGAGAGGGAGAGTGCGAGCGAGAGTATAATAGAAGAGCATATTCGAAGGTCAAGGTTTCAAACAGCCTTTGCCTTCCCTTTCAATCTCTCTTGATTTTAGAAATCTCTCTTTTCGTCGCCTCCATCGACGTTTACACCTCCAAACATGCATTCTAATCACTTGCTTCTCGAAGAGCCCATTCGGATGGCTTCCATCCTCGAGCCTTCCAAGGCTGTACGTGCTCTTTCTCTCTGTGTGTTTTTTTTTTTTTGGGTTTTCGTTATGTTCTGTGTTTTCTCTTTTTATTCTTGCTTCGTCAACCTTTGTTTCGTTGTGGATCTCATACGTATTTATTTTTAGTTGCAAAATTTTGGTCCTTTTTCGTTTGTGGAAAAAGTGGTGTTGATGATTCATTACTGTGCAGAGTTTCTTTCCTGCCATGACGAAGATCGTTGGGACTCTCGGTCCAAGGTCTCGGTCTGTGGAGGTTTTATCTGGTTGCCTTAAGGCTGGAATGTCTGGTATTGTTTCTGCCTGCTCTTTTTCCTTTTCATATATATATATATGGATGATCTTGTAGTTTTTTCGTAATTGTCTGGGATTTTTGGATTCGTAAACATTGGAATTTTCTGCTTGTTTTATGAAAATATGTGGAACTGGAGAGAAAGTAGGGTTATTTTACTGAGCATTAATGTTATTGTTGTGTGTGCAGTGGCACGATTTGATTTTTCATGGGGGGACCCAGAATATCACCAGGAAACGCTGCAGAATTTGAAAACTGCTGTTAAGAGTACGAAGAAGCTTTGCGCTGTATGTACACATTCTGCTTAACGTCTTCATTAAGCGTCATGTCCTTTCTTTGGTTGCCTTGAAATAGTGCACTAATAAAAGCTGGTTTTTTTAGCTTTTATTGATACTTGAAATTGGAGGGAAAAACTGCTTTTGTTTTTGGAGTTTCCACTGATTTAGTTTTCTATTTCTGCTTGCTTGATTTGTTTCCATACACAATCTAAGAAGAGAAGAATGATTTGAATGTTCCTTCCTCTGAGTTTGTGAACTTGGGAGCTGCTTCTAGAATTGACGACGATAACTATTTTATCGATCTAAAGATATAGCTTTTTTGAAATATTGCTTGGATAACATAATTAACGTTTTTTCATGCCTTCAAAAAGGTAAGTTTGGGTTAATGGCGCTTTCAAAGGATCGTAGTAATACAACAGATGATATGCTAACCGAAGAACCGAAAAGAATTACTTAGATGTTTATCTTAGTTTTCTTCTTTTTAAACTAATCAAACTTTTGGCATAAGTTTCGTCATCCTTCTTTAAAAAGATTTTAGAGTTTTTGGCCTTCCCTTCCCCCCATCGAGAATGTGTGCCAAGGGTTAGGCTGTGAAAAAGGAAATTGTTCTTTTGCTCTTCCCAGGTTATGCTGGACACTGTAGGTGCAGAGTTGCAGGTGGTTAACAAAGAGGAGAAATCTATCTCACTTCTGGAAGATGGAATTGTTGTCTTGACACCCAATCAAGAACTTGAGGCTTCTTCAGAGATATTGCCCATAAATTTTGATGGTCTTGCAAAGGTATTGAATGTATTATGGAAAAAAATTATAGCATGATCAAAATTTATTCTTGGTAACAGGAAAAGTTCTTTGGATTTTCTGTTGTGACTAGTAAATAATTTCGCTCAAAATAAACAAATTGCGGTTCTTCATAGCGCATAAGCATATCAAATTCCTTATTATACACTAATCTCTCGTAAAAAGTCTTCTAATTATGGATGTATTATTGAGTCACTGGCCTTTTGAAACTGTTGTAAGAAACCTGAAATTGGTTTGGCTTTTCAGGCTGTGAAGAAAGGGGATACTATTTTTGTTGGTCAGTACCTATTCACTGGAAGTGAAACAACTTCTGTCTGGCTAGAGGTATTGGAACGATGATCTGATGGGCTTCATAATTTGAGTATCTGTTTGTTGGTTATAGCTAAACTAATGGCGCATGTTATATCTAGCTATTTATTGACATGGTGTTTCCAACTATTCACCTTTTACCAATTTAATTTTAAATACGCAGTTCTATTGCTAAGTTTATGTATGAGTTGAATTTTTGCTGTTTATGACTTATTTATGAAGTTCATTGGGGCTTGGGGATTTATTAGGTTTCTGAAGTAAAAGGAGATGATGTTGTTTGTATCGTAAAGAATTCGGCCACTTTGACTGGAGCACTGTTTACTATGCATGCTTCCCAAGTTCGTATCGAGTTACCTACTCTGTCTGATAAAGATAAGGAGGTAAGTGGTAACTGTATGATTTTTGTTCATATTCTGACTTATTTACCTTTTGTTTCTGTGAGTTTTTGGCTTTCCAATAATTAATCTTTATTATCCAGGTTATAAGTACATGGGGAGTTCAAAACAAAATCGACTTCCTCTCAGTTGTCATACACTCGGCATGCAGAAGATGTTCGACAAGTAAGTGATTAATTGTGTCAATGTCTTAAGTTTTGAGTTTCTTGGATATTTTGTTATTCTTTGTTTCAGTTAAGTGCCTCTTTAAGTTTACGTTCTAATGCAGACTCGGGAGTTCCTATCTAAGTTGGGCGATCTTAGCCAAACTCAAATTTTTGCAAAGATTGAAAATATAGAGGTGAGTGAATTATGTCATCGGCTTATGTTTTCGTTCTGCTCCATGAACTTTTTTTATGAGTTTCCTCATTCTGCCAAAGTACTAATTGAAATGTGTATCAATGTTGTTTGATAAATAAGGGTTTGACCCACTTTGACGAGATCTTGCAAGAAGCCGATGGCATTATCCTCTCCCGTGGGAATTTGGGTATAGATCTCCCACCCGAGAAGGTTAGCTTTTTAGTTAATGAATTATGTACATTTGTAACTATGTTTCTATAAATGCATGTATTAGATCTTTGTGAAGTCGACTATCTTCATTATACTCACGTAGCAGATATTTGGCGATTAAAGCCATTTTTTTACGTGCATTTATTTGTATTTACTTGTCTACACTTTAGATACTATAATATATATACATCTCCCTGTTTCTGTTTTGTTTTCATCCAAGACAAGTGTTATTTTCATATGTCAAATTAGACAAAAAATTCCATAGAAAGCCATCCGTTTAGCGAAGTTATTATAGCATGCCTTTTGAATCCCGGAGACAAATTTATATTTAGGAAAATAAAGACGTGTTGCAAATTGACGCTGGTCACAGTAGTTTTGGAAAGATTAAACTTTTTTACATGTTTATAAGCAGCCTTGCATTTTTTTTTTTGGAAGTTGATTATAATTGTACCTTTGAAGTGCCTTGTGATCTTTCATTATAAAAAGTGCCGTGGGCCATAAATCAGTTTTGAGATTATACATTCGGTAAAGCGATCTATTCATTATCAAACTGATATAGTTTGTTGAAATCGATTAGGATGTGGTCTACGTTGATAAAAAGGGATGAGTATACTGTGGATCAAGTGCTTATAATTTTCTTATTCTCGTGTCATGGAGTGGTTTCTAATCTTAGATATGCTTGTTGCTGATTAACTCTTTATAATTGCAGGTGTTTTTATTTCAAAAAGCTGCCTTATACAAGTGTAACATGGCTGGAAAGCCTGCAGTTGTTACTCGTGTTGTGGACAGCATGACCAACAATTTGAGACCTACCCGGGCAGAAGCAACTGATGTTGCCAATGCAGTACTTGATGGTATGCAAGGGAATTATTTGCTAGAGCCAGGGACTTTATGCATGTTTTATCTATGGTCAAAACAAAATGTAGGCTGTGTAATTGAGAGTTTAATTATATTTCAACATATAATTTCATACTTCTTTTAAGTAAAATTATGTATGTTGAATTATATTCTCATTGATGCAGGAAGTGATGCCATTCTTTTGGGAGCTGAGACGCTGCGTGGTTTGTATCCCATAGAGACAATTTCTACAGTTGGTAAAATTTGTGCTGAGGTAAATAGTCTCTGGATATCAGCAAAAAAAAAAAAATTAAAGTCTCTTTTTAGAAACTTTGAAATATTTGATGTCCCATCATTGTTGAATTTATTTTAGTATCATTTTACTCATTTGGTAACTATTATTGCAGGCTGAGAAGGTTTTCAATCAAGATCTCTACTTTAAGAAGACTGTCAAATATGTCGGGGAACCAATGACCCACTTGGAATCTATTGCTTCTTCAGCGGTATTGACACTATAATCTATTGTTTTGGTTGAGATGAATTTCTGTATGCTTACTATTTTGTTGGCTGAAAATTGTACGTATAAATTTCATGTATATTTGTTTTGTTTTTTTGTCTAGGTAAGAGCAGCCATTAAGGTGAAGGCATCTGTTATTATTTGCTTTACTTCATCTGGGAGAGCTGCTAGGTAAATTTCAACTGTTTGATGGTTAGAAACATTGTTAAACATATGATTCAGTGTCAACTTTACATTTCCAGGCAGGTCTTTAATTCAATTGTGTATTATACATGCAGATTGATTGCGAAATATAGGCCACTAATGCCTGTGCTATCAGTAGTCATTCCACGTCTAAAGACAAATCAATTAAAGTGGAGCTTTACTGGAGCTTTTGAGGTTAGAATTATTTTGAGCTTGTTTTTATTATCTAATTTATTCAGCACTCTGGATGATTCTACTTCATTGCAATGAGCGTCTTTCCGTAACGATTGTTTTGTCGTCATACTATAATCCTGTTGAACATCTGGCTCTGTACAGATTTAATACTTTTGAATCTTTGTTAAAATGCTCAGGCGAGGCAATCACTTATAGTCAGAGGCCTTTTTCCCATGCTTGCAGATCCTCGTCATCCCGTGAGTTCTCTTCGTTGGCTTGGCTCTCTGTTCTACACTCATTATGTCTTTAAATCTAAGCGGGTCTTATTTACCTATTTATAGACAGATTGTTTAGATACTCGGGGCTTTAAAACCAGGTAAATTTGTTGATTTGCTTCATGAAATTCTAAGCTGTCTCGTTGATTCCTGTAGGCGGAGTCAACAAGCGCCACAAATGAATCTGTTTTGAAGGTTGCTCTTGATCATGGAAAAGTATCAGGAGTTATAAAATCGCACGACCGAGTTGTCGTTTGCCAGAAGGTTGGCGATGCTTCTGTCGTCAAGATTATTGAGCTCGAAGATTGAAAGGCCTTCCTTATCCTTTCTGGCATAATATTTTGTTTTTCATTCCGATTTTCTGGTTCGACAGTGGCTTCAGAGGCTGTCACCACTTTTGAGGTATAATTGATCTAGTTTTTGGGATAGCGCATATTAGTTTATCTTAAATAAATTATTATGGTCTTCCAAGTGAGCAGTCATGGTGGCCATGATACACAGTATACCATTGAGAATTATTATCACAGTGGATTTTAAACTGCAATAGCATTTTAACTTGATGGAAATCTTTGCTATGCTCCTCGTCTGAATGCTTAATTAACTGCTCTCATACGTTGATTTCACGAGCTGCTTACCATCTTCAAAGTTTGGACTTTTTCTTCAGCTTTACTAACAGCTTTCAGTACTGATTTGCATTTGACATTCTTCATCAATTTGCCAATAAAAGCCGCAGTTTTGCTGCTTTGATTGGTTGGACTGGTTCTTTAAGGAAGTTAGTGTGGTACTGGTTGGTCTGTGATAGGTAGAGTGAGGTTTGAAGCCAAATGGTCCAGATTCGGCGCCGGCCATGTAGAGTCAACAAGGTACAGTCCTTGCGCAGCCATTGTCAGCTGGAAGTAACTCTCCAGTCGACCCCACCTCGCAGCACTTGAACTATGTAATAAATTTTATATAATTTATGTTCTTTAAAAAACGATACAAGTAATTCATAGCCTCTTAGTTTATGCTTTCATTAATTGCTGTTGATCTCAAAAAATGCTCGGAGTCATATAACTGGAGTCTGGACCACTCTCATCTTCCTCAGCTGACTTTTTAGTCATTAGGTGTTGGCTTTTTTAGCCACCTTGATCTCGGTCCGTCTGGCCGATCAGGACCTCTTCTACTCGCCCAATTCAAAACCTGTAACTTAAGCCAAGATACCTCGGCTACCACCCATTTTTTATCGTCTTTTTCTTCTTTTTAACTTTGTTTCTCAACGTAGTTATGAGTACTCGTACTCAAATCTGCATTGTTTTGTTGAATTTCTGCTGTTCATAACTATTTCTGTCGTGGATTCACTATTATAAAACATAACTTAGCTTTCAAAGACAGTAACAGAATTGTTGGTCGAGATTTCTGAAGTTCTCTTTTGAATATCCTCCATGAAAGGGAAAGACCTTGGTCGCTGAAGAGGTCAAGAAAAGATCAGAAAACAGAAGACTAGTCTCCATCGCCAAATGAGACGAAGAGGAAATTGAATCTTGTGTCACTTTCCATCTGCAAATTTTGTTCCTGAATAATCTCAGTTCCAGTTGTGGAGATTATACTGATTTATGACTGTTTAACGTGATTATTATTTAAAAAGTAGGGTAAAAATCATTTTAATCCTTAAAGTAGAGATTTTTTTTTTTTTAAAACACCCTTAAACTAACGACGCTAACAAATCTAATCTTCAACCATATCATAAACCTAACAATCTAACCCCTCGCGACTCCGTGACCACCCTCCGTTCTGTACTTTTTGTCTAGAACGTTAGGCCGATCTAAAATGAACGGCCTCCCGTTTTGTCGGCGGGTCCGTTCCACCCGCACAGCACGTGAAATGGGAGGCCGATCTAAAAACGACGGCCTCAGTTCTATCGATGGGTCGTTGTGAGTGGAGGCCTACCGTTTCACGTGCGGTGCACGTGAAACTGGAATGGAGGGCCGATCAGCAAGAACGAGAGATCGATCTCAAAAATTATATAAAGATACAGCCATCTATTGTACTGTACAAGGAGACAGCACTTAGGTTTATGATTAAAATAGTTTTTACCCTAAAAAGTAAATTAATTATTTGAAAAACGTGATTAAAATTAGGAGTCCTTTACAGTAGAACATATCTCTCAGATAGTAATAAGGTGGTCCAAATGAAAGCTCTGATTTTTGCTACTTTCTTGTCCACGTTAACTTCTCTGTATCCTCTTCCTGACTGTACGTTACACGAAGGTTCAGTGAAATTCGATGTTTCTGATATAAGAATACAAAAAGAGAAAACCAAGACTCTTAGACAAACATTACTAGCTTGAGAGAATGAATGCTTTAGAGTTTAATGTTTTGAAAAAAGGTAATTAGTCTCTAATTAATTATGTAATCAGCTTGATTTACACTTTTGGATTTACTTCAATGGCCCCAACTCAGCAATCGTTAAATCACAGATAAGAAGCAGGTAGAAGTTAGGAGTTATGGGTGGTAAAAGCAGTAGAAAGCTTTATGTTAAATCCACCCACTTCGCCGCCAAACTTTCTAATCATTGAGTTTGCATTGATTAAATCAATCTTAGATTGACTACCTATCTAAATTATGAACTCTAATCCACTGTATTAGCAGGCCAAATCATATGAGAGAGAAAGATAGATTCTGATTCCACAAAGCATCATATTTCTGAAGTGGGTAGATTTTGAAATGAGAAGAAGATGAGCATTCACTGGGAACAAGTAACAGAAAGTGACAGTGTTTACAGAGAGAGTAAAAAGTCATTCATATAGCAATTGAGTACCAAGTTCTGTCAAATCAATTCAAACTCAGACTGATGCCCAGCCCAACTCCCTCCAGATTATATGTTATGAATATTTTGATAATTTCCTAGATTTTATTCAGATAAAAAAGAGAAAAGATCATTAAACTAGAGGTAACGTGTTGGAAGATGAAGGGTAAGTGTCTGATTACACTGCCTCCTCATCCATCTCTGTCACTGTTTCTAGCCTTCATTTTCTTTTACAAGATCTATTCTTCTAACCAAAGCTACAGCTCTCTCTCTCTCTCTCTCTCTCTCTATCTCTCTCCCCTCCATTAATCCATTCTTTCTTTGTTAGGACTGAACTGAAGCTTCTTACCTTCTATTAAATTTAATTCTCACGAAAGCCAACCTGAATGCAGCTCACACATAATCATAAGTAGAGAGAGAGAGAGAGAGAGAGCAGCTTTCTTCTCTGATAATCTGCAAATAAATTAATATGAGGGAGGGGAGGGGTGAAAGAATAGGACGAGCCAAATGTTAGTGATCTGAGTAATTTTTCTTTTAATGATGCAGAAGGGGTACTCATTGTGTGCTATCCTCTTAAGGAACCTGCTATTTTCTCATTTCATTTCTGTCTTCTTTTCATTTCTTTCATATGCATTTACACACATGCATGCATGCATTCACAGAGACATATACGAACACAAAGTTAAATATGTATACATTCGTTGAATGAAGTTTCCGAGTATTGTCGATGGAAAACGAGTGGTTTTAGAGAGAGAGAGAGAGAGGTGGACTCCAGTCTCAAAGGTCTCAATCTGAATGGTCCCAAACCTCTGCTCCAATGGAACTGACATATGCCTTCACTTTCTCACGCCTCTTTCTGACTTCTCTCTAGCACTATTCCCTCTCTCTCTCTCTGAACTCTCTCTTTTAAATTATACATGCGCCTTTGGCTTCCAAAAGTGAAGAAGCTCACTCTTCTTCTGTTAAATATTCACTTTTTTTGCACCCCAAAAGAGAGGAAGGAATAGAACCTTTCAACTCCAGAGCCACGCCTTCAATAGAGAGCTTAGTTTCAGTAGTAGTTTCAGAAGTAGCCCCTTATTCTCTCTCTCTCTCTCTCTCTCTGCATGGGTGGTCCTTCTTCTCCCACTGACAACAAGCCAAACACAGCAGACCAACAAACTTGATCGTTTTTTCATTTAAATTGAAGCAACAACAACAGATACACACACCCAGAGTCCAGACCAAGGTAGAGCTCGAATATGGATTGGAATGGTGGCTTCAGACCCTTTGTTTCTCGTCCCCCAGAATCTTCCTTCAACTTTCTCTCCAACTACAACTTTGATCAATACCCAGGTATTCAAAATTCTGTCTCAATCTTCCTCCATTCCTAGAATATCTCTTACATCTTTCGAGATATCGCCTTAATATTCTCTGTTTTGATAGACATGAAGAACGAAGCCATGGGAGCTGAAGAAACTCAGGGACTGTTTCGAGAAACAGGGAAAATGAGCAACTATGGAGGCGTAGAGAGGAAGAAGAGGTTGACCAGCGACCAATTAGATTCCTTGGAGAGGAGTTTCCAGGAGGAGATTAAGCTGGACCCTGATAGGAAAATCAAGCTGTCGCAAGAACTGGGTATGCAGCCAAGGCAAATAGCTGTTTGGTTTCAAAACAGGCGAGCTCGATGGAAAGCTAAGCAGCTTGAAAGACTCTACGATGAGCTTAAAGAAGACTATGTTACCATTTCTAAAGAGAAGGTCAAGCTCCAAGAGGAGGTTAGACCCTCTGCTTTCTTCTTATTCTTCTCTCTCTCTCCCTCTTCATGCAACCCATGCATAAAAACTCTCTAAAAAAAAGTTTTAAATAAATTTGTTCGTTGGGTGAATATGATAATAATTATTTTAAAAGTAAAGACATTTGCTGAATTTGGTCTCTTGAATTGTGTCACAGACAGCATTACTCCAACTAGATTTCCTCACCTGAAAAAAGATAATTTTTTTGTCACTGCTTAAAACTACAGTATTTCCACTTTCTATTTTACCTTGATTTAGAAAAGAACATGCTACGAAGAAGAGGATACTTCAGTAAAAAATAGGTTGAAAAGACAGTGAAAGAAACAGTGACGCCATTGTAGGCCTATGTTTACTGTTGTATGCGCAGGTATCGGAACTGAAAACTATGCTAAGAGAACAAGCCGGAAAAAAGCGACCCCCGGCCATTTTCACAGATATCTCCGGCGAAGAAACAGTCGAAAGTACATCGGTTGCGATGGGAGGCTCGAAAATGCAGAGAGAGACAACGACAAACGGTCACCGCCCTGTCGATTGCAATTATCTATACAATGCGGAGGATTACAACCGAGTATGTCAACCAGCTTTCTGGCCTCCTGGTGCTTTGCCATCCTATCATTGATAAAACTAATGGAGAGAATGCTGATTAAGTTGCTAATTATAGTTAATGTTGAACTAATTCAGTTTAGATTTGTAAAACTTAGTGAAATGGAGTTTCTCTGTACGTTTCCGAGTTAGTGAAATTAACATCATAATTACTCCAAATTTCTTGACATATTATCTCCTACTCATGTTTAATAAATTGAAGCACTAATTTTGCACTCTCCGATTACACTACATCGCTTGGAGGTTAGACCCTCTGCTTTCTTCTTATTCTTCTCTCTCTCTCTCTCTCTCTCTCTCTCTCTCTCTCTCTCTCTCTCTCTCTCTCTCTCTCTCTCTCTCTCTCTCTCTCTCTCTCTCTCTCTCTCTCTCTCTCTCTCTCTCTCTCTCTCTCTCTCTCTCTCTCTCTCTCTCTCTCTCTCTCTCTCTCTCTCTCTCTCTCTCTCTCTCTCTCTCTCTCTCTCTCTCTCTCTCTCTCTCTCTCTCTCTCTCTCTCTCTCTCTCTCTCTCTCTCTCTCTCTCTCTCTCTCTCTCTCTCTCTCTCTCTCTCTCTCTCTCTCTCTCTCTCTCTCTCTCTCTCTCTCTCTCTCTCTCTCTCTCTCTCTCTCTCTCTCTCTCTCTCTCTCTCTCTCTCTCTCTCTCTCTCTCTCTCTCTCTCTCTCTCTCTCTCTCTCTCTCTCTCTCTCTCTCTCTCTCTCTCTCTCTCTCTCTCTCTCTCTCTCTCTCTCTCTCTCTCTCTCTCTCTCTCTCTCTCTCTCTCTCTCTCTCTCTCTCTCTCTCTCTCTCTCTCTCTCTCTCTCTCTCTCTCTCTCTCTCTCTCTCTCTCTCTCTCTCTCTCTCTCTCTCTCTCTCTCTCTCTCTCTCTCTCTCTCTCTCTCTCTCTCTCTCTCTCTCTCTCTCTCTCTCTCTCTCTCTCTCTCTCTCTCTCTCTCTCTCTCTCTCTCTCTCTCTCTCTCTCTCTCTCTCTCTCTCTCTCTCTCTCTCTCTCTCTCTCTCTCTCTCTCTCTCTCTCTCTCTCTCTCTCTCTCTCTCTCTCTCTCTCTCTCTCTCTCTCTCTCTCTCTCTCTCTCTCTCTCTCTCTCTCTCTCTCTCTCTCTCTCTCTCTCTCTCTCTCTCTCTCTCTCTCTCTCTCTCTCTCTCTCTCTCTCTCTCTCTCTCTCTCTCTCTCTCTCTCTCTCTCTCTCTCTCTCTCTCTCTCTCTCTCTCTCTCTCTCTCTCTCTCTCTCTCTCTCTCTCTCTCTCTCTCTCTCTCTCTCTCTCTCTCTCTCTCTCTCTCTCTCTCTCTCTCTCTCTCTCTCTCTCTCTCTCTCTCTCTCTCTCTCTCTCTCTCTCTCTCTCTCTCTCTCTCTCTCTCTCTCTCTCTCTCTCTCTCTCTCTCTCTCTCTCTCTCTCTCTCTCTCTCTCTCTCTCTCTCTCTCTCTCTCTCTCTCTCTCTCTCTCTCTCTCTCTCTCTCTCTCTCTCTCTCTCTCTCTCTCTCTCTCTCTCTCTCTCTCTCTCTCTCTCTCTCTCTCTCTCTCTCTCTCTCTCTCTCTCTCTCTCTCTCTCTCTCTCTCTCTCTCTCTCTCTCTCTCTCTCTCTCTCTCTCTCTCTCTCTCTCTCTCTCTCTCTCTCTCTCTCTCTCTCTCTCTCTCTCTCTCTCTCTCTCTCTCTCTCTCTCTCTCTCTCTCTCTCTCTCTCTCTCTCTCTCTCTCTCTCTCTCTCTCTCTCTCTCTCTCTCTCTCTCTCTCTCTCTCTCTCTCTCTCTCTCTCTCTCTCTCTCTCTCTCTCTCTCTCTCTCTCTCTCTCTCTCTCTCTCTCTCTCTCTCTCTCTCTCTCTCTCTCTCTCTCTCTCTCTCTCTCTCTCTCTCTCTCTCTCTCTCTCTCTCTCTCTCTCTCTCTCTCTCTCTCTCTCTCTCTCTCTCTCTCTCTCTCTCTCTCTCTCTCTCTCTCTCTCTCTCTCTCTCTCTCTCTCTCTCTCTCTCTCTCTCTCTCTCTCTCTCTCTCTCTCTCTCTCTCTCTCTCTCTCTCTCTCTCTCTCTCTCTCTCTCTCTCTCTCTCTCTCTCTCTCTCTCTCTCTCTCTCTCTCTCTCTCTCTCTCTCTCTCTCTCTCTCTCTCTCTCTCTCTCTCTCTCTCTCTCTCTCTCTCTCTCTCTCTCTCTCTCTCTCTCTCTCTCTCTCTCTCTCTCTGGACGAGAATAAGATGAATTATAACATAGAAAGAGGAAAACATTCACTTACGCATAATATATGATAAAGCTTACTTTGCTCCGTCCAGTCGATCCAATTGAAAATGGACAAAAAATAAGAGAGTGGCCAGAACAACGTATATTTTCATAACCTTGATCATGTCACAGTATTTGTTGCTCAAATTCTATAAGAAAAAAATTAAAGCAAATGGGGCAGCCAATCCTGCGAGAGTAAGAAGCTCTAGAGCGGTGAATCTTGTTAGAGCTTAAATGTGTGCAGCATGCAAATTGTGTTTCACCCTCAACTAATATAAGGGACCTTTTCTGAGTAAAACATAAAAAAACAGTCAAAAGAATCCACAAAAAGAGCTAGAACATAGATGAGCGGTAATGAGTTTATATAACTTCATAACTGAAGCTACAAGAGCTGGTACTGATAGTCAATGGACAAAAACTCATTATTTCACAAAAATATTAAATGAAAACTACAAACAAGTATCAGCCATAAAAGATATTTAACGATATTTGCCTAATAAGGTAGAACTCATCTTCCAAAAAAAAGATTGAAATTAAAATTGAGTTTCTCTTCCTAACACAAACTTACTACTCAATACAAACAAGCAATAGCTTAGCGCTTTCCGCCTCCACCTCCAAGTTTTGGACCCTTTGGTATAGCTCCCTTGGGAACATTGCTCTTGCCCTGTGATTTCTGTGCCTTTGTCACCTCAGCTTTCTTTGCCTTCTTTTCATCCTTGGTCTTCTTGATTCTTTCCTTGATCTCACTGCAACAAACAATCAGTCGTTATAAATTGTTCCACATAAGAGAGGGAAAAAATTAATATTCTCCCTTGATGACTAATGATACATAGCAGCTTCGATAGTTCCACATGAGAGGGCAAATGAGAACTTGACCACTGATCTATAGCAATTATCAATCAGTTTGAGAGAGCTTGTTTCACGCAACTGAAAATTATTGAATACGAAGATATGCAAAAAACGTCATACCGAAGAGCAGCTTCTCTGGCAGCATCACGAACCTCAGGCTTTTCCGTTCTTCTCTTCTGGATAACCTCCAAGGTCACACCCACAATCGATCTAGAGTAAGGCTTCTTGGTGGCACGTCTTCTCTTTTTCACAGCTTCTTGGGCAATATCCTAACCAACAGACAATATTAATTCCAAGCAGCACCATATACAGAAGCTTGGTAGTCTAGACGTATCACACAACAATAGACCAGAAGCATGACCAGATTCTAGGTACATATATCCTTAAATCAACTGTGTATAGTTATGGTTCCACTAGTTTAATACATCAGTATAACAAAACAAGTGATGCTTCTTTTAACTGAAAGAAAAATCAAGATACAACGCTTCAAAATTTACCTTCTTGTGCTGCTTCCTGTACATTGCTGTCCAGGTAAGCTTCGATGGCTTCAGCCTATTATGGAAATACCTCTTGCATTTTGAATTTGCAAATAAAAACACCTAAAAAATCCAAACAAGTTAATCACCATTAAAACTTGAGCAACAAAAATTGAATTATTTCAGAACCCAAAAGATTATAAAGAAGAAAACTTCAACCAAATCAAATAAAAAACAGGAAGATAATAATAAATAGACTATAAATTACCTGAGAATCAGATCGGATAAATCTTATGCCTTTTCCAGGGTATATCTTTTGCCCACTGAATCGACACAGTTCAGTTCTATCAAACATACATCAAAGTTTAGTATCCATATGTAGTAGTTCAAAATCCAGATATACATAATGAATTGCATAGCAAATAACTTGCACCATAAAAAGAAGATTTTTCATCAATACATCTTAGTAGGATTCACAACATATACCAATATTACAGTAATCAATTTGAAATGAAAATCCAGGACAAACACTATATCACCATCTTAGTTCACCAGTCAAACAATTTATTGCTGAATTCAGCAATCAGCGTCATGGAAATAAGAATTTGTAAAAACACCAACATATTCGAAAAATCGCCAGTTATTATCCAAATCAAGCTTCATTTCATTATATGACAATCAAAGATTCGTAAAAAGCAGGAAAAATACCAAAAGTTCCCAAAAACTAAATAACATTTGACAGCAATAGATACATTGAAAACTCTATAGAAGAAAATAGCTCGAGCCACAAAAATGCACTCATACGGAAGAAAACGCAACAAGCAAGCCACAAAAGACAATCTGCTTGTGCACTACAATAATAAATAAATGATCCAGCGACCTTCACAATTAGAAATAAGGATTCCATACAAGATAAATTAAGCAACTTCCAAATCAGATGAGAGAACAAAGAAAAAGTCTCACTTGAGAACCATGGCAGCTAGGAAACGGCTCCTTCGTCCTGCGTCGTAACACAAACCCTAGAATCCGATCATTTGCATTATTTAGGTCAATATATATGCACACGTGCCATGGTTAGAGCCGAGGCATGAGTTGAAAAACCTAAAACGGAGGAGGGTATTTCCGTCATAGTCATTTAAAAAAATTCAAAATAAAATTACAATACTATATAACTTTTTGGGGAAAATTGTAAAAAAAAAAAAAAGGAAAAAGTTCAATTTAGCCCATAACGTACGGGATTAATGGTAATTTGGTCCCTAACGTTTATTTTTGACTCAATCAGACCCTATCGTACACAACGTTTGCAATTCAAACCCTCTCGTTAAATTTTTCGTTAAATTTGATACGTGCTCTGCACGTACACTACTAAAACCTTAAAATACTCTCATTTCCTCTCGAAATCCCTAAAATAAAAGTTAAATTTGTCTGAAATCCCTACCGTAAATTCAAATTGGAATAATTATAGATAATTTAGTGTATGTTTTTAAGGTGAATTTAGTGAGATTAAGCAAAAACAGGACTTGAATCACCAATGATCGGAGAAGAAGAAGGAAGGTGAGAATGGCGTTGAGAGAGAGAGAGAGAGAGAGAGAGAGAGAGAGAGAGAGAGAGAGAGAGAGAGAGAGAGAGAGAGAGAGAGAGAGAGAGAGAGAGAGAGAGAGAGAGAGAGAGAGAGAGAGAGAGAGAGAGAGAGAGAGAGAGAGAGAGAGAGAGAGAGAGAGAGAGAGAGAGAGAGAGAGAGAGAGAGAGAGAGAGAGAGAGAGAGAGAGAGAGAGAGAGAGAGAGAGAGAGAGAGAGAGAGAGAGAGAGAGAGAGAGAGAGAGAGAGAGAGAGAGAGAGAGAGAGAGAGAGAGAGAGAGAGAGAGAGAGAGAGAGAGAGAGAGAGAGAGAGAGAGAGAGAGAGAGAGAGAGAGAGAGAGAGAGAGAGAGAGAGAGAGAGAGAGAGAGAGAGAGAGAGAGAGAGAGAGAGAGAGAGAGAGAGAGAGAGAGAGAGAGAGAGAGAGAGAGAGAGAGAGAGAGAGAGAGAGAGAGAGAGAGAGAGAGAGAGAGAGAGAGAGAGAGAGAGAGAGAGAGAAGTAACCAACAATACAAACTAAAACTACAACCATAACTAAACTAACTTAACCACAACAGTAGATACCTTAACATCCCCCCTCAAGATCAAGGCGGGAAGTCGAAGATCTTGGAAACAAACTGATGAAACTTCGTAGGAGGAAGAGGTTTTGTTAAAGCATCGGCTAGCTGGTTGTCAGACGGCGTGAAACGTACTTGGAGAGCTTGTTTGAGCACTTTCTCCCGGACAAAGTGGTAATCAATCTCGATATGTTTAGACTTCGAGTGTAAGACCGGATTAGAAGCCAAATACGTGGCACTTAAATTATCACAAAGAATAAGAGGTACCTCAGTGGGGTTAACGCCCAATTCTCTTAGCAAGGATTGTAACCATAATACCTCGGCAGCGCCATTTGCTATGCTACGGTATTCTGATTCAGTGCTAGAACGAGAGACCGCTTTTTGTTTTGCCGAAGACCATGAAATGAGATTGGTGCCCATAAATATACAAAAGCCGCCTGTACTCTTTCGATCATCTGGGCAAGAAGCCCAGTCTGCATCGGTATAGCAAGTCAAATTACAACTCTGCGAGGGCGAGAAGGATATACCTAAAGACGGAGTACCTTTAAGATATCTCAAAATTCTCTTTACAGCTTGCCAGTGAATGTCGGAGGGTGCGTGCATAAATTGAGAGACTTTATTGACCGCAAAAGCAATATCTGGACGAGTCATGCAGCAGTATTGGAGACCGCCAATGATACTTCGATACAAATAACCATCAGACAAGGGAGTGCCTGCATGCTGGGATAAAACTGGACCGGCCACCATTGGAGGAGGAACGGGTTTACAAGTTGCCATATTTGCTCGATGGAGTAAGTCTGAGATATATGTGGATTGAGAGAAACTCATGCCTTTAGGAGTGCGAGTAACGGAAATCCCCAAAAAAAAGGATAGTGGGCCAAGATCTCGAATCTTAAACTGCGAGTGTAGGTAGGTGACCAGTTTCTCCATTTGAACATCGGAGTTGCCTGTTAAGATAATATCATCAACATAAACAAGCATAATCATTTGGAAAGAGCTCGTGCGACATATAAAGAGTGACGAGTCAGATTTAGATGCAGAGAAACCCCAACGTATAAGAGCATTGTGAAGCTTGGTATACCAGGCACGAGGAGACTGTTTAAGACCATATAAGGCTTTATGCAGAAGACATACAGCCGATGGATGTGATTGACTGATAAAACCTGGAGGTTGCTGCATAAAAACGGTCTCAGTTAAGTCACCATGTAGAAAGGCATTGCTGATATCAAGTTGTCTGATATTCCAACCATAGGAGACTGCTAAGGATAAAGTGGTGCGAACGGAGGTCGGTTTGACAACTGGACTAAACGTCTCGTCGTAGTCTATTCCTTCTGTCTGATCATACCCTTTGGCAACTAAGCGGGCTTTATACCTGTTTATGGTACCATCAGCATTAAGTTTGGTCTTGAACACCCATTTGCAACCAATAGTTTTTGCTCCTAGAGGCAGTGGAACTAAAGTCCAAGTATGTGTTTCATGAAGTGCTGATATTTCATCTTGCATGGCAGACAACCACTGAGGGTATTTGGAGGCTTGGAGAAAGGTCCTGGGATCGAGAGAGGTGTGAATAGAAAGGGCCTTGGGTCGGAAGATACCGTCTTTGGCTCGGGTCTGCATGGGATGAGTGTTCAGAGGCAGGTGGCTAGGACTTGAGGTGGGTAAAGGAATTGGAGGACTAGGTGGAGGGATAGTGGTTGTGGGGACGGGGGATGAGGCAGAAGAGGGCAAGGATTGGTGGATGGTTGGTGATGGTAGGATGGATGTGGAGATGATGGAGACAGGTGGCTCTGAGGGAGGTGTAGAGAAGAAGGGAGGGGAGAAACAGGGAATGGAGAGGGAGAATGTGGGTGGGGATGGAAGAGACTTGGCAAAGGAGGAAAATGGAAAGCTAGATTCCACAAAAGTGACATGCCTAGAGATGTAGATTTTGTTAGAGTGGGGATCGAGACAAGTGTAGCCTTTGTGATGAGGACTGGGGCCGAGAAAAACACAAGGAAGGGAGCGGGGTTCTAACTTATGTTTGTTGAACGGTCGGAGTAGGGGAAAACACAAGCAGCCAAATACACGAAGGGAGGAGTAGTCTGGAGTAGAGCGAAAGAGACATTCAAAAGGAGATTTGTTTTTAAGGACCGGAGTAGGTAACAGATTTATCAGTGTAGTGGCTGTGGCAAAGGCGTAGGGCCAAAACTGTGGAGGAACCGAGGAATGAAATAACAGAGCAAGACCCGTTTCAACAACATGACGGTTTTTGCGTTCAACACGACCATTTTGATTGGGAGTATATGGACATGATATGCGATGGTGAATGCCAAGAGACTTAAACAACCCAGAGAGAGATTGAAATTCGCCACCCCAGTCAGACTGAACCGTTTTGATGTGAGTTCCAAATTGGGTTAGAATAAACTTATGAAAATTGACAAAGGTATTGTAAACATCACTTTTTTATTTTAAAGCGAATAACCAAGTGAAACGAGTACAATCATCCACAAAAAGAACAAAGTATCGTACACCAGTAACAGAGTTTACAGGAGAAGGACCCCAAACATCGGTGTGGACAATATCAAAAGGAGACTGTGCACTGGAACTTGAAAGGTGAAAGGGTAAGCGATGAGTTTTACTCATCGGACAAGAAACACAAAAATGAGTCACATCTGTCTTTGATACAGGAAGATTGCATAATGTGAGGACACGCTGCAAAACACTTGGTGATGGATGGCCTAATCTGTAGTGCCAGAAGAGAGAGAGATCACTGGCCGAGGGAGGAAGCCGAGCGTGGAGAGCTTTGGCTGGACAAAAAAGTGGAACTTGGTAGAGGCCATCAATGAGTGAACCCCGAAACAGAGGCTGGTGGGAGTGTTGATCCTTAACACAAAAAAAATCGGAGTGAAATTCGACATAAACTGAGTTGTCTCGACATAATTGATGAACAGAGATGAGATTATGAGATAATTTGGGAGTGTGGTAGACAGAATTTAAGCTTAACGGTCTAGATAGAGACGGAATAGAAACAGAACCAATGTGAGTGATAGGAAGAAGGTTACCGTCGGCAGTGGCAACGCTCGACGCTCCGGAGTATGGCTGAGTGTTTTGAAGCATGGAGGCATGAGGCGTTAGATGATGGGTGGCACCGGAGTCCATAAGCCACGGTGAAGCGGATAAGCCGGTGTACGGGTTGGGCAGGAGACCGGCGCTGGAAGATGGAGGGAGATTGGCGCTGATGGGAGAAGAGGGTGAAGTGAAGAAGGCTTGAGGGTGGGTTTCAGGTGGGCTGGGAAAATGGGATGGGTGGTAAGTTGTTGGGTAAAAAGAGTTGGACTGGGTGAGGTTATAAGGTTGTTGGGCTAGGTGGGCTGCTGGAGGTGGAGCCTGGTTTGAGTGGTAATGAAATTGGGCTGGAGTAGTGGGTCTGTAGGGTGGGTTATAGGCTGGATTAAGCCTGTGGTAGCAGGTTTGCGCAGAGTGGCCCATTCGTTGACATATTTGGCACCGGGCCTTGAACTGTTTGGGCGGCCTGGGTCCACGCCAGACTTGGGTGTTCTGGGGAAATGCCGAAGGGTTGTTTTGCCGGGGGAAAGCCGGCGGCTGTGGCCGAGGGCTCCATCCTGGACGAGGACGGAAACTGGCAGCATTCGCTTCTATTTGACTCGGCGACGGAAGAAGGACAGCAGCATTTCGCCTCTCCAATCGGAAATCAAAGTTTTGCAGGAGGCTGTGAATTTCCTCCAGTGAAGGTTGGTCTGGCCTATTGGTGATTGAGACGACGAAAGCATCGTACTCGCTGCCAAGCCCGCCGAGAAAATAGATCAATCGATCCTTGTAAGATACTGGCTCTCCAATTTCTGCCAGAGTATTGCACAGATTTGTAACCTTCTGGATATAAGCAGCGGCGGAAAAACCATCTTTTGAGACAGAGTGTAATTGGCTTCTCAATTCGGTGATTCTTGCGAGCGAGGAGGAAGAAAAAATTCGACCTAGAGCGGCCCAGGCTTCACTGGCTGTTTTGAAGGATACGATTTGTGGAAGCAAATCTTCCGAGATGGACGAAAAAATCCTGCTGAGAAGAAGCGCATTGTATCTCTCCCAGGAACTGAAATCTGGATTTATTTGAGATGAGAGGGAATCGAGGAACTGTGCGGGTTGGGAAAACGAACCATCCAGGAGTTTGCTGATACCATTTGCAGTGGCAATGTTGAGAAGCTGAGCTTTCCAGATGAGATAGTTGTTGTTGTTGAGCTTGATGTTTAACGTCTGGGTTGCAGAAGGAAAAGGGGGTAAAGAGGAAGAGGAGACGAGTGTGGATGGAGAAGAAGGCACAGTGTAGCTTGAAGATGCCATCTACTGGGCTCTGATACCAAGTGAGATTAAGCAAAAACAGGACTTGAATCACCGATGATCGGAGAAGAAGAAGGAAGGTGAGAATGGCGTTGGAGAGAGGAGAAGAAGAGAGATGTCAGGAAATGATTTCTCTGTATATTTCCCATCCACTGAACTTCTTACATATTGTGTACAAATAAGAATGATTGTGTAAAGTAACCAACAATACAAACTAAAACTACAACCATAACTAAACTAACTTAACCACAACAGTAGATATCTTAACAAATTTAACTTTTACTTTAGGGATTTCGGGAGAAAATAAGGGTATTTTGAAATTTTAGCAGCACATGTACAAAACACGTATCAAATTTAACGAAAAATTTAACGAGAGGGTTTAAATTGCAAACGTTATATACGATAGTGTCTGATTAGGTCAAAAATAAACGTTAAGGACTAAATAACCACTGGCCTCATACGTTGAGGGCTAAATTGAACTTTTATAAAAAAAAAAAAAAAAATTGATTTCCAATTTTGAAATTTTAGAATTCATTAATTTTGTGTTTGTTTATTTATTTATTATTTTTAAACTTAAAATAATAGGAATTTCATTAATTCTGTACACATGACCATTTTAAGTATTATTAACTCATGAATTTAATATAATTAGTTAAAACTATAAATTTAATTTAATTTCGTTCAAAATAAAGAATTCCCTCCTCGAGCTATTGGGCGAGTCTAGGCCCATACAGTCTTTCTTCACTAAAACATAAAGCCCGTCGCCTGGTGCTCGCTCAGTTGCAAAGCTTTGCACCATCTCAACCATGGAAGAGAACCTCCATAGCTCCATTCCATCAATGGAAGGTGGAGCAGAATGAAATTGGGAAAGACAAAATGCGGGTCTGTAACAATATTATTCGAATTCCTACTGATGAATACCAGAACAATTCCTGCAATCGACGTCATCGTTGCTCCAAGATAATCCAAAATGTTGGGTGGAGAAGTTTTTTTTTTTGTGATCATGCTGCTACTGCTAATGTCTTCTTCCTTTTTAACTACATTTTTCAAAGGCTTCTCAGGGTCAGTCTTTTCGGGTTTGTCAATTCCCTGGATGTCAATTATCCTCAACTTTGTTAGCTCCTGAGAAATCAAAACAAACAAGGTGTTTGAGTTAAATTATCATCGCGGAGGACGAAGAACATAGTTTACGGCGTATAACCTGGCGATGCCCTTTGGTTCTTCGGTAATTCTTCCTTCGCTTTTTCTTAAAGATGATTACTTTTGCATCCAGTGCCTGAGAGCAAATTATAGAAGTAATCAAATTTCAGTTGAACGAAAGTCGTAGAATCGACGAATTATTACAGAGAGGGAAGGAGAGTGGATAAACAACTAGAAAGCAAGAACAAATCAAAGGCACAAAGAATTGACCACTGCCTGCAATTATATTGAATCCTACAAATTATATGTCAAAGTTGCTCAAACTTTCCAAACGCTTTAGGATCATATAATATGATAATGCTTATAACATATCAAGGACAGAATTTCTAAGCCATTTAAATAAAATTATTCATTCTTACGTGCTCCTCAACTATGGCATGAACCATGCCATCAGGTACAATGGGCCTTCCAACGATAGTTTGGCTACTTGAACCCAGCAAAAGAACCTTATTCAAAATTATCTGCGACAGAAAGATGTAGAAATAATCAGAAGTTGATTACGGAAGAAAATCAAGTGGTCAAAAATCACCTTAAATCGCTGCAGAAGAAAAGATTAGCCTTCCACATAACAGCAACCATAATTACCAAATTAATAGTTTAACCGATAAAAGACAAACTATGAAAAGTGTCAACCTCGAGGATTGTTTAGGCTGTTAGAAGAACATGTTCTTTTCTTTCAGAACAAGGGCGGAAGGGAAGTTCTGGTGTTTAATCCTTCAGGATTATAGAGCCAAAAACAACTTAAATAGACATTTTGGAGGCCATTTAGCAGGGCATGAGAAATTTACACTACAATAACTTAGTCATGATCTAGCAAAAATGGCGGTTCACTAATGAATAGATTGGAGCAAGTAGCAAAAACCAGACAAATGTTCTCTACTGCATTTCATTGATGAACAAAGGTTGTGCAAAATTTCAAACAAAACAATTCAATCTTTGATGGGTATGTTTAACTGAGACACAGAATCACATCATCATAACACGAAAGACTACCCACCTTGTCATTCACCTCGCAAAACTTCAATCTTTCAGTAAAAATGCAGTCCCCATTACTGACCTTGACCTGGTGGGAACCAACCTAAGAAGTCAGAAAGAGAATCATGTGAGAAACGATAAAGCTTCCATAAAACATCATCTGTCGGGAAAAAAAAAACATCAGAGAATGCATTGTATATGATTCCATGGAACCTGAACAACAGCAAAAACAGGCTCGTAGGATTTGAAAACCCGTTCAGACCGATCAAGGGGCCCTATGACTTTATAGCCGATAGCCGCTGATTCGCTTTCTTTCTCCTCCTCTGAATACTCTCTTTTAATCCCACTAACTGACTTGGAAACTCCCTCATCCGAACTACTCTCCCCCGATTCATCATTTTCTACAGCATCATCATAGTCCTCGTCAACGGCTTCATCCTTCATCCGTCGTCCTCGTCCTCGTCCCCGTCCTCACCGCTGCGTCTAGCTGATGATAAATGGCGCATTTGTGGCCATTGGACGCAACGCGAGGACCGAAGATTGGTGAAGACGTTGGAGAAATCATCAGTGAGGAGGCTTTGAAGTGTTTCCATTGAGAGGGGAAGTGATACTTTGATGGATTGAGAAGAGGGGAGCTTTGAAAGGAGCGCAGAAACGTGGCGACTTGAAGCCCGCAGACAACATCTAGTAATCATGATGACAAGTCTGCTCAATTTTTATGGCGATGAGGAAAAAGCTATCACTGGGATTTCAGCAAAGAGTACTTCGCTTGTTATACTGATGACCGCAGTCGCCTTTTAACAGGTAGGATTGGAATGATCCTAAAATCATCCACTACCAAGTATATGAGGAAAGCAACCCTGGTGGCATAACCTGCGACAAAATGGGCTCAATGGAAATCACTCAAAACAAGATTAAAGGGAATTTCGGAGCATAACGAGGAGGAGGAAAGGAATTAGGTTTGAAACGGAGAGCAACCGCAAGAATTTTAGCAAGCAGAGAGAGAGAGAGAGAGAGAGAGAGAGAGAGAGAGAGGATGGTAGTAGAGTCGGGCGCCGGGCGGGCGTCTGGTTCTCTTTCCTGAAGTCTCTGTTTAGCAAGCTAGGCCCTGGGTTAAATGGGCAAATGGCGGGCCCGATCTGCACTATTTTCAGGGCCAGGCCAGAAGCAAGAGATTTTGTTCTATAAAATGTCAAATTATTCAGAATTTGACCCCGATGAAAACCCATTACCAACAGACGCTCAATTCAATGCATCCTTAATTGTTGGTGCCTACTGCCTATGTTGGTATGAGTTAATTTTACAGACTACGGTCTACAGAGAGAAGTTGACTGATATAATTAAGATAACCAGATTTGAATGAAGAAAAATGATTACTTTATGGTTAAACCTATCTGGAAATGCAAAAGCGAAGAACTCATCATTTGATCGCCCTCATGATGGGGGTGATAACGAGGACGAATGGAAGATGACGCTTTATTTCCCAATTTTCCCTTCGAAGCAACTTCTACTTTTCAGTTGTCAAAGACAACGTAGTTCATACACTATTTTCTGTGGTAAAAAATGTTGTTTTTAATGTTGAGCAGTTGAGTTGAGGTGAAAGGTTAAAAGGGGTTCCTTTCGGACCATCTTCCAATTTCCTCTGTTCACTTCCCACTGATAAAAGAAAGAGGGGAGAAGAATAGAAACTGGGTTTTCAATAATTTTCTATTTCCGTATCGTCTATTTCTTTTCATTGGAAGATTGCGTTTTTTCAAGTCTACAAGTCCAACCACCCCTGAAATTATTGAACCTGTTGGGGGGTGCATCGTTGAATAGGTGGAAGAGGTTAGCGATGGAGGAGAAACAGGTGGAGGAGGAGGATCAGAGCGAGAGCATTGATTATACTTCGGAGGACGAAGGGACAGAGGACTACCGACGAGGAGGGTATCACGCTGTTCGGATTGGCGATGCCTTTAAGAATGGTCGATACGTCGTCCAGAGCAAGCTCGGTTGGGGTCACTTCTCGACTGTCTGGCTCGCTTGGGATACTCACAACTCTGTAACTCTCTCTCTCTCTCTCTCTGCCTTGCTTGTTGGTGATTCTTCATTTTCGTTACGATCTTAAGGTTCTTCGTGGTTTCAGTAGGGATAAGTCTCCATAATTTAATCATTACTCTGAGAAATCTGACATTATTTGATTGTTATCGCTCATTTTGATGTTTTGATTGCCTGTACACGAACTATATCAAGTGGAGGAGGAATGTAGATTTGTTTACTAACAAGATAAAACTGGCTTGTCCAATTGGATTTACGTTTGGAAAACATGTTGGCTAATTGTTTGTTGTTCTTGTCTGGTTAATCTAATTCATAACGTTTTTAAGAACTTGATACTGGCCTTTTTTTTTTTTTTTTGTCATACCTGATTGTTGATTAACCGATTTGCAGCGATATGTAGCTCTCAAAGTGCAAAAGAGCGCTCAGCACTACACTGAGGCGGCCATGGATGAAATAACCATTTTGCAGCAGATTGCAGAGGGAGACCCAGATGATAAAAAGTGTGTAGTAAAGCTTTTGGATCATTTTAAGCATTCGGGTCCAAATGGGCAACATGTTTGTATGGTTTTCGAGTATCTGGGAGATAATTTATTGACGCTTCTCAAATATACAGATTACCGTGGTTTGCCACTTCATATGGTGAAAGAAATATGCTTCTATATCTTAGTTGGCTTGGAATACTTGCATAAACAGCTCTCAATCATACACACGGATTTGAAGCCAGAAAATATTTTGTTACTTTCGATGATAGATTTATCCAAGGATCTTAGAAAGTCAGGTGCTCCCCTCATCCTTCCACACAGTAAGGACAAGGCTGCTTTGGAGTTTGGGGTCTCAAAAGAGATGAAGACATCTAACGGAGATTGGACGAGTAATCAGAAGAAAAAGATTAGACGAAAAGCGAAGAAAGCTGCTCAAGAGTGTGTGGAGAAAGAAGTATCTGCAGACACTGAGATTGATCTAGAAACATCCCCAAATGCACAGTTGAATTCGAACTGTGTCGATGAAGATCCGACTGGTTCTGATGGACTGAAGAACTTTGAAGAAAGAACTGAAGAGAGAAGAAAAGGAAGTCGTCCTACTAGGAAGAAGCTATTGGCATCAGTTGACCTGAAGTGCAAATTAGTCGACTTTGGCAATGCGTGTTGGACGTACAAGCAATTCACGAATGATATTCAGACTCGACAATATAGATGTCCAGAAGTAATCCTTGGATCTAAGTACTCTACTTCAGCTGATCTATGGTCTTTTGCATGCATTTGTTTTGAACTTGCGACCGGTGATGTGCTCTTTGACCCTCACAGTGGTGATAACTTTGATAGAGATGAGGTAAGTTGTTTTATAACTCTTAATTTATATATGGATTTTTTTACTTTTTTGTTAAACTATTATTGCTCTCTCTCTCTCTTCCCATCTCCCCTATGAGTAATGGTTATCTATTACACTTTCTGGATTGCATTCCTTCAACATGCTCTAATAGTAGTGTTTAAGCTCTAAAAACTTAGTGGGGTAGTTTGCAGATGTTCATATCCATACATCTTTAACATTCATTCGATAATTATTTCCCATCTCCCTTATGAGTAATGGTTATCTATTCATGTAGAGTTATTTACACTTTCTGGAATGCATTCCATCAACATGCTTTTAATAGTGAATTTTTTGGCATTCCATTAGTAGTGTTTAAGCTCTAAAAACTTAGTGGGTTAGTTTGCAGATGTTCATATCCATACATCTTTAACAATCAGTTCGATAATTCTTGCATTCTGTTTTATGGATTATACAATTGTCGTTTGAGGGATTCTTTTAGGAAGTGATTGATTTCTTAGGCGATAGTGATGCGACTTTTTCAATGGATGTGATGCTCCATAAGTGTTTTGTTGGAAAATTGGATCTTGGATATAATCTATATCAAGCTCTATAACCATGTTCTTCTTGTAGCCATATAATGTTTTCTAATTGTCTCGATCATCGTGTCGATGTCCTAATTCTGTTTTAAGGTTTGAATACTTTGAACTGATGATAAGAAGTTGTTGTGCCTTCACATTTATCCCAGTTGGTTAACTTTAGCATTTCGATCTGTATAACTTCTCTATTTTGTGGTTCAGGATCATTTAGCACTGATGATGGAGCTGCTTGGAATGATGCCGCGGAAAGTAAGTATCATTTTTCTTAGATATAAATTTGTCCAATTGAGCCCTTGGTCACTAGTTAAAACTCGGTATCGATCTTTGACAGATTGCATTGGGAGGTCGGTACTCTCGGGATTTCTTCAATCGATATGGAGATTTGAGGCACATTTGCCGATTACGATTTTGGCCTTTAAACAAGGTTCTTATGGAAAAATACGAATTCAACGACCACGAAGCTACTCTTATGTCTGAGTTTCTTCGCACCATCCTTGATTTTGTGCCAGAAAATCGGCCAACAGCAGGTCAGTGTCTTCTTCACCCATGGATGAATGCCGGGCCGCGCCTGCTCCAGCCGTCCGAGCAGTCTAACGAGAGCCAAGCTGCAGATGATTCCATATCCGAGAAAAAGAGAAAAGAGAAAGAGGAGAGAGAAGCAATGGAGGCCGGAATGAATATCGTCAACATAAACATAAACAGAAACTCGAAGCAAGCTATAGACTCCACAAGCAGCTTATCACGGTAAACTCTTTCCCTCATCACATTTCTCCGATGGACGGTCAATGCCTTTTGAAGAAGTTAATGTCTATAAACAGGCAAAGCATATTACAGAGTGAAACATGGTGAATTGAAATTGGATTAGACTATGCTGTCTTAATTTGTTACTTGTAAAACACTCATTCAAACTGTCGTCAATTTCAGTGGGAATTTGCAAGTTTAGCCTGGGATTAGCTTCTAATTGTTATTTAATTTCCATTTTTAAAGATGAACAGATTAAAAGATCAGGGAGATGGAAAGATGAACAAATAAACTCATTACTGTAAAAAATCTTGAATGAATATAGACTGTAAATATGCCAAAAATATTACTTTTTCTATGAAAAAACAGGCAAATTTTGAAGTAATTGACTCTGTTAGCCAGCAGCTAACAGTAATTTCAACCACCCTTTTTAACAAAAGGAAAGCACAGTGGCTCTCGAACCTTATTGCTTCTCAACACGCTTAAATGTCGTCAACTAGGCATTGACCAACACTTCTATATTCTTTTACTTGGTCAGCAATCACTGACTGCTACAGAAGCCTAAAAATCCCATGAACTCGTGGTCATTGATCATTTGAACACTCTTTTCTATGCCAACAATGCCTGAGAAAATTTAGACAGAAGAATTATTGTCTGAAAGTCATTCAGAGTACGATGAAGAAATAAATTTGAGAGATTGATCTTACCCATTGTGATAGCACTGGCAAAGATTACACCGGAGAGGATAAATACAATGAGCGAGGCTCTTTTCAAAAGTGTGATCATTTTTCTGACAAAAAACTGGCCCCAAAATCCAGCTAAGATAGATACTGAAGTCAGATATATAGCTGCAAAATGATTTCACAGAAAAAAAAAACAGAGGTTTTCAAGCTCTGGTGAATCAACATAAAAAAGAAGAAATATTTAAAGAAGAAGGCGAAGTTATGAAAAAGTACCGTAGGGAATAGGGAACCTCTTGAGGAGGTAAAACTCAACGACTGATAAGGAAGCAGAAAACATCATTACAAACGTTGCAGTTGCGCTAGCAACCTGTTCATCAAACAACCCAGGAAAAATATGTTGAGTTTGTCAAATTGGTTAGGATTTTGATTTTTGAGAGGGGAAGATCGATTCAGCACCTGAGGAATGACACCAATCTCAAGAAGAAGAGGACCCAAAATAAAGCCACCACCAGAGCCCAAAAGACCTCCTACTGTGCCTCCTATGATACCACAAAGCGCACAAAAGGCAATGTGCAAGGCGGTCCATTCAATTGAAGCCTCGCAGATCGACTCTGTGTTGCCTGAACTTATCCTCTTCTTGTGCTCTCTGTACAATTTTACTGATTCATAGCCAAATACGCCAAGAGCCACAGGAAACTGAGACACACATCAGAATAGAAGATGAGCAAAGAAAACATAATCAAAACTTAATATAATCATTGATACCTGCAAACAGAAGAGCACCCAGTACAAAACGCTGCAAACTGCTACATAATTCTGCATTTAATACGCATAAAACATCATACTTATGATTCAAAACAGACATACGGATGAATGGATTATGGATGGATAGACAGAGACTTGCCTTCAAGACCTGAAGTGCGAGGAAAGAAATCCACACGAGTAGTAAAACAGAAGTCCTTCTCCATCTTAGGTTGAAGGATAGCAATTGCTGAGATTGTAAAACAAGAAAAGTTTTAGCTTCCATTTTCGTAAAAAAGTAAAATTATTTGTTTTGAGAATCTGACTAGTTGACAACCATGAGTGTTTTCTCTTCTTTTGGGAGGAGAGGCTCGTATTCCGTATCTATCAAAACTGCAACCAGACAAAAAAGAACGAAAAAAAATGAAACAGCGGGAAACCCAGAAACGAAAATACATATTTCAAATCAAATGCCTACGTTCTCCACGAGAGTTAACCACCGCTTCTTGCTGCTTGGCGAATTCTTTCTGCAAATTGTATATTTCCTTGTGTCAGCTTTAACAATATCTTCCATTGAATTGAAAAATAAAGCAAGAAAAAAAAGTTCTATGTAGGACAGCATACAAACTAACCTTCAAAATAGTTTCTTCCTTCCACATTTCGATACCCCTAAAGAAAGATCTGGACGAGGTTCCTGACATTTAGGCATTTACATTACTCAACAGTGAGAATTTGAGAAAGAGTAAAAGAGGGAAAAAGTGGGGATTTTGAGAAACCTATAAAGAGAATAATGATGAGGACAGTGATGAGCCAGTAGGGAAAGACGACGCTGAGAGCTACTCCAATGGTGATACCGAGCATAAGCATGGGTTGGAAGAGAAAGGCAAGATTGTAATCTATGATGGGCACTTCCTTTGTTGGATGAGGAACTCTTAGATTGTACCATACTGACGACGCAGACGCACCCATAATCATACCTGCAACCAATTATCATAAAAAAACTGAATGCTTGATAATAAACTTCACAGCAGTCGAGAAAAAGGATCCATATTTCCAAAACTTCTGTTATATTCTGTTTGTGAAGACGTGAGATTTTTAAATATACAATTTTACTGTCAAACTAAAAACACCAGAACTTCAAAGATGAGAAAGAAAAGGAAAGAAGAAGGAGAAACTTAAAATTACATTTCGAAAGAGCAGCAGCAGACTTGGTATCAAATCCAACAACCAGAGTAAGCATAGGAACAAAGATGCCCCCACCACCTACTCCTCCCACCGTTCCACATGCAGAACCAAGAAATCCGATCACCGTCGCCAGCACTATTCTCCAACTAAACTCCAATTTCTGCAGCAGGCCAGACGAAAATCAAAATCTCATAAAAAAACTCGCATAAAATTTGCTAACAAAAAAAGAGGATCAAACATAAAGAGTCATACAGGCCAAACTTTAGCAGTGCTTGCTCCGGGAAGAGAATTTGAAGATAAACCGCGAGCATTGTAGACATGAGAGCCATTGCTGATATATAAAAGCAAAAGAACGGCAACAGAAGAAGCTGATAGTAGATAAAAAACCAAACTTTTTGTCGCCATAGATAATTACTGCCTCTTCCTCCTCAATACGATTAACAAAAAACCTCCTTTCCAGTTTCCTCGGCTCTCAGACACTTTTCTGTTCAATGAAAGAAAGGAAATCTTTGGATAGCTAATAATCTCTGTATGGTAACATATATGAAAGATAGAGAGAGAGAGAGAGAGAGAGATGGGATTCCTTCTGCTCTTTCACGTGCATTTATTGGCACACGACAAAGAAAACGAGAGAGGAACCAGAACACAGAAAACAAATACGTGGCTTCATATTAGTGGTGTCACAGCCACCGCATCATTCGTAAAAGACAGTAGATAGACATTCGCCCTCGCTTTGGTAAGTCGATAATTCTTCATTCTCTAGTATCTAATTTGATTGAAAATAAAATTTGATTTTGAAATTAATCTTCAACACCAAAAAGCGGCTAAATTCTCGGGTACGTAAATATTATTTCTAATTTTGTAAATCGTAAGAGGATATTTATTCGACATATTCATATACGATACCAAATACGTATATAAATTTATAAAAACAAAAGACAGAGATTCTCAAAGATTCCAAGGACCCAATCTAAATATTCTAATGAGATGCCAATCACATTGGATTGGCCTACTACTTTTCTAAATATACTCATGATTTACCATGAATACATAGCACTTAGCAGGTGAGTGTCACGCCTATGATCATGCTAGTAATTTTGGATGGGCAAAACACATGTGAGCTAAAGATGCACACTAACAAGACGAAGATCGGTGGACCCAATTCGTTCGTAGAAGAGGAAAATTCAACGGGGTTTTGCAATTTGAATTGAGTACGTCACTTGCTCTATAAAAATCACTCGTGACCACTCAATTTAAGGACACCCTTCCAATTAAAAGTGAAACCGTGGCTTCTTACGTGATAAATCATGAGTATATTTAGTTTGACTCTTGAGACTGTCTTGGTTCTACCCAATTCACGGGAGTGAATAACTGAGAATAAACGTTAGGATAGTTTCTTTCAGATGGTACATTTTTGGATCCCAATCTAGACAGCAATACTACACGATTGATATGTGGTCCAATAACATTAGAAAAATCAATTGGTCATGTCCAGTTGTATAGAGTCAACATCAACAATGATGTGGTCCTCAATTTTGTATCAACTTTAAACCACATACGTTAACTTCTGCTAGCCGGACAACACAGTGGTCTGTCTTTCCACACAAAAAAATAAAACCTGACGAGATACCATTCAAGACCGTTCGTCTATTTTCATCTTCATCTTCATAAATCTATCTAGAAACTACAAATATACTGCAATCAGTTGTGGACCATTTTGATGGTCTACATCTAAAGGATGCCGTGGATTTCTATCAAGAATCTAAGGAGAATTGTGCTTTTCTCTTCAAACCATATTCAACCTTCTCTCTAGATCGACTCTTAGTTTAGTAATAGAAACGTCTATTAAGTTCATAAATGCTCGATTATCAGCACAAACCAGAAAAGTGTGGGGTCCTTCCGTTATGATGAAGGACTCACTTTATCAATGAAGTGCAGAAGGAAAATTTTCCTTTGCACCTCACTCTTCAGCAAGATCAGGATCTTGCTTATGATTGTTCTCTTATTCTAGTTCTTGATAAAGAAAGATTGTCTAGCTGAAAACAGTTTCTTTTGTGAAAAGATGAAGAAAAATAGAAAGAATTTGTGAGAGATAAAAGAAAGAGGGTGAGAAAAAATAGTTGAGGTACTTTTAAGTAGGGTAATTATCGATTTGAACCCTGTACTATACACGTTTTTTCAATTCGCCCCTGTACTAAAAAAAACCGTCAAATCGAACCCTGTACTTTTGATTTTGTTATCAGTTTAGACCTTCTATCAACAATTTCATTAAACACTCATTTAAAAAATTACCAAACGATGTTGGATTCAGTTGAAATTTTTACCACATGTTTACTACTTAATGAGAAGATAATATGGAAAGTTTTGTAATTTTTAACACATGTACGATTTATTGTAATTTTATTTTAGTATTTTATAAAAATATTATAATAAATCATACAAATTTCAGAAAATCACGAAACATTTTCTATTATCTACCCATGATATGTTGAACATGTGGAAAAGTTTTCAAATAAATTAAATATCGTTTGGTATTTGTTTAAAAATTAATTTATAAAGTAAAGAAGAAAAACTGAGATTAATTTAAAAAAATATCAAAAGATATTGGATTTATTTGAAAAATTTTTCACATGTTCACCACGTTATGGGTAGATAATAGAAAAATTTTCGTAATTTTTTAAAAGTTGTATGATTTATTATAATATATTTATAACATCCAAAAATAAAATTATAATAAATCGTACATATGTTAAAAAATCACAAAAATTTTCAGATTATCTTCTCATTAAGTAGTAAATATGTGGTAAAAATTTCAACTGAATCCAATATCGTTTGATAATTTTTTAAATGAGGGTTTAATGAAATTGTTGATAGAAAGTCTAAACTGATAACAAAATCAAAGTACAGGGTTCGATTTGACTGTTTTTTTAGTACAGGGGGCGAATTGAAAAAACGTGTATAATACAGGGTTCAAATCGATAATTACCCTTTTAAGTACATTGAGAATTTTAAAAGAGGTGATTTCTCTTAATGAATATTTTTTAGAATATTCGATATCTAGAAAAATATTGTAAATCATATTTTCCATAGTGAGATCTTTTTGGATTCAGTCCCCGTGATTTTTTCTCGATTTGGCTTTCCACGTAAAAATTCTCGGTGTTTATTTTAGCTATTATTTCTCTTACTTCTTCGTCCTTATAATTTTACGGTGTGAGAAAATATTCATAGTATTTTTCAAATCGTATATGTTATTGTTTCTCATACCGATTATTTAATAATGTAATTGTATTGTGTAAGTAAGTTCTGTTTAGGAGACTGAATTTTAAGTAGGACTGTTTGTAACCCCTCCAGCTTTTCTTGGGAACTTACGTGTAAAAGTAATTCTGTCTAGGAGATTGTCCAGTACAATCTGTGTAGGAGATTGTCCACGTATTACAGCGACGACATTATTATTATTGTTTCCACCGATTATTATTCACAACAACAAGACTTAGCAATCAATTCTCAGATTAGTAGGGTAACAACTTTACCATGCTTATAGAAACTCAATTATCGGCCCACGAGTCTTACGAGTTATCATTTGCCTGTAAAACAATAGAAAATTCAATAATAATAATAAAAATAAAAACAAAACCACAAACCTCACATAATTCATTGTTTATGAGTGATGACAGAAGGCAGACGTAATTGATGTCTTTCCAAAGTATCATTATCACATTAATTTCATATCATATTTGATGAAAATGTGAAAAATGCATCAAAGTGTGACTAAGAGATTGTTATGATTTTGATTTTTTTTTCGTTTTAAGAAGCTACCAAAACTAATGGAATGGCAAACAAAATAGAGGAATTTCCAAGAACCTTCCTTGAAACTCTGAAAGCATTATAACCTAAAAAGTAATATGGCCTACTCGGAATAATCAAACGGTCAGCAATGGAGTTTCGGTTTGCTACCGGTTCCTCACACTAAAATTTTGATTTTTTATTTAGTTAAAAAAAATAAATTTTTAACATACAAACTATCTAAAATGAATTTTCACTATAAGAATTATCCGTCTTACCGTGGAGCAAAAAGCAATAAACATATAAACATATTAATCAACTTAAATATATCAACCTAATTTTCTAAACAGATAAAGTTTTTGAACATGTAGCAACATCCAACAAACAACATGCAAAAATTCTAAATTTATAAACAGATAAACTTTAACAACAAACAAATTTATAAACACATTAACCTAAATTTATCAACCAACAGTGAAAGATTTTTTATTAACCAACAAACAAAAATTTATCAACTAATAGTGAGACAGTAACAAGCGCGTTTAGCACATAAATTACACGTACAGTGCTTTATGTGCGTCGAGCGAATAGTGAGAGTGAACAATACTGAGTCTTGAACGTGGAACAATTTCGATTCAACAAGACCGACGCAGAACGACGCTGTCGATCAATGCAGAGTACGACTGCCCTGATGGTGGCGTGCTAGTTCGAAGTGAGAAATGAGAGTTAGAGACTAAGATGAGAGTTTGAGAGGATGGAGGGCGAGCGAGCAGGCGAGGCCAACACGATATGTGATTGGCGCTGGAACTGGAACAACAGGGCTGAGTCTGTGATTCAGTCCTAATTTTAATTTCATTCTCGGTCTGGTTCAGGTATTTTGGGATTTTGGCATCTGGACCGTAGACCGTAAACCGTACCAAGTCTCAAGATAAATATAATAGGAGGACCAGTCCCAGACCGAGAATCGTGAATAATCAACTGAAATCGGACCAAAAACATCTGTATGGTCCGACGATACTCTATCCGTTCCTATCCACCCTAATAAAGAATGGCACCAAGAGATTTCATTACGTAGCATTTGGGGCCACGTTATTTTGGAAAATGGAATGCAGAAGGAGACGATGATGATAAACGAATGCTAAATCAAGAACGTGGAAAAAGAAGGGTCTGGGATTTGATAATAACGACATACCTTTCATCTGATTTGATTCGACCTGCAAATTTTGTTCATTTTGTTTTCTTCTGCACATGGAAGAGAGAGAGAGAGAGAGAGAGAGGGTTCTCCATTTTAACTGCAAGGCTTCCGACCCAATAGTGTAGGGAGGGGATACGTCCGTGGGCTTAGCTTCCAAATTAAGAATCTCGTGTTTCATGAAATAAATTAAAATAATTATCATCAAATAGCAATTACAAATGTGGTTTAATAAAATTGATTATAAATTATATTTCTTTTTTCTGCACGACCAGAATTCAATCTGAAGTTCTTCCCTACGGTCATCTTCTTTATTATCTCCTCTTGATTGTACTGCCATGCTCGTGCGAAGCTCTGTGTGTCCCTGAAATAATGGCGGTTGACCGAGCCAGCTTTGATTTAATGGCTGCCGTTGGTCGGACTAGGAATAGACCTCAATATGTGGAAATAATAAGAAATTATGGCCAAAAACAAAATGAGAAATAAATCCAAAAATAGAAAAACTAGGCTGACGGTTGCCTTGTTTTTTCACCACTTAAACGCCCTGTTTGCAGTTCTATTTATTTATCTTTTTTTTTTCTAAATAACTGTAATATTTCAAAATTAGAGTGATTGAGCATGTTCCTATATATGATTTCTCCACGTCTTTTTTTTGAGAAAAAATGAAACGGAGCATGATCTTCACAGTATGAGAAAAGAACAAAATTCATAGAATCGCATATAATTGTATAATATTTCTAAATTATATTATTATAATAGATACATATTTTATTATTTATTTTCCTACTGAATTTACGGTAATAGTTTATAATATTTTTATATTATGAATATATAAAATTATGCATGTATACTCTAAAAAAACAGGCGTTTCAGATGATAAAAAAATATAACAAAAAGTTCCTAGAGTGATTTTCTCAAGTAATTTTGTAAGCTCCATTTTTTTAAAAAGTGTAATACAGGAAACACAAATGAAAGACGTAAAGTGGCTTTTCTGTATTGATTACTTACAATATAGAGTAGTTACAACTAATATATTCAGCTTTGGCATAAAACTAGGAAACTAAATGGAAAACTAATTAACAGAATAAAAGAACAAAATAATAGGAAACTAAATAGGGATAGTTTGGTGGAATAGACGATGAGAGATCAAGCACACCCAACTTGCTAAGTATGCGACGAAAATCCTCGGCGTCAAATGGTTTAGTAAAAATATCGACTAACTGGTCGTGGGAGCATAAAAAGATGGAGTAATGAGACCGGCTTGTATTTTTTTTGCGGACGAAGTGACAATCAATTTCAATGTGTTTAGTGCGTTCATGAAAAACCGGATTAGAAGCAATGTGTAGTGCAGCTTGATTGTCACAGTGGACAGGGATGAAATGTGAGTGATCCACACCAAGATCATTAAAGAGGTAACGTAGTCATTGTAGTTTAGATGTTAAAGCAACGAGAGCGCGATATTCTACCTCGGCAGAGGACTGAGATATAGTCCGTTGTTTCTTGGTTTTCCAAGAAACAGGGCTGGAGCCTATCATAACAAAATAATCGGTTGTTGATCGTCGAGTAGTGGAACATCTGACCCAATCAGAGTCGGCATACCCGACGAGAGAGAGAGAGAACTGGAAGCGGAAAGAAAGATACCATGACCAACACTACCTTTTAGATAACGTAAGACTCGATGGGCTGCATCCAAATGAGCTGAATGAGGATTGGTCATGAATTGACTAAGAGTGTTGACAGCATATTGAATGTTAGGTCGAGTAATCGTTAAATAGAGAAGACGACCAATGAGATGGTTATAAACAACGGGATCAGAGAGAGGACTGCCATCAGAAGGATGAAGATGGAGGTGTTGCTCCATCAAAAAAGGAGAGGGACGAGAACCAAGCATCCCCGAGTCGGATAAAATATCAAGAACATACTTTCTTTGGCAGAGGAAAATGCCTTGTTTGGACCGTGAGACTTCAATAACTAAAAAATATCGAAGAGGACCAAGGTCTCTGATAGAAAAAGATTGAGCAAAAAATTTTTTTGCCCTCGAAATGACAATATTATTGTTACTGGTGATAATTATTAGTTATATTACATTTATTAGTGCCTAAGGATATTTTAGTCTATTTACTTTTCATTGTAAACCTACTCTTTATATGTATTCTGATTAATTTAGATTGTCTAATAGAAAAACCCTATTCTTTTTCTCTACGTTTTCTTGGTATCAGAGCAGAGAAAGAGGCGACGAGGGTTAGCAACTGAACGCCACCGATGAGTGCCTTCGTCTGAACAGAAACGCTGCCGATGAGAAGGTCGTCTGAATAGGCCGTCTGAGTTGGCGTCTGTCTGAACAAAATAGAAATGCCCTCGTACGCTGTAGAAGCTGAACAGAAGATGGGTCTGTGAATAGAAGCTGGGTCTATGAGTCTGTTCGAGCATTGAAGAGGTATTAACAGTGGGTTTGTTCAAGTGTATGTTCAAGCATTAAAGAAGCATTTATTGGGTTTGTTCAAGCATTGAAGAGCTTGAACAGTGTGTGACTGAAGTATTTATTTATTTATTCTTTTTTTTTTGGATTTGGTTGGTTGGTTGGTTTCGTTGGTTTGACGAATTATGAATTTGGTGTTCTCTTTGTTATTTGGGGATTATTGGATTAAGTTGATTTGGTTGGTCGAATTGTGATTTTATTGTTGTTTCAGTTATAATGGCTAGTCGCAAGGATGATTCCCTTCAGTCTATTAGTGTTCAATTGGATGATAAAAATTATTCATATTGGAGTTATGTTATGAAGAATTTCTTGCGTGGAAAATCTTTGTGGAGTTATGTGACAGGTGTGCGAGTTAAGCCTACAGACAGCAAGGCCACTGACTACACGACCTTACTGGATATTTGGGAGGCTGATAATTCGAAGATTATTACGTGGATTAACAATTCTGTTACTCACTCCATTGGTGTTCAGTTGGCTAAGTATGACACGACTAAAGAGATCTGGGATCATCTGGCTAGATTATACACGCAGTCTAATTTCACCAAACAGTATCAATTGGAGTCAGATATTCGTGCACTTCGGCAGAATGATATGAGTATTCAAGAGTTTTATTCTGCCATGACTAATCTCTGGGATCAGTTGGCTCTTACTGAGTCTGCAAAGCTGCGAGCATTTGAACCGTATATTTCTCGTAGAGAAGCACAACGTCTGGTACAGTTTTTGATGGCCCTTCGGAATGATTTTGAGGGATTGCGTGGGACAATTTTACATCGTTCTCCTCTTCCGTCTGTTGATTAAGTGGTTAATGAACTGTTAGCAGAGGAGATCCGGCTTAAGTCTAAGGTCGATAAGGTGTCTGTTACACCTACAACTCCATCCGTCTTTGTTGCTCCTCAACGGTTTCCACCTAGCAACCAAAACAGAACAGCTCCTAAGGTCTCTCAAGTTGAATGTGCTTTTGCAAGCACAAAGGTCATTGGAAGGCTCAGTGTCCGAAATTGCCGAGTAAAGGCAAACAACAGCAGCAACAACGACCACCACAACAACAACGCCCGCCGCAGACTGCTCCATGGATATATCACCCACCTCAGTCCAACAATACAGTTGCTGCCCCGTCTTTGGATCCATATATGTTTGAGCAGTTTCAGCAGTACCTTACTTCACAGCCTCATGCCATGTCAACCTCCTCTCCTAAAGGTTTGTCTTTGTCTACTAATTCAGGTAAATCGTCTCCCTTATGGATCTTAGATTCAGGTGCTTCTCATCATATGTCTCCTGATATTGATTCTTTTACGTTTGTTACTTCTGCTCCTTTGTCTGTCATGACCGCCGATGGTACTCCAATGCCATTGGTAGGAATTGGCTTTATTCGCACATCTCGTTTATCTTTATCAGATGTATACCATATTCCTAGTCTAACCTTAAATCTTGCATCTGTTGGTCAATTGTGTGATTCTGGTCTCTCAGTTCTTTTTACTTCTACCAATTGTTGTGTTCAGGACCAGCAATCTCAGAAGGTGATTGGGACAGGCCGTAGGGAAGGGGGACTCTATGTTTTGGAAAGTATCAGATGTTGCTGCCTCTAGTGTGGATTTGTCATCTTTTCGTTTGAGTCGTTCGTGTTCTGATTTTTATCTTTGGCATTCTCGTTTGGGTCATGTTTCTGCGTCTCGTTTAAAGTTTTTATTGTCTACAGGAGTTTTAGGTCATTTAGCCAGTCATGATATTTCTGATTGTCGTGGTTGTAAACTGGCTAAATTTTTCGCCTTGCCTTTTTATAAAAGTATTTCTTTTTCCATTGAGCCATTTGACCTTGTGCATTCTGATGTGTGGGGACCCTCTCCTGTATCCACCAAAAGGGGTTCCTGATATTATGTTTCGTTCATTGATGATTTCACTCGTTATACTTGGGTTTATCTTATGAAACACCGGTTTGATTTCTTTACCATATTCAGTAACTTTAGAGCTCTAGTGAAAACCCAACACTCCTCAGTCATTAAATGTTTTCGGTGTGATTTGGGAGGTGAATATACTTCTAACAATTTTTCTTAGTTACTTGCTTCTGATGGGACTATGCACCAAACCTCGTATACAGACACTCCTCAACAAAATGGTGTTGCTGAAAGGAAACATCGCCATCTTGTTGAAACAGCTCGTTCATTCTTGTTGTCAGCCGAGGTTCCTAGTGAGTTTTGGGGAGAGGTAGTACTTACAGCTGCTCATATGATCAACAGAATTCCAATATCTCATAATTCAGGTTTGTCCCCTTTTGAAAAGTTATATGGTCATTCACCTGATTATTCCTCGTTGCGCGTCTTCGGTTGTACTTGCTTTGTTCTCCGGCCACATGTTGAGCGTAATAAATTGTCTCCTCGGTCCGCCTTATGTGTCGTTTTGGGTTATGGTATTGGTCAAAAGGGATATCGTTGTTTTGATTCAGTTAGTCAAAAACTGTATGTCTCGCGTCATGTTGTGTTTTTAGAGCATATTTCTTTTTTTTTTGTTCCTGCTAGTTCTCATCACATGACACTGTAAGATTTAGTTCATATTGATCCTTTCGATACCAACCCCGACGAAATTCTATCTGATACTTTGGTTCACGAGGCATCCACCTCCCATGCCCCTGCTCCTACGGTGGATCAGCCATTGAATGTGGGAGCTCAGACGGGGACTCGGTGACAGAGGAACCAAAAGGAGTAATGAACCTAAGCTCAGCATCCTGAATATTTAAGGGCATGAAGTTCACTTCCATGTCAACCTCTGGACGGATGATGGGAGGAGGAAGTCAGCAGAACAAGCCTCAGAGAAACTGTAATACCCGGCTTGTACGGACGTTGGATTAATATATATTATTATTTTATTGTATAAAGATATTTTGGTAAATATGTCAAATCAAGCCCGATTTACGCAAACAGAAAGCTTTATTACGATCCTAACGATTAATAGGAATTTTAAGGAATTTTTGGGAATTTTCGGAGTTATAACGCTTTATTCCGAGTAATTACCTCTATCGTAGTGTAAATGACGTTTTAGTAAAAATAGTAAACGTGGTCCGAATTGCGAACGGACAGTTTTAATAAATCCAAAATATTAAATTGGACCTATTGGTGGAGTAAGGAAATTTTGAGAATCTTAATAGTTAGCCGATTGACGAAACGAAGGACGAAACAAATAGAAATAAGTGTTAAGGGCATTTTAGTAATTTTCAAATCAAATTATATAAATTAAACAAATTTCTTTTCTCTCCCTCACTTTCTCTCTTTTCTTCTCTGGTATTCACGAACCAGAGAGCATTTCTCTCTCGCCGTCGACGGCGATCCAACATCCGGCGACGATCCGACCTCCGTTCGTTCGATTTTCTTCGTGATTTCTCATCCAATCGACGTTCTGGGTATGAACCTACGATCCTAGAGCTTTTATTTTGATGTTTACGGAGTTTTAAACAATTAGGGTTATCGTTAAAAATGCGATTTAAGGCCCGTAATTAATAGGTTTACTGTGATTAAGTGTATATTGAACGTATTAAACGTTATTGGACAAGTTTGATTGAATTAGGACGAATGTTAAAAATTGAGAAATTTCGGGTTTTCGAAAAAAATACGTAAATCGAGAATTGAGGTGTCGAGCGTGTATTCGCTCGATGAAATAGCCCGATGAATGTGATTAAAGATTTTAGGAAGTTCTTTAGTTAAGGTTTTGACAATTTGGACGTTTATTAACTTAAACTCGTTTTAACGTTAAATCCTTGTAAATTGCTTAGGTGAACAGCGCTCGTGGACGGAGCTTGAGCTGCTTTGGACACGAGGTAAGTTCTCGTCTATTTTCTCTGGCCGATTGGCCTACACCGTACGTCGAATGTCGTCTCGAGGAGTTTTGGAGATGCGTATGTTTATTTGTTTTGGTTGGGTAGACAAGTTTAGTTATTTATAGGTTATAGGTTACGATTTACAGTCTTGATGATATACATTATTGTTTGTTTGCTTTAAGATATAGAATTGTTCATGCATCACGTGTTTTAAAGAAAAGCATAGAAAATGAATTTCCGCACATTGTTATAAAGATAATGCAAAGAATGAAAACGGCCATAAGGCTTACAGTTTATCGGCCGAAAGGCTTACAGTTTACCGGCCGAAAGGCTTACAGTTTACCGGCCGAAAGGCTTACAGTTTACCGGCCGAAAGGCTTACAGTTTATCGGCCGAAAGGCTTACAGTTTACCGGCCGAAGGGCTTACAGTTTATCGGCCGAAAGGCTTACAGTTTATCGGCCGAAAGGCTTACAGTTTATCGGCCGAAAGGCTTACAGTTTATCGGCCGAAAGGCTTACAGTTTACCGGCCGAAAGGCTTACAGTTTATCGGCCGAAAGGATTACAGTTTACCGGCTGAAAGGCTTACAGTTTATCGGCCGAAAGGCTTACAGTTTACCGGCCGAAAGGCTTACAGTTTACCGGCCGAAAGGCTTACAGTTTATCGGCCGAAAGGCTTACAGTTTATCGCCGAAAGGCTTACAGTTTACCGGCCGAAAGGCTTACAGTTTACCGGCCGAAAGGCTTACAGTTTACCGGCCGAAAGGCTTACAGTTTACCGGCCGAAAGGCTTACAGTTTATCGGCCGAAAGGCTTACAGTTTATCGGCCGAAAGGCTTACAGTTTATCGGCCGAAGGCTTACAGTTTATCGCCGAAAGGCTTACAGTTTATCGGCCGAAAGGCTTACAGTTTATCGGCCGAAGGCTTACAGTTTATCGGCCGAAAGGCTTACAGTTTATCGCCGAAAGGCTTACAGTTTATCGGCCGAAGGCTTACAGTTTATCGCCGAAAGGCTTACAGTTTATCGGCCGAAAGGCTTACAGTTTATCGGCCGAAAGGCTTACAGTTTATCGCCGAAAGGCTTACAGTTTATCGGCCGAAGGCTTACAGTTTATCGGCCGAAGGCTTACAGTTTACCGGCCGAAAGGCTTACAGTTTACCGGCCGAAAGGCTTACAGTTTATCGCCGAAAGGCTTACAGTTTATCGCCGAAAGGCTTACAGTTTATCGGCCGAAAGGCTTACAGTTTATCGGCCGAAAGGCTTACAGTTTATCGCCGAAAGGCTTACAGTTTATCGGCCGAAAGGCTTACAGTTTATCGGCCGAAGGCTTACAGTTTATCGGCCGAAAGGCTTACAGTTTATCGCCGAAAGGCTTACAGTTTATCGGCCGAAAGGCTTACAGTTTATCGCCGAAAGGCTTACAGTTTATCGGCCGAAAGGCTTACAGTTTATCGCCGAAAGGCTTACAGTTTATCGGCCGAAAGGCTTACAGTTTATCGGCCGAAAGGCTTACAGTTTATCGCCGAAAGGCTTACAGTTTATCGGCCGAAAGGCTTACAGTTTACCGGCCGAAAGGCTTACAGTTTACCGGCCGAAAGGCTTACAGTTTATCGCCGAAAGGCTTACAGTTTATCGCCGAAAGGCTTACAGTTTATCGGCCGAAAGGCTTACAGTTTATCGGCCGAAAGGCTTACAGTTTATCGCCGAAAGGCTTACAGTTTATCGGCCGAAAGGCTTACAGTTTATCGCCGAAAGGCTTACAGTTTATCGGCCGAAAGGCTTACAGTTTATCGCCGAAAGGCTTACAGTTTATCGCCGAAAGGCTTACAGTTTATCGCCGAAAGGCTTACAGTTTATCGGCCGAAAGGCTTACAGTTTATCGGCCGAAAGGCTTACAGTTTATCGCCGAAAGGCTTACAGTTTACCGGCCGAAAGGCTTACAGTTTATCGGCCGAAAGGCTTACAGTTTATCGGCCGAAAGGCTTACAGTTTATCGCCGAAAGGCTTACAGTTTATCGGCCGAAAGGCTTACAGTTTATCGGCCGAAAGGCTTACAGTTTACCGGCCGAAAGGCTTACAGTTTATCGGCCGAAAGGCTTACAGTTTATCGCCGAAAGGCTTACAGTTTATCGGCCGAAAGGCTTACAGTTTATCGCCGAAAGGCTTACAGTTTATCGCCGAAAGGCTTACAGTTTATCGGCCGAAAGGCTTACAGTTTACCGGCCGAAAGGCTTACAGTTTATCGCCGAAAGGCTTACAGTTTACCGGCCGAAAGGCTTACAGTTTATCGCCGAAAGGCTTACAGTTTATCGCCGAAAGGCTTACAGTTTATCGCCGAAAGGCTTACAGTTTATCGGCCGAAAGGCTTACAGTTTATCGCCGAAAGGCTTACAGTTTATCGGCCGAAAGGCTTACAGTTTATCGCCGAAAGGCTTACAGTTTATCGGCCGAAAGGCTTACAGTTTATCGCCGAAAGGCTTACAGTTTATCGGCCGAAAGGCTTACAGTTTATCGGCCGAAAGGCTTACAGTTTATCGGCCGAAAGGCTTACAGTTTATCGGCCGAAAGGCTTACAGTTTATCGGCCGAAAGGCTTACAGTTTATCGGCCGAAAGGCTTACAGTTTATCGGCCGAAAGGCTTACAGTTTATCGGCCGAAAGGCTTACAGTTTATCGCCGAAAGGCTTACAGTTTACCGGCCGAAAGGCTTACAGTTTATCGGCCGAAAGGCTTACAGTTTATCGGCCGAAAGGCTTACAGTTTATCGCCGAAAGGCTTACAGTTTATCGGCCGAAAGGCTTACAGTTTATCGGCCGAAAGGCTTACAGTTTACCGGCCGAAAGGCTTACAGTTTATCGGCGAAAGGCATACAGATTAAGGTCACGCGAGGTGGGGCTCAGGCACGGCTGTACGTGTTGTAAGCGTGCACCCCCCCTCCTCTAGTGGAAAGAGTAGCCGCCCGCTGGATAAGCTCTCTACGGTTAGAGGGATAGGATCTCGGTGACACCTACAGTGCATAACATAGCATGACATAGCATACCATAGCACAACATTTGCATTTACGAGTCTTACTGAGATTTTTATCTCATAGTGTATTGTATGGTGTAGGTGATTTCGAGGAAACAGGTGAGGACGATGTCCCTCCTCCTGACGTATGATGCAGTTGACGAAGAATGGCTCGTGGGAGTGTGCTGAGCAGTCGGTGCGTTTTGACCCGTGGGGATGTGTATGTATTTTGAGGACTATCAGGATGTTTTTTGGTTAAATTGTATAGATACTTTAGGGTGCTTGGTTCTGGTAGTGGATAGGTTATGTTTAGGTTGTTTATAAACGTTTTGAAATGTATTTTGTAAACATATGGTATTAGGGGATGCTCAGTTTTTAAACAGAACCACACGGTTCTTTTTCTTAAAATTGGTTCGGTTTAAAGGTGAGTTGTGTGCTTTTTGCGATTTGCATGTAGGGAAGGAGAGGGTTGTTTTATAGACGGTTTTCATGAAAGTATAGAAGAAGTATAAAGGAAATGTCGAAGTTTGCTTTCTGGAATCAGATTCCAGAGAGGGAAATGTTGGTTAGCTCTCTGGAATCTCGGATTCCAGAGAGAAAAAAAAATTGGTCGCTGCAAAGTGCAGCGACTGGTCGCTGCACAATGCAGCGATCGGGCGCTGCATTGTGCAGCACCTACAGCGACTGATCGCTGCTTCATTTTTCCTCTGTTTTTCCGGTTTTGCCCCTGTGCGATTTGATAAATGTTTAAATAGTTTTAATTGTTTTAATTAGTTTTATTTTAATTGTTTTTATGTTTGTTTTAAAAGCTTTAAAAGTTAGATTTCAATTCTGATTTCGATTTCGGTTAGTTCTCAGCGTAGAGTTTATTTAAAGTATTTATTAGGATAAAAAAATAGTACGGGTATATTGGGTACGGTATTAGGGTCGTGACAGAAACAAAGAGAGCTCAACTGTTCAGGTTGAAGAGCTTGGATGTCAGACTTCATAGACTGAAGGGCCCGTGTGAGAGAGCCTTCTAGTTTATCCACCCTAGAAGTCAACCGATCAAAAACTAAGTCAAGGTTTTTGCTCAAGTCCACTTTGGTCTGAGTGAGCAAATCTTTATTTATAGTCGCAAGGTGTTCAAGTTTGGACAGGACAAGGGCCTCAAATTGAGTACAGTGGGAGTTATATTGTGTTTGGAAAGATTCAAGACCGGTCCCTAGGATGGCAATGCTAGCCCTTAGCTCATCCTGTATATCTTCAGAAAAAGTATTCCTCACTTGAGAGGTAGATGGACGGTTGGAGTGAGGAGGAATACGAGCAGGCAGAGGAGGGAGCTGAGCAGGATATGGAGCTGGAGTTGGACTGACTGGATGAGGTGTGCAGGGTGCAGCAACATGGACTGTAGGAGGTTCAAGTTCACTGAATGGTTCAGGAAGAGGAGTTTGCTCATGAGTGACCTCCTCTTGAGCTTGAAGGAAAAGGACTGGAGGAGGTGCATGCTCAGGAATAAGGGTGTCATCTTGCACACTGGTAACTTCTGTGATGACCCGGATGTGTAAGTATGTGTACGATGGCTGCACGAACCGGAACCCGGATGGCGGTACGTCCGCGCGGGCGAGCTGGAAGGTGATGAGTCGTAAAAAGGGGGTCGTCACAATCCCACATCGCTTGGGGAAGTATATGGAAATGAAACATATCTAAACTAAAGAGACCCTCCAGAGATAGTAAGACGCGTTTTGGAGTACAATTGGCAACGGATCCCATAAGAACTCCGAAGTTAAAAGTGCTTCGGTGAGAGTAGTACCAGGTTGGGTGACCGACTGGGAAGTCCTCACCAAACAAAGCCGTGAGGGGAGGATATTTGGTTACGGCCCAATCCCCAGAGCGGACAATATCTTACTGGGAAAAGGGGTCGTTACAACTTCATCTTCATCTTGAAGAATTAACCTCCTGGATGGACCCCTGCGGCCATCCTTTGCAATGAACACTCCTTGATCATTCCTTGTTATGCCCATTCGTGATAAGGTGGAGGCAGAGAAGAAGTCTGAATTTTTCAAGGATAGGGGCTTGTCAGACGCAGGATATTGAACCCCAAACCGATTAAAAATCTTCATGAGCAGAAGATTGTAAGGTAAGAAATTAGAGCCACTGGTAACAACTTGCAGAATTCGATTCAATACGATGAAACCTATGTGGAATGGTTCACCCTTAAAGAATTGATTTAGCAGAAAGAGATCCATGCCACTTACATGGTCTCTATGTCCTTCTACAGGCAAAATGTTGTAATGTATCATCTGGTGAAGAACTCTGGCCCTAGGGATCAAGTCTTTGTTTTTCAGCTTGAGAGGAGCATTAGTGGGATCCTTGGCAATCAATTGAAGTAATTCCTTGCCAGCAGGTTTTGTAAGAAAAGACGGAGTTGTTGTGGACTCATACCCTTCAGGTGCCGTTTAAGAACTCACATCGTAGGATTTGATGCATTAAGTCTTGCATGAGCTCAATGTGGCGACCATAGACGTAACTCCTAAGAACTAGGGGTTTGGTAGAATGTTCCAGGTTTGCATAGAACATCTGAATGAAGGTTTCATAATAAACGGCTTCAGAAACAAATAGTCCTATCAGCCCCAATGTAACAACCAGCACCTTGGTGAGATATTTTTTTTTCCCACAATTATTTATGGTGTGACTTATGCAATTGAGAAATTTTAAATGGAAGTAGGTTTAGTGGCGGAATTGTAATTAAGTTGCTTTTATTTAGTATAAGTAGAAATTGGAAAGTCTAAAACCTCATTTAAACCCTCATGGAGCCGACATTTCCCTCTGGCAATTTCCTCCTTCAAGTAACCAATTTCTCCTCCTCCTTCTTCGACGATTCAAAGCTCAGGTGAGGTTTAGGTGATTCACTCTTTAAGTTTTCGATTAAGGATGATTACTAGTTAGTATTTACGGACTTAGAATCGAACAATGTATAGAATCCTGTAATGGCATTGGTATAGAATCCTAGACGTTGTTAATGTTGTAGGTTGAGAGTCTGAAATCTATATGAATTTGGTGGTTTAGGCGGCAATGCCATTAATGTTTTGAAAGTTAAGCTCTGTACACTAGGTGCTCGGCAAAATGCCTTAGAGGTTTAAGCTAGAATCTAAGATGACTTCTTTAGCTAAGATTTTACCAGCTCTGAATTTAGATTATTCAGGATATATCTAACATTGAAGCATGAAATGTCTTAGGTGGAGAAAGACTCAAGTGAAGGCACGGCATAGCTTAGGAGTCCAGGTAAGTGGGTGTGTTAAGCTTCCGGCCATTAGGGCCCTACATCACGAGAGTATTAGGAAACCTGTTTCGATGTTACTTGATGATTTATGGATAACTGTATTTATGTTATGTGATGTTATGTTAGAGTTTATGTAGTCGTTTGTTCTGGTACGATTCTTTCCACTGTCTGATGGTTTATGTGCATTCACGTCCCTGCACCATAACTCGTTTCCAAGAACATGAAAACGTCTTGTATACATGCTTCCTTTTATGAATGAGATGAGAATATGAAAAGAACAAGAACAAGTAAACGATAATTTATATATGTCACTGTCCAGGAATGGACCAAGAACTCTGTCCGAGAGGGCTATATACACGCACATAAATGAATGATGAACAAGAGTATGATTCCCATGGTATGATCAAGAACACGAATAAGAACATGACTTCCCTGACCTGAATAAAGAATGTGTGATGTAGGTGATGAATTTGAAGGTGAGAACCTCAAACCTAATGAAGAGGTCTAAGTCGGGTTGCTGGAAGGTGCTCACGGCGGGATTTTTGTGGCTGGGAGGCGATTTTGACCGCGGGATGTTGCTCCTAGTATAATTTAGTAAGTTTATGATACTGAAGTATAAGTAAAATGGGTCTTCTTATGATAATACATACTGGGATTGTCTGACACAGTTTCGTGTTTAGAGAAGATTTTAAGACTAAAGATTTATCTGTTTTCCGTAAGTCTTCCGCTACGCATGTATAAGTTTCGTGAGTTGAATGGTTTCCTTTCGAAATGAAATGTAAAATGAAAGAGTTAAGTAGTCTGTGGACGTCGGGGTCTGTGGACGAAAGGGTTAAGTAGTCTGTGGACGCTAGAGTCTGTGGACGAAAGGGTTAAGTAGTCTGTGGACGCTGGAGTCTGTGGACGAAAGGGTTTAGTAGTTTGTGGATGCTGGAGTCTGTGGACGAAAGGGTTAAGTAGTCTGTGGATGAAAGGGTGTAGTAGTTTGTGGACGCTGGAGTATGTGGACGAAAGGGTTAAGTAGTCTGTGGACGCTGGAGTTTGTGGACGAAAGTGTTTAGTAGTCTGTGGACGCTGGAGTCTGTGGACGAAAGAGTTAAGTAGTCTGTGGACGCAGAAGTCTGTGGACGATGAGTCCATGTAACCCGTGACCCGTGAGTGGAGAAGTCACGTGAACCGTGGACATTAAAGTCACGTGGGTAACACATGATGTGAGTGGTAGATGTCGTCTGCCGGGTTAATGAAGTCACGTGGATAACACGTGGTCTGTGAACGATAGATTTAAGTAAGTCTATGGGTATAGGTCGGTGGACGTTGTTGACTGGGCAGACTGTAGACGATAGCTTCTATGTAGCCCGTGGACAATAAAGTCGTCTGATTTCACAGACGAGAATATTGCCCGACTTGTGTCGTTCAACTCTATGGACGAGTACGTCGTTAGGAATGTGAAGGAGTTGAGTTCAGAGGGTTAAAGGCTTTAGCCGTTGTCATTTAAGTTATATGTCCGCGAGTTTTCAAAAATATGTACTTATCCTTAAATGATTTATGATCCGAGTCTAGGATTTAGGGGTCAAGAAGAAAAATGAAAAGTTTGATGTCATGGAGTGAAACTAGAAGTAAATGTACGTCAAGGCAATTCTCGTGGCAGCCCTGACTGGGTTGGGGTTGTTACACCCAACCTTGTTAAGGGTTCTTCTAAATCGAGACCAGATAGACCCTAAAAAATAATCCCTCTGGAACGAATAATTGGTTTGTATTCAAAATCTTTGTAATACCTTTTAAAAGCAGCATGGTTGAGGAACTCGTGACTCGGCCAAACGAGAGATGGAGGGTCTGAGGTTGATTGAGCATTCTCACCATGAGAAAACTTTTGCTTCTTCCTCGAGAAGACTTAAGGTGCGTGGGAAGAAGATGCCATTAGGTTTTCTGAGTAGAGATTTAGAGCTCGAGAGGAGTTGAGAGAAATGAAGAGTCGGAGTCAGAAGGCAGAGAGGAATATGAAGCGTTAGACGAGTCGACAGAGCGCGAAAAGTTCAAAGGTAGGGCTTCTGAAATAGTGGGAAGGGTTTTATAAAAACAGACGATGACGATCCATTGACAGAGACTATTGTCAACATCCATGGACAAAGTCCATTGACAACGTCCATCATTAAAGTTCATTTCCAACGTCCATTTGGAAATGTTCATTGTCAAAGTCCATTGACAACGTCCATCACCATACAGAAGGAAGGAAAATGGATAAAAGGACTAACCTCACTTTTTCTCAATCCTAATGAGACATAACCTTACTCTAATATTATTGAAGGTCTTTTCATCTAAAGGTTTGGTAAAGATATCTGCCAACTGATCAGTAGAATTGACAAATTCTAATGAAATATCACCTTTCTGAACGTGATCTCTAATAAAGTGGTACCTAACTTCTATGTGTTTGGTTCTAGAATGTTGGATAAGGTTCTTGGAGATATTAATGGCAGTAGTATTGTCACACCGGATGAGAATCCTATCATAGAAAAGATTATAGTCCTCCAAGGTCTGCTTCATCCACAACATTTGTGCACAACAACTGCCAACAACAATGTATTCACTTTCAGCCGTTGAAAGTGCAACATAATTTTGCTTCTTGTAGTACCAGGAAACTAGAGATTCACCAAGAAATTGACATGTTCCACTGGTGCTTTTCCTATCAACTAGACTTCTAGCATAATCAGAATCTGAATATCCTATTAGATCAAAAGAAGTACCATTCGGGTACCATAAACCTAAGTCAAATGTCTCACTTAAATATTTAAAAATCCTTTTGACAGCAGTTAAGTGAGATTCCCTAGGAGAAGATTGAAACCTAGCACACAAGCACACACTAAATAGAATATCTAGCCTGCTAGCAGTTAGGTATAAAAGAGAACCAATCATACCTCTATATTTCTTAATGTCCACACATATTCCAGTTTCTTCTTTGTCCAGTTTAGTAGTGGTGCTCATAGGAGTTCTAGAGGACTTAACAGATTCTAAACTAAATTTCTTTAAGAGTTCCTTAATGTATTTTTCTTGACAGAAGAAAATGCCATCAGGAGTTTGACTGATCTGAAATCCTAAGAAGAATTTTAGCTCCCCCATCATACTCATGTCAAATTCACTTTGCATTAGGTAAGAAAATTCATCACACAGAGAGACATTAGTTGACCCAAAAATAATGTCATCGACATATATTTGAACTAAGAGAATATCTTTGTCCTTTTGCATGGTAAATAGAGTTGAATCGGTGTTACCCTTTTCAAACTTCTTTTCCTCGAGAAAATTCTTCAACCTATCATACCAAGCTCTAGGAGCCTGTTTAAGTCCATAGAGAGCTTTCCTAAGTTTGTATACATGGTCAGGTTTCTCATAGTCTTCAAATCCTAAGGGCTGCTCTACATAAACTTCTTTCATGATATAACCATTTAAAAATGCACTCTTTACATCCATTTGAAAGAGTGTGAAGTTTTTGTGTCAAGTATATGCTAAGAGCATCCTAATAGACTCTAATCTAGCTACGGGTGCAAAGGTTTCCTCAAAATCTATTCATTCTTCTTGGTTGTACCCTTTAGCAACTAATTTAGCTTTGTTTCTAATAACCAAGCCACTTTCATCCATCTTGTTTTTAAACACCCATTTTGTTCTTATAATTGGATGATCAACTGGTTTTGGAACAAGTTCCCAAACATTGTTCCTTTCGAATTGGTTTAGCTCTTCCTGCATAACCATAATCCAGTTTTCATCCTGCTCTGCTTCCTCAAATTTCTTAGGTTCAACTTGAGAGATAAATGCCACATTGGCACAGAGATTCCTAAGAGAGGATCTAGTCTTTACTCCTAAGAAAGGATCACCTAAAACTTCATCTAAAGGATGATTTCTCACAAACTTCCAATCTCTAGGCAGAGCTGCTAATTCATCCTTGACAGGAACAATATCTAGAGAGTTTTCTCCTTGAGGGACTTCAGTAGATTTATCTAAGGAAAGAGAATCCATTTGCTTTCCTAAGGTATCCTCCTTATCCACAGTGATTGTAGGTTAAGGAGTCTAATCGAAATTGACATGCACAGATTCTTCTACAACTAGAGTTCTCTTATTGAACACTCTATAAGCCTTACTGGAGAGAGAATAGCCAAGAAAGATTCCAAGATCAGATTTGGAATCGAATTTTCCTATGTTATCCTTAGTGTTAAGAATGAAGCATTTACTACCAAAGGCTCTAAAATAATTAATAGAAAGAGTTTTTCCATTCCAAAGCTCATAAGGTGTTCTCTCAAGAATAGGTCTTATAGAGACCCGATTAAGCACAAAACAGGCTGTTGAAACAGCTTCCGCCCGGAAATACTTTGGAAGAGAATTTTCATTCAGCATGGTCCTAGTAAGCTCTTGGAGGGACCTATTTTTTCTCTCAACAACACCATTTTGTAGAGGGGTTCTAGGAAAGGAAAAGTTGTGCTCAATTCCATACTTGAGGCACAAGAGTTCAAATTTTTCATTTTCAAATTCTCCACCATGATCACTACGAATAGCAACTATGGTGAGTTCCTTTTCATTTTGAACTCTTTTCCTAAAGCAAGAGAATGTATCAAAGGTTTCATCTTTGGACTTAAGAAAGAATACCCATGTGAACCTAGAGAAATCGTCGACAATGACATAGACATAGAGTTTTCCACCTAGACTGGCAACATTAGAAGGACCGAAGAGGTTCATGTGAAGAAGCTGAAGAGGCTTGGAAGAAGAGATTGCATTCTTTGATGTAAAGGAACTTTTGATCTGCTTACCCATTTGACAAGCTTCACAGACCTTATTCTTTTCAAAGGATATCTTGGGAATCCCTCTATCTAAATTATTCTTAGTAATCTTAGTTAAGGTATCCATACCTACATGTCCTAATCTCCTATGCCAAGTCCAACTATCAACCAACAGATTCACAGAAGGCATTTTTTATCAACTTGTTCAAAGTTATCTAAATTAATAATATAAACATTTTCATTTCTATATCCTCTGAACAGAACTTTACTATTCATACTATCTTTAATCGCACAAGCATCGGATTTAAAAGAAACTTTATATCCCTTATCACATAGCTGACTGATACTTAACAGATTGTGCTTTAACCCTTCTACTAATAAGACATTTTCAATGATGGGGTTAGAGCAGTTACCTATGTTACCGATGCCAACAATCTTACCCTTTTATTTTTCACCAAAAGTGACATTTCCTTTCTTCTTGTTGACAACAGCAAATTTGGTTGAGTCTCCCTGTCATATGCCTCGAGCATCCACTGTCGAGGTACCACTGGTTTTTCCCGGGAGAACAGTTGATGCGTAACGACCTGAAAATGAGCGAGTTATCACCCAAAGAGTAAGGGTTGCTCACTGGTCAGCTAACCCGAGAGCAATAAAATGTATGAGCAGAAATGAAAATGTTAAAGTGCTCGAAATTAAACAATTTCTTCAGACAAAATGAAGCTAAGAGATGGAAGATGAAGTACGTGTGAAGTGGTGATAGTGTTCTATGAAGAAAAATAAAAAAAAAATGATAAAATCTTGAATCGGCCGATAGAGGTATTGAGTTACCTCTCGGCTAATGCTTCTTCCAAAGAAGAAGACCGGTCTTTGGAAATGGTGTGACCTTCTCTTATGATTCCAACACCAAGGTGATTTGGAATAGAGTAAGGATTAAGAGCTTTCAAGCCACCACACGCTTGGAAGCAATGGATGTTCTCTCCAATCGGTTTAAGCAAACCGATACTTACCTTGGGCACCAACCCTTGGTGGGATTTCCAATGGTAGCAACCCTTGGAAGAAGACTTTCTCTAGACACTAGTCTGAATGAAATACCTCAATTGTGTTAAGTTTGGCAAAAGACCCATACAATGGTCTAGAGTATTGCTTAAATAGAGTTTGGGGGGGTTAGCTAGGTTTACAAGGTTAAATGTGAGCCATTGGATGAAAAAGGATGATGGGTGGCCAAGATCAATTGTGCTTCTTCTCCCTTGTGCCATGTCATCGATCCATGTCTCCACTAGCAAGTGTCCTTTGATGCCAAGTCATGCCTCTCCAAGCCCAAAACAATTGGCCTCTCCAAGCTCCATCTTCAAGTTCCATCTTCAAGCTTTGTCTTCCATTGGGTTGGGCCTCTCCTATCAAGATGACTTACTTGAAACCGAGTTCTACCCATATAAGCTTAAGGCCAAAATGGTCTTTCTCAAAGAAACATAAAAGTAATGAAAAATAAATAAAAATTACAGAATTTGTCTCCAGGAAGACAAATTCCTGCTTCTGCTAATCCAGCAAATTCTTTTCATCCTGTGCATCCCAAGAGGTTAAGTGATGAGGCTGATCCTTGCCATGTGAATTGGATCTCCGCTCCAAGCCTTCATTAAGTCCATTACCTGCAAAAGAAATAAAGTCATTAGTAAGCAAATAATAAGTAGTATGAGCTTTGGATATGGATTGGGCCTTAGTCTTGGGTTGGGCTTTTAGGCCTATTGGCACATCATCAGTCAACTTGCAAAACAGAAAATCAAGTTGTTTTCTTTGGTACCCAAATCTTTTGGGTCCTAGAGTTAGGTCTGGTTCCCTTAGGAACCCATTGCAATCCCATGCAAGGTTTAGTTTTTCCTAGTTTTAGAGGACATTCAAATGATTTATGTCCTATCTCATTACAAGCATGGAATGTAGTTGGTTTAACAAAGAAGTTCTTAAAAACTTTCTTTTTATTAAACTTATCATAACCTAAACCTGCTTTATCAAAAGTAGCTCTCTGATTTTCTATCAGTATATTTAAGTTCTTGGTACCATTTGTGAACTTAAGTACGATATAATTCAAATTCTCATTTTTACCTTTAAGATCATCTATCTCCTTTTCATGCAAATTTATCTCTTTACCATGCTTTTCAATTAAATTAGAATTCTCCTTTTTCACTGAGATGTATTTAGATTTAAGCATACCAAATTGCTTAACTAAATCATTAAAAGCATCATTCAAGTCTCCATCATCAGTTTCACTATCACTAGAGGAAACACTAACCTCATTTTCATATGCCATGAAGCACAGGTTGGCTACTTCCTCATCTTCTGAGGAAGTGTCACTCTCACTATCATCCCATGTGGCCTTCATTACCCTCGTTTTGAATTTCTTGGGGCCTTTCTTTGCTTGAGGACATTCGGCCTTGATATGTTCTGGCTTCCCGCATTCAAAACAGGTTATCTCCTTCTCCTTTTGAGGCTTTTCTCCTCTAGAGAATTTCCTCCCATGCATCATTTTTCTCTGGAGGAACTTGCTGAATCTTCTGGTAATAAGAGCAATGTCCTCATCTTCATCTGATTCTTCTTGTCTACTTGAGGAAGCTTTGAGAGCAATATTCTTCTTTTTGCTGATCTCTTTCTCTTTGAGATCTTCCTTGTCATTGGCTCTCATTGTTATTTCATGTGTCATGAGAGAGCCAATGAGCTCTTCAAGTTTGAGGACTTTCAAATCTCTTGCTTCTTGGAAGGCTGTCACTTTAGGTTGCCATCCCCTCGGTAGGCATCTCAGAATTTTCCTGACAAGTTCTTCATTTGGATATTCTCTACCAAGCACTTTTAAACCATTAGTAATGTTAGTAAAATGAGTAAACATAGAACTAATTGATTCATCTTTTACCATGGTAAACAGTTCGTACTCATGTACTAACATACTCAGCTTACTCTCTTTTACTTGATTAGTTACTTCATGAGTTATTTCAAGTAATTTTCATATCTCGTATGCGCTGTCACGACCTTGTACTCTATTAAACTCATCCCTGTTTAGAGCATAATATAAGGTATTTACAGCTTTGGCATTTAGACTTAAGTTCTTCTTGTCTGATTCAGTTAGTTCATTAGCCATTTTTGGGATGCTAACCCCGTTTTCAGTTTTCATGGCTTTAAATGGACCATTTTCTATAATATTCCATAAGTCATAGTCTATAGCTTGAACAAATATTCTCATCATAGATTTCCAGTAAACATAATCATTACCATCAAAGAACGGAGGTTTAGTGGTAGACTGACCTTCTACTTGTGTAGAGTTTGTGTTGAATGTCATTTTAGTTATATCAAAGTATATATCTACTTCACAGGTAAGACAATATTCAACCTATCTCTGATACCAATTGTAGGATCGTATTGTCTAAAAAGGGAGGGGGTGAATTAGACTTATTAAAAATTATTAGTTTAGTCTAAACGTTTTCTCTCTTGTATGCAATTAATAAATTAACAGCAAACACACAGGCAAAAGCAAAGTAAAAGATAGAGAGAATTTGACACCGTAGTTTTTAACGTGGTTCGGCCAAACTTGCCTACGTCCATGCTCCAAGGCTCCCCCTTGAAGATCTTTTCTTCTCCTCACGAGAAACAAGATCGAACTTCCCGGGCGTCGATCTACTGCCTTTTACAACTCAGGATTTCTCTTCACAGGCTACAATCCACTGCCTTTACACTTTAATAGATTGAATAAAGATTTACAGCACAAACTACACTCTCGCAAATATCAAATCTCCAGTTAAATTGATGAGAGGTGTAGGAAGAATAACAGAGTATCACTAAGTCTTTTTGCGTATTAGAGTTCAGAGAGAATTTCAGCAAAAGTTGTCCTTCCGAGCTTCTTTCTTTTTTTTATACTTTGTCTGTTATCGACTTCAGATCTCGAAGGCTTCTCATCTAAATATAGAAATAGCCGTTGGAGAAACATCCGTACAAAGTGATGACTCTTATTTTAGAGTCATTTTATACTAATTTTATATAAGAAAATTTATACAAATTGAGTGATTGCAATAACAAATTGATAAGGATTTACTATAAATGCCATGAATTGCTGCAGCATTGGTATTTTAATTTAATTTAATATATTTAATGCCAATTTTCTCTTAAAAGCAGATTTTGTCTCTTTATTTTGAATTTCATATTTTCATAATTGAATGTTATTTTTATAGTGGGAATTTCGAATTCAATTGTTGAGATTTGTGAAGAGAAAGTGAAGGCAAGAATCAAGGTGAAGAAGAAAACAAAAATTAGAAATTGACACTTCGCACGCTGAAGAAGACAAGTAGGAAGGAAAATCAATGGAAACAAGGAAACCTCATTGAAGCACGTGAAGCCAAGGAGAGAGAAAGATTGGATTGCATACAAAATTAAGGGGATATTTTTAGAGGAAGTGAAGTCTGACGTGGGCAATTTTCTTGGCAGAGAGAGAAAGCCACTTTGGAAAGCTGAAACAAAAGGAAACAAATAAAGTTTGAAGGAAATTAGATTGGAGAGAGAAAAGTAGTTATGAAATGCATTATAATATGGGATATTGAAAATAAAAAGGGGATGATCAATTCCAGCGAGAGAACCCCTGACGCGGCTGTGGAGAGAAACTCTGGATCTGAGAAGAACCCTAGCGCCGTTTCAAAAATTCTATTCTTCTTCTATTATTTCGATTGCACTATTTTTATATGAACACAATTTATTTTAGTTTTATTTTAATTATGTCTCGTAGCTAAACTTTTTAATCTTGGTTAGGACGATAGTATTCGTTGCGATATTTTGCTACGATCTTGGTTTTGTTTCTGCAATTATCTATTGAACAATTATTTGTGAAATTTACTTGCTAAGTCAGATCATATCGATAGATAGGTTGACTATTCATATTTATATTGTATCGATAGATAGATATAAATTTTAGATGCATGAATAATTAATTGAATTACTTTGTTACAACGTGGTTAACATTAATTTGATTGGCGATAAGAATAGCACATAACGGAAATTCAATTTTAGTCACATTCTTTCAAGGTAGAAAGAAATTCTAATTTGAATTTACCTAGGCAATTCGAAAGAATCCTAGAAATCAATTTTATTCTTGCTGTTTTTTAGATAATGTTGCAGAGCATTACTAGAGCATTAGTAGCAGAATCATCGTAACGAAGAAATCGATCCTAGCCAAGGCCTTTATTCATTGATTTTACCTCGTTCAACTTGCTTTATTTTATTGCATCATTATTCATATTTTATTTCTAATTTTTATCCAGCAATTTAGTATTTTTATCATATTTTTATAGCAATTTAAATATAGCTAACGTTATCCTCGTGGGATCGATACTCTACTTACTCTATTACTTTGTTAGCGACACGTGCACTTGCGTGTAAGTGTGTAAAAACACTAACAAGTTTTTGGCGCCGTTGCCGGGGATATTGTTTAGTTGTTGTTATTTTGCTATAATTATTTTAAATTTATTTTACGTTATTTTATTTTGTTTTGTTTTCCTATTTTCAGATATTATTGATTTATGCCGGACAACGAAGACGCACAGGATCTTGTACCCTTAGATCCAGAAATTGAAAGGACTTTTAGAGAAAGGAGAAGACAACAGCACCAACAACAACAAATTGAGGGAGAAAATATGGCACATGCAGCAAATGAAAGGGAAAATGCTGAAAGAATAATCGATGACAGAGATATACCTATTCAGGATTTTGCAATTCCTACGCTTAATGATCTTAATCCTGGAATAGTCAGACCTGACCTTCGTGCCATAAGATTCGAGCTAAAACCCGTGATGTTCCAAATGCTCCAAACTGTTGGACAATTTACTGGAGCTATTACAGACAATCCTCATCGCCATTTAAAGGTTTTTGGAGAAGTCAGTGATTCATTTAATTTCCCTGGTGTATCTGCAGAAGCTTTGAGGTTGAAGCTCTTCCCATACTCCTTGAGAGATCGCGCCAGAGATTGGTTGAACAGCATTCCTTCAGATACCATAACTACATGGGGGGATCTAGCTAAAAAGTTCATTATGAAATATCACCCACCAGTGAAGAATGCGAGGATGAGAAATGAAATAACAAGCTTCCAGCAACGAGATGGAGAATCACTATATGAAGCCTGGGATAGATTTAAAGAGTTGCTGAGACAGTGTCCAAATCACGGGATTCCTCACTGGATTCAACTGGAAACATTTTACAACGGGCTAAATGGGCAAACTCGATCAATCATCGATGCAGCAGCGAATGGAACATTGCTTTCTAAATCTTTCAACGAAGCTTACGATCTACTGGAGAGAATGGCAGTAAATAGTTATCAGTGGCCTTCAGATAGAATGCAATCTACAAGGAGAGCACCTGGAAGTTATGAGATAGATGAAGTGACTGCTCTTAATGCAAAAATAGCCTCACTGGAAAATACCATTAAAGCCATGCACAAACAGCAGCAGCCACAAGCAAGGGAGGTTTCGTGCATTTTCTGCGGGGAGAATCATGATGAAAGTTCATGCCCGACAAATCCTGAGTCGGCAAATTACGTGGGGTATAATCGAAATAATAACCCATACTCACAGACGTACAACCCTGGATGGAGACAGCACCCGAACTTCCAATGGAATTCCCAACAACAGAACAGTGCAATACCAACAAGATCGACTGATAACTTTGCTCAGAATTACAACCAGCAAGTTCATAAGCCAACAGTTCAAGAAAAACTAGACAACTTTGCAAGGGAGTATGCCGCAAGGACAGATATAATTTTGCAGAATTTATCAGCTTCGATAAAGAACATTGAAACTCAACTGGGGCAGCTAGCTCAATCTGCAAATTCAAGAAGCAGTGGACAACTACCCAGCGACACTGAAGTTCCACAAAGACCGGGGAAAGAACACTGCAATGCTATTTTACTAAGGAATGGAAGGGAGGTAGAGATTCCAGAAAAGCCACGGAGGATAGAAAAGTCATTGGTTAATAGCCAAGAAAAAGAAACAGAAAAGCAACCCAATACTGAGGATTTACAGGAAAGAGAAGTGATGATTGAGAAAGAGAGTACTGAGGAGGTAGAAGAGAATAATCTGGAATCTGGCGAAATTAATATCAATGCTGCAGTTCCGCTCGCAGCATCGCAGCAACATCGACCTCCAGAAATGCAACTCCAGAAACCTCCTCCACCGTTTCCACAGAGGCTACAAAAACACAACCAGGAAAAGCGATTTAAAAAATTCTTAGATGTTTTGAAGCAACTTCACATCAATGTGCCTTTGGTGGAAGCCCTTGAACAGATGCCCAACTATATGAAATTCATGAAAGATATTTTATCAAAGAAGAGAAGATTGGGAGAGTATGAGATGGTTGCTATGACCGAAGAGACCAGCTACATTCTACAGAAAAAAATACCACCAAAGTTGGAAGACCCTGGAAGCTTCACCATTCCTTGTACAATCGGCAACAAATATTTTGGGAAGGCTCTATGTGATCTTGGAGCTAGTATCAACTTAATGCCCATGTCAATTTTTAAGAAACTGGGAATTGGAGAAGTTAGACCTACAACTGTGACTTTGCAACTTGCTGATCGCTCACTGACTCACCCTCAAGGAAAGATAGAAGACGTGTTAGTAAAGGTGGATAAGTTCATTTTCCCAGTAGACTTCATTATTTTGGATTACGAAGCAGATCATGAAGTGCCCATAATTTTAGGAAGACCTTTCTTAGCTACTGGGAGAACACTAATCGATGTCCAGAAAGGTGAACTTACAATGCGAGTCAATGATCAACAAATCACATTCAGTGTGCTGAAAGCAATGAAATTTCCAGACGTTGAAGATTGTTACTTGATAAAAGATGATGAAGTGCCACCTGACGAAAAAAGGCATTCAGTACCAGCAAACAACAAGAGAAAAAGCTATGTAAAGAGAAGGAAAAAGAAAAGAAAATGGCGCGACAGAGAAATACAAAAGCGAGTTTTTGAAAGAATGCGAGAAGATTATCAATATGGCACCTTAGAACTATGAGATAAACAAAATGGTCAAAATTTCAAGGTAAATAGAAAGAGAGTAAAGCTTCATGGAGAAAAATTGACAGAAATTGCCTCAATCATTCTTGAGGACAGTAAAGAAAAGTGACATGGAGAAGTCTGGCTGAAGACTTTAAAAACTTAGCGCTTATTGGGAGGCAACCCAATTTTTTATATCCTTTTGTATTAGTTTTTATTTATTTTTGTTTGTTGTTGTTTTTGCTAAAAATAAACTCAGGTTTGCACAAGTCAGGGAAGAAGAAGCTGATGAAGAGGAAGCAACATGAAACCCTCCTTCTAATGGAACGAAAAAGGAAATACCAGGGAAGTCCTAACCCCCTAGTTTATTTTGCTTTAAATTATTTTTCTGAACTTCATTTTGTTTGGCAGTGGGGACACTGCCAACTTTTAAGTGGGGGGGTGCTATTTAGTATGCTGTTGTTTGTTTAATGAGGATGTTTATTTAATTTGGATGCTTCATGTTTACCATTTAAGTTGGGTCTCTGGATGTTGATTGCATGTTAATTTTGGTTATTTAAATTTTACTTTATGGAAATTGGTTCTCTGTTTAATTGTGGTTTGTTCGTTTCTGTGATTTGTTAGGGCTGTTTCCTGTGTGCTATAAAAAAAAAAAAAAAAAAATGAATGAATGAAATGATGAACAATGCAATTTAATTTCCTAATATCTTCTACTTTGGTGAGTTATTGGATAATGTTAGTGTCACTTATTATTAGAAAGCAATTAAGATTTATTCCCATTAACTTAGTCGTCTCTCACACACAAACTCCTTTTGGTTGTTTAGGAATATTATCCTATCTAGACATTACAATTATATCTAGGTGTCAATAATTTAGTGTTTGATTGAAGAAATTAGCAATGAAAGACTTCTTCTGAAAATATAGTAAATAATAAGTTTGGGGGTTAAAAAAAAAAAAAAAAAAAAAAAGGTGCAATTTCCTAATCTACTTTCAATTTCGAGTGAGCCTTTTGGATACTCGATGGGTAGAAATAAATTAGAGGAACTTTGGGAGGAACTCCGTTGCATAATTATTGGCTATACTCCTCTATTTTATATGAGTATGTATCTTGAGGTGACACTATTGAGTAACCGGAGGACTTCATCACCAATGTTGTCAATCGCGTAAAAAGGTAGTGTGACTTATAGATAAAGTCAATATGTATTTTTGTAAAAAAAAAAAAAAAAAAAAAAAAACAACTTAGTCCCCTTACTTATTTAAAAAATAAAATAAAAAGAAAGAAGAAGAATCTTTGAATGCTAATGGATTTATGAAGGATATTAGAGAATTGACATTCGATGATATGTATTGTGATTTCTAGTTTTGATGATTGACTTTAGCAATTCAAATAGAGTTTGAGTACACACACACTTTGAAATTGAGTTTATTGGGAATTAAATCTATGTTGATTACTTTTAATTGTGATAGTGAGATTTTTCAATACTTTACAAGTTACTAGATACTTTGGAAATTATATCAATTTTAATATTAATTTGAGAATTTATTATTGTTTTGCATCACTCGAGGACGAGCAATGGTTTAAGTTTGGGGGTATTTGATGACTCTTATTTTAGAGTCATTTTATACTAATTTTATATAAGAAAATTTATACAAATTGAGTGATTGCAATAACAAATTGATAAGGATTTACTATAAATGCCATGAATTGCTGCAGCATTGGTATTTTAATTTAATTTAATATATTTAATGCCAATTTTCTCTTAAAAGCAGATTTTGTCTCTTTATTTTGAATTTTATATTTTCATAATTGAATGTTATTTTTATAGTGGGAATTTCGAATTCAATTGTTAAGATTTGTGAAGAGAAAGTGAAGGCAAGAATCAAGGTGAAGAAGAAAACAAAAATTAGAAATTGACACTTGGCACGCTGAAGAAGACGAGTAGGAAGGAAAATCAAAGGAAACAAGGAAACCTCATTGAAGCACGTGAAGCCAAGGAGAGAGAAAGATTGGATTGCATACAAAATTAAGGGGATATTTTTAGAGGAAGAGAAGTCTGACGTGGGCAATTTGCTTGGCAGAGAGAGAAAGCCACTTTGGAAAGCTGAAACAAAAGGAAACAAATAAAGTTTGAAGGAAATTAGATTGGAGAGAGAAAAGTAGTTATGGAATGCATTATAATATGGGATATTGAAAATAAAAAGGGGATGATCAATTCCAGCGAGAGAACCCCTGACGCGGCTGTGGAGAGAAACTCTGGATCTGAGAAGAACCCTAGCGCCGTTTCAAAAATTCTATTCTTCTTCTATTATTTCGATTGCACTATTTTTATATGAACACAATTTATTTTAGTTTTATTTTAATTATGTCTCGTAGCTAAACTTTTTAATCTTGGTTAGGACGATAGTATTCGTTACGATATTTTGCTACGATCTTGGTTTTGTTTCTGCAATTATCTATTGAACAATTATTTGTGAAATTTACTTGCTAAGTCAGATCATATCGATAGATAGGTTGACTATTCATATTTATATTGTATCGATAGATAGATATAAATTTTAGATGCATGAATAATTAATTGAATTACTTTGTTACAACGTGGTTAACATTAATTTGATTGGCGATAAGAATAGCACATAACGGAAATTCAATTTTAGTCACATTCTTTCAAGGTAGAAAGAAATTCTAATTTGAATTTACCTAGGTAATTCGAAAGAATCCTAGAAATCAATTTTATTCTTGCTGTTTTTTAGATAATGCTGCAGAGCATTACTAGAGCATTAGTAGCAGAATCATCGTAACAAAGAAATCGATTCTAGCCAAGGCCTTTATTCATTGATTTTACCTCGTTCAACTTGCTTTATTTTATTGCATCATTATTCATATTTTATTTTTAATTTTTATCCAGCAATTTAGTATTTTTATCATATTTTTATAGCAATTTAAATATAGCTAACGATATCCTCGTGGGATCGATACTCTACTTACTCTATTACTTTGTTAGCGACACGTGCACTTGCGTGTAAGTGTGTAAAAACACTAACACAAAGATAGCTATCCGTTGCGTTCTGAAGTCGCTTTCGTTCGTCGGCCATTAATGGTCTGGAGTTAAATCTCTGGATGAGTATCGCTATCGCTTCGCGATCTTTTGAAATTCTGGCGCTAAGTCTTTGAACAAGTGTCGCTTTTCTTTTAACTATGGACGAGCGTCTGTCTTTTGAGCGTGGACGACTGCGTCTTTCTTCAACTGTGGATGACAGCGTCTTTCTTTGAGTGTGGACGACAGCGTCTTTCTTTGAGTGTGGACGACTGAGTCTTTCTTTGAGTGTGGACGACAGCGTCTTTCTTTGAGTGTGGACGACTGCGTCTTTCTTTGATGTGGACGACAGCGTCTTTCTTTGAGTGTGGACGACAGCGTCTTTCTTTGAGTGTGGACGACAGCGTCTTTCTTTGAGTGTGGACGACAGCGTCTTTCTTTGAGTGTGGACGACAGCGTCTTTCTTTGAGTGTGGACGACAGCGTCTTTCTTTGAGTGTGGACGACAGCGTCTTTCTTTGAGTGTGGACGACAGCGTCTTTCTTTGAGTGTGGACGACAGCGTCTTTCTTTGAGTGTGGACGACAGCGTCTTTCTTTGAGTGTGGACGACAGCGTCTTTCTTTGAGTGTGGACGACAGCGTCTTTCTTTGAGTGTGGACGACAGCGTCTTTCTTTGAGTGTGGACGACAGCGTCTTTCTTTGAGTGTGGACGACAGCGTCTTTCTTTGAGTGTGGACGACAGCGTCTTTCTTTGAGTGTGGACGACAGCGTCTTTCTTTGAGTGTGGACGACAGCGTCTTTCTTTGAGTGTGGACGACAGCGTCTTTCTTTGAGTGTGGACGACAGCGTCTTTCTTTGAGTGTGGACGACAGCGTCTTTCTTTGAGTGTGGACGACAGCGTCTTTCTTTGAGTGTGGACGACAGCGTCTTTCTTTGAGTGTGGACGACAGCGTCTTTCTTTGAGTGTGGACGACAGCGTCTTTCTTTGAGTGTGGACGACAGCGTCTTTCTTTGAGTGTGGACGACAGCGTCTTTCTTTGAGTGTGGACGACAGCGTCTTTCTTTGAGTGTGGACGACAGCGTCTTTCTTTGAGTGTGGACGACAGCGTCTTTCTTTGAGTGTGGACGACAGCGTCTTTCTTTGAGTGTGGACGACAGCGTCTTTCTTTGAGTGTGGACGACAGCGTCTTTCTTTGAGTGTGGACGACAGCGTCTTTCTTTGAGTGTGGACGACTGAGTCTTTCTTTGAGTGGGGACGACAGCGTCTTTCTTTGAGTGTGGACGACTGCGTCTTTCTTTGAGTGTGGACGACTGTGTCTTTCCTTTGAACGTGGACGACAGTCTTTCCTTCGAGCATGGACGACTGGATTTGTCTTGATGGTGGACGTTTGAATCTGACTTAAAACCACCTGACTTTCACGTGACATTTTAACTCTCGCGTGGATGAGGACGTTTGATTTCTTTCTCTGATAGTATTTCGTGGATAAACGATTTCGCCTTAACTCTGGACTATAAATTTTAGACTAAAATCACTTAACCACAAAATCGTCAGAAACACTTAATGCACCTTTTCAAAGGGCATTTCCAAAATAAATACAATAGACATAATACTCTTCCAAATAATACAATAGACATAATACTCAATTATTCATAACATATATTTTATAATCATTTATATTAATCATAATCATCCAGATTAAAAACATAATCATAAAACATATAGTGCTTAAACGCATTTAAGCTAACAAAATTGACCTAACTTTGGCACCAACTTAAAGGAGGGGGGGGACCACTTTTCCTTTTTTTGGCCGAACCAATGGCTGCCCTTATGAAGATGCTTGCTTGCTTACCTCTTTGGGAACAATCCATGGATCATTGAGTGGGCAAAGCTCAGCCATTGATCAAAGAAGCACAAAGATATCTCGGCCATCCATTGAAAGAGATCTCGACCATCCATTGAAGCAACAATCCAACGGTCATTTCCCTCTTCAAACATCAGCCAACTCTTAGCCACTTATGCCTATATATATCATGGTTATTGGTGTGTGTAAGGATTGATTTTGGTTGAATAAAAAATCAGTTTTGCTAAGGAGAAATCCGAAGTGGTTTGGAGCACCTTCAAGGTAAGCTCTAGTTGTTAACAACCAAGAGGAGTTAAGCCTCCTAGGCTCTCAAACCCATGGTTGTTTGAGTAGTCCTTGTTCCACCTTTCTCTCCACTCTTCTAAGAGTTGGATGGCAAGAGAAAGTGGCCAATAATTTGTTTCCACTTGCTGTGAATCTTCCTTGGAAGATTGTTTATCCGAAAGCCTCAAAAGTTGCTTATCGGACATCATTTGGGTTTGTCATCACAACTTCATCTCCACACATTATTTTCTCTTGATATTTTAAGGTGTTGTTCTTCACTAGTATATTAAACGTCCCTTAAAATTTCGTTTGATTTGGATCTCATTTGTTCATTTATTTAAGCATCTAAAGTTGTTGTTTCTCTGCTAATCCGAGATCCGAGTGAACCATCACTCTTCGTGGGTTGAATGCATCCCTTGCTTAGCTTGGCACTCATCACATGACCACACGCCAGTGGTCAGATTTCATGGCTTGAGAAAAGGAACGGGGTTTATTATGTGCAATGATGGTTGAAAGAAAAGCTTGATGAGATTGATCAAATTGGGATAAAGAAAAATATCGGCCAAGTGGAAACTTGGTAGAAGAAGAAACTTGATTGCAAACATAATCTTGAAAATAAGATGGTGGAACGCGCTGACTGTAGGATAATTGGAAGTGGTGGGCGATGTGATAATAACATCAGGAGTAGAAGAATCAATGGTAGGATTTGCAACAGATGATGAATCAGAAGCAACGATATCAGCGCTTGGAATGGAATTTCCTGAATAAGCGTTGTCGTGGTCAATGTGGACATCATCTAGAGGCTTATAGATAATGGTGGGATGGAAGATAAAGAGTCTATGTCGCGATATGGAAAAATGGATTCGTGAAATAATACTTCGCGAGATACATAGATATGGCGAGATTGCAAATCATATATACGATACCCTTTTTGGCCAAAAGGATAACCTACAAAGATGTCGGGTCGTGCACATCGATCAAATTTGTGCCGAATGTGCATATTTTTAGCAAAACATAAGCAGCCAAAAACACGTAGAGATGAATAAGTGTAACGACTGACCAGGTTCCCCTGGCCCAGTCGTGCAATCCGGCCCACCGACACTGCCACGTGGCGGTAATCCAATCGTCCCACATGTACTCACAATCTTCTCCCCCCACCTGGTAAAGGAGAGTTTTTGCCTTCCTAGAGATTTGAACCCTGGCTCCCAGGTCTACATCACCATCTCTGGTAGCACTTGAGCTAGTTACCCCTTGAGCTAGTAGCTCAAGTGATACTAAAGATGGTGATAGCACTTGAGCTAGTTACCCCTTGAGCTAGTAGCTCAAGTGATACTAAAGATGGTGAACCCTTGATTATGTAGACCTGGGAGCCAGGGTTCGAATATCTGGGAAGTCAAAGACTCCCCTTTATTAGGTGAGAGGAGAAGATCGTGAGTACACGTGGGATGGTTGGATTACCGCCACGTGGCAGTGTCGGTGGGCCTGTGGGCCGGACTGCACGGCTGGGCCAGGGGAACCTGGTTAGTCGTTACAAAAAAGGCACATTTTTTGTAACGACTGACCAGGTTCCCTGGCCTAGCTGTGCAGTTCGGCCCATAGGCCCATCGACACTGCCACGTGGCGGTAATCCAACCGTTCCACGTGTACTCACGATCTTCTCCCCCCACCTGGTAAAGGGGAGTTTTTGCCTTCCTAGAGATTTGAACCCTGGCTCCCAAGTCTACATAACCAAGGGTTCACCATCTCTGGTACCACTTGAGCTAGGTTGGATTACCGCCACGTGGCAGTGTTGGTGGGCCGGACTGCATGGCTGGGCCAGGGGAACCTGGTCAGTCGTTTTAATAAGTTGGGGCTGTCCCAATTAATATTTCATGCGGAGATTTATATTTGAGACGTGGAGTTGACATTTTATTTATGACAAAAGCTACTGTAAGGATGCAATCTCCCCAAAAAGAAAATGGCAACCCAGCTTGAAAACTAAGTGCTCGGGCAACATCAAGTAAATGACGATGTTTCTGTTAAATAACGTCATTTTGTTGGGGAGTCGCAACACAACTTCTTTGATGAAAAATGTCATTGTCATGCATCCAAGTTTGAATTTTCTTAGAAAGAAATTCATTGCCATTATCACAGCGAATGACTTGGAGTTGAGGGAGAAATATTCCTCCATCACCGGAGTTTATATGTAAAATTTTTGTATTAAATTGACGATTGATGTGATGAGAGAAATGAGTCAACATGTGAAAAGTTTCTGATTTATTTTTCATTAAATAGATCTACGTACAATGTGAGTAATCATCCACAATAGTAAAAAAAAAACGAGAGCCATTTATTGATGGTAATGAGAAAGCACCCCAAATGCCAACATGAATTAATTCAAAACAATGAGAAGAAGTAGATAAACTCTTAGAAAAATGAAAACGTGCTTGTTTTGCTTGTGGGCAAATCCCACAAACAAAATTTTTATTTGTAACAATATTGAGGAATTTACTAAGGAGGAAATTAAAATGAGATGTTGATGGATGGCCAAGACGAGCATGCCAAACATCAAAATTATTACAAATTTGAAGAGAAAAAGCTGAATGAGAAACTAGAGGTGCATCAAGGTAGAAGAGTCATTGCTGAGCCCTACTCCGACCAATCATCTTCGTCGTTATGTGGTCCTGAAAATGGAAACCTGAAGAAGAGAAAGATACATCACAATTAATTGATTTTGTCAATTGTGAGATAGATAAAAGATTGTATTTGAAAGATGGAATATAAAAACATTTGTAAGTGTTAATGTATCAGAATAACATACAATGCCTATGTAAAGATCTTGATGTTGCTGATCGATGATAACTTTGGCATTGCCACAAATGCAAGGTGGGATTGGAGCAATAGAAGTAAGTTCATCCCATAATGATTTGAGTTGTGTGAAATAAGGAGAAACAGACATATCTTCCATTGATAAATCTTAGGTGCATTAGATTGAGAATACCTTTTGTAACAACCAGCATGTCGCCAGGTAATCATCCTGTAAATTATTTTGGAGTGGGTTGTTGAATGTGAAAATTTATGAGGTCTTAAGATGACAGGTATTACTTGTTTTAAGAGAAAAATTAGGTAATGGCAAGATTTGTAAATAAATGTGATTTTAATCAATATAAATAGGAAAAAGAAAGTCTAAAACCTCACTTAAACCCCTCCTGTAGCCGACTTTCCCCTCTGGCAGATTTCCTCCTTCAACGACCGATTTCTTCCTCCTCTTTTTTCGATGATTCAAAGCTTAGATAAGGTTTAGATGATTCATTCTTTGAGTCTTCGATTTAGGAATGGTTATTGGTTGATGTCTGAAGATTGAGAATCAGTCGATGCCAGATTCACAGCTATATCTTCGAGTTCCCTTATTTAATGGCATTGAGGATAGGATTCTGATGTTGTCGATGTTTAGACTTTGAGAAATTTGATGTTGGTATGGATCTGGTAGTATAGACGCTAATGCCATTAATGTTATTGAAGGCTAAGCTCTGCACACTAGGTGCTCAGTGAAATGCCTTAGAGATTTAAGCTAGATTCTATGATGATTTCTTTAGCTAAGATTTTAACAGCTTTGAGTTTAGATTATTCAGGATATATTTAACATTGAAGTATGAAATGTCTTAGGTGGAGAAGGATTCAAGTGAAGGCACGACATTGCTAAGGAGTCTAGGTAAGTGAGTGTGCTAGGTTTCTGGCCTTTAGGACCCTACATCACAAGGGTACTAGGAAATCTGTATTGATGTTGCTTGATGATTTATGGATGACTGAAAGTTATATTATGTGATGTTCTGATAGAGTTTATGAAGTGGTTTGTTCTGGTATGATTCTTTCCATAGTCTGATGATTTAAGTGCATTCATGTTCCTACATCATGATTTGTCTTCCAAGAATACGAAAATGTTTTATGTACATGCTCCTTTTATGAATGAGATATGAATATGAAATGTATGCAACCATGATTAAGTGAGGGTTAGGGTGCTTTGGCCATGTCACTGTCCAGAAATGGACCAAGAACTCTGTCTGAGAGAACCAAGTACACGCACATAAATGAATGATGAACAAGAACATGAAAAGAACAAGAACAAGTAAACGACATATATATGTCACTGTCCATTCAATGGACCAAGATTTCTGTCCGCAAGGACCAAGTACATGCACATAAATGAACGATGAACAAGAACATGATTTTCATGATATGATCAAGAACACGAACATGAACATGTCTCCCATGATTTGAACAAAGAATGTGAACATGATTTTACTAAGTATGCATTCATGAGCATTTATGTATACGTTGCACTCCTTACTAAGCATTAGACTTATAGTTTAAACCTTATGATGTAGGTGACGAGTTGGAAGGTGAGGACTTCAAACCGAATGATGATGTTTAAGTTTGGTTGCTGGATGATGCTCATGATGTGAATTTTTGTGGCTATGAAGCGATTTTGACCTATGGAGTGTTGCTCGTAGCATGTTTTAGTAAGGTCTATGATACTGAAGTATGAGTAAGATAAAGTTTTCTTACGATGATGAATACTTGGATTGTCTGGTACAATTTCATGTTTAAAGAAGATTTTTAAGACTAAAGATTCATCTGTTTTCATTAAGTCTTCCGCTACGCATGTTTAAGTTTTATGATAAAAAAATGATTTCTGTGAAATGAGATGTGAGATTACTTATAGAGTCAGTTTTAGAGAGCTAGCCGAACGTTTACTGGGGAAGGCGATCGATCGGTTGTCTATGTGTTCTGTTTTGTAAGTAAAAACAGTCGTCCATTTTGGTAAGCGTAAAATTGTCGTCCAAAGTTGTCGTCCAAAGGTGAATCATATAAATGATTAATGTTACATAATTCATTCATGTTTTTGGGTAAAGCACAAAAAAAAAAAAAAAAAATCTGAATTACAGAGTTTTTACAGCAGTTATTTTTTCAGTTAAATAATGCATGTGTTAGCTCGTTCACAGTAAATTGAGTTTCTAGCCGAACCGATTTTTAGGGAATGTGAACCGAAAAAGACATTGGAGAAGAAAGCGAGAGGGCCAGGAGTTGTAGCGGTTCAGAAGATCTTGAGGGAAGAAGAGAACAGAGTCAATATATTTGATGAGTTTTCTTCTCTGGCCATTTTCACTTCTCTTTCAAAGCCGCCGGCGACGGTTGCTCCTCCTTTCTTCTCTTTTCTACGATCATCAGTGGCTACCATCTCCGACGGCAGCTACTCACTGATGAGTAGAGTCAGGAAAAACGACGTTCCTTCCCTTCCACCGGAAAAGACCTCGATTCCGGTATCTTGGAAGACACAGCCTGATTGTTAAGAATCAGAAAAACTTATGAAATGATCAAGAAATTTTGGAGTAATCTCCTTGTTTTATTGAAGAGTAAACTTGGCTATCTTATAGCCTTACAAAGCAAGCATTGACAAACAATAAAAATAACAGCCCACGTTTGATCAGATCCTAGAAACGTGGTAAGACTAAAACAAACAAATAACTATCCCTTAACAATAGGAATTTATTGACTAAGTGGTAACTAACCACTAACACAACCTAACATCTAGAATAAACAAATCTCAACAATTCCTCCCTTAAACTGAATGTTATAATCACTCAGTTTATATCCATCTCAGAACAAACTCCCAGTAGCTCTCGCAGGTTCATGAAAACATTCAGCTTGAGTGGTTTAGTCATTATATCAGCCAACTGTTCTTGTGTCCCACAATGCACCAGCTCCACCGTACCAGCTTTTGTGAGCTCTCGAAGAAAATGGAAACGTACATCAATGTGCTTACTACGACCATGCATTACTGGGTTCTTTGAGAGTTTGATTGCTGAACTACTATCACAGTGAATAATAGTTGTTTTGCCTTGATTCTGACTCAGCTTTCCCAACACCCTCTTCAACCATACTGCTTGGCATGCACACGAAGCTGCAGCAATAAACTCTGACTCTGTGGTAGATAGACTTACTATTGGTTGTTTTCTTGATGACCAGGATACTGCTCCTGAACTCAATAAAAACACATAGCCTGAAGTACTCTTTCTGTCTTCCAAATCTCCAGCATAGTCACTATCAGTGTACACAGCAAGTTCATCATCTCCTCCCTTCTTATAGAAAATTCCAAAATCAGTTGTCCCTTTCAAATATCTCAGCACCCTTTTTGCTACCTGTAAATGAAACTCAGTAGGATTCTCCATATATCTACTAATAAGACTCACCACAAACATCATGTCAGGTCGAGTAGCTGTCAGATACATGAGACTACCCACAATCTGTTTATAGTAAGTCTTGTCCACCTTGACTCCACCTTCATCCTTCACAAGCTTAAATCCAGGAACAATAGGATTATGGACAGAATTACTTTTGTCCATTCTAAACCGTTGCAGCACCTCCAAAGCATATTTCTTTTGACTTATAAAAATACCATCAGATTTTTGCAAAACTTCAAGACCAAGGAAATACCTCATCTTACCAAGATCTGTCATGGCAAACTCATGTTTCATGGAATTTTTAAACTTTGTAAACATTGATTCATCGTTCCCAGTAAAAATAAGATCATCAACGTAGAGACTTACAATTAATACTTTGCCTTTTGTGCTTGTTTTGATGAACAGAGTATACTCATATTGACACTTCTCAAAGCCTTCTTTCATGAAATAGGCCTCTATACGGCTGTACCATGCACGTGGTGCTTGCTTAAGCCCATAGAGTGTCTTCTTTAACTTGTAGACCTTTTGTTCATTTCCTTTTTGCTCATAACCACAAGGTTGCTCCACGAAAACCACTTCATTAAGCATACCATGTAAAAATGCAGACTTCACATCTAACTGATAGATAGTCCACCCTCTTTGAGCTGCAAGTGCTATCACCAATCGAATTGTCTCCATGCGTGCCACAGGTGCAAATACTTCAGTATAGTCTACCCCATGTTGCTGAGTATACCCCTTTGCTACAAGTCTAGCCTTGTATTTATCAACTTCTCCATTTTCATTAAACTTGGTCTTATAAATCCATTTCACTCCAACCTTCTTTGCTCCTTTAGGTAACTCTGTCAATTCCCACGTATCATTGTTGTTTATTGCTTCCATTTCTAAATCTATGGCTCTCTTCCATTTCCTACTCTTCACAGCATCTTCAAAATGAATAGGATCAGTAGTGGAAAGCATGGTCAAATGGGCTTCATATTCTTCTTCAGAAATGCCTTCCCCTGTTTCATAGTCTCTCATCCAGATTGGTGGTCTCTTATTCCTTCCTTCATTTGAGCTAGGAGAGCTTTCTTCGGTAAAGGAATCTGAGGAAAAACTCTCTTCAGCTGCATCTGCATTAGTTTCAGGATCAGATTCAGAATCGCTCCCCTCTTCATTGTCATCAAACACAGCTGCGTCCTCCTTACTATCACCACATTCCAAGTCACATACAATGGATTCTTCATATTTCTTATCCCAATCCCAATTCTTGTCTTCTTCAAATACAACATCCCTACTTATTACAATTTTTTTTGAAACTGGATCATAAAGCCTATAAGCCTTGGACTCCTCACTAACTCCCAACAAAACACAACTTAAGCTCTTATCATCGAGCTTAGTTCTGTTACTATCAGGCACATGAACATGGGAGACACATCCAAAAACTCGAAAATGTTCAACTGAAGGCTTAACGCCGCTCCAAGCTTCTTCTGGTGTCTTGTTTTTCACTGCCACTGTTGGACTTCGATTCAAGACATGCACAGTCCAATTTACTGCTTCAGGCCAGAAAACTTTTGGAAGTTGCTTTTCAAAAATCATACTCCGAACCATATTCATAATAGTTCTATTTTTCCGTTCTGCTACTCCATTTTGTTGTGGTGTGTAGGCAGCTGTCAATTGTCTTCGTATGCCATTTACATTACAAAAATTGATGAACGTTTGTGATGTGAACTCTCCTCCTCGATCAGTACGTAATACTCTAATGAACGAGTTTGTCTCCTTCTCAACGTGTATTTTAAAACTCATAAAAACAGCTAAGGCTTCTGACTTTTCTATCAAAAAATAAACCCATGTTTTTCTACTAAAGTCATCAGTGAAAGTAATTAAATACCTCTTCTTGCCATTTGAGATGGGCTTGATTGGTCCACAAATATCAGCATGCACTAGTTGAAGAATTTGTGAAGCTCTCCAGGTGCTTTTCTTTGGAAATGAGATCCTTTGTTGCTTTCCAACTAAACAAGCCTTACATAGCCTTGAGGGAGACTTAAACTGTGGTAAACCATTCACCATCTTCTTCTGCTGAAGAGTCTTTAAGCCCTTAAAGCTCAAGTGTCCATATCTATGATGCCAAAGTTGCACCATATCTTCAGTGATTGTGTTGAAACAAGTAGATGCTATAGGCTGAGATATAGCATACATTATGAACATTCGATTTGAAGCCATCTTCGTTTCCATTATCAAACCTTTCTCAGGATGAAACACTTTGCACTTTTTCCCTTGAAACAAAATGTTAAGCCCCTTTTCTTGCAATTGCCCAATACTTAGTAAATTGTTCTTCAGCTCCGGCACATAAAATACTCCTGTGATAATCTGTATTCTTCCATTAACATGTAGTCTTACATTGCCCTTTCCCATTACCACCATACTTGAGTTGTTCCCCAGCTTCACAGAGACTCTGAAACTTTCATCAAAATCTGAGAAGTACTCCTTCTTTCCACACATGTGATTGCTACATCCTGAGTCAAGGAACCACATATCTTCTCCATTTGCCTTATCAACACAAGCCATCAGTAACATCTCTTCTTCAGTCTCAACATAGTTGGCTTCCTTCTCCTTGCTTGGACATTCCCATTGAAAATGTCCAAGCTTATGACACGAATAGCACTCCACTGTGGCCTTGTCAAAACTTTTCTACCTCGTCCCCTTCCTCTTCCTCTAAACCTTCCACGTCCTCGACCCCTTCCTCCAGGTTGATCTCCATGAGTAATCGTCAAAGCATGTTCTTCTTCCTCATGAGAACTCATGCGTTGTTCATGCACAAGCAGGCTGCTTTGCAACTCATCAATGGTTAAGATGTCTATATTCTTAGACTCTTCAATGGAACACACAACATAATCAAACTTTGGAGTCATGGATCGCAAAATCTTTTCAACTACTGCAACATCTCCTTTGTTCTCACCATTTGCTTTCATCTTGTTGGCTATGGCAAGGGTCCGAGCAAAATACTCATTCACAGATTCTCCTGCTTTCATGTGAAGAATTTCAAACTCTTTCCGAAGAGCTTGTAAGTGAGCACGCTTTACTTGTGTTGTACCTTGATACTTCTGCTTCAAAGAATCCCATATATTCTTTGCTGTATCCTTGTTGAGGATTGTCTCCAGGACCGAACGATCTATTGCTTGAAATAGATAGTTCTTTGCTTTCAAATCTTTCAACTTCTGATCTTCAATGTTTTTCCTCTCAGCATCTGTGAGGCCTTCTGCTGCTGCAGGAATCTCATTCTCCACCAATCCCCAATACTCCTTAGAACGCAAGAAATTTTCCATAAGCATTGCCCAATGATCATAATGCCCATCAAACTTCGGAATTGCTGGCTGCACAAAAGAACTTTCTGCCATATGACTTTAACCACTATACGCATAGAAGACTGCTGCTTCTAATTTTGATCAGGCCTATGATGAGGCCCTGATATCAAATGTTAAGAATCAGAAAAACTTATGAAATGATCAAGAAATTTTGGAGTAATCTCCTTGTTTTATTGAAGAGTAAACTTGGCTATCTTATAGCCTTACAAAGCAAGCATTGACAAACAAGAAAAATAACAGCCCACGTTTGATCAGATCCTAGAAACGTGGTAAGACTAAAACAAACAAATAACTATCCCTTAACAATAGGAATTTATTGACTAAGTGGTAACTAACCACTAACACAACCTAACATCTAGAATAAACAAATCTCAACACTGATCTGGTGGATGAGGACAGATAGAAAAATGGAGTCTTAACAGAAACATATTTTCTCGAGTAGCAACCTCCAATGGTGAGTGCAACCAATATTGGTTGTTCTAAATCGGATGAGCAACCAAATATTAAGGCATGTGAACCGGTTCTGTCGCAGAACCGGGTCTTTCAATTGGCTTTGGCTAAAAACGGAATTTGATTGTGGTTTTTGGTGTGCACGTGCACTTTATAATAATAATAACAAAGTATATTTTATTATTTATTGAAAGTTGAACAAATCTGGTAGTTCATGATTTTATTTCATTTTTTTTAAAAGGTAACGTGAAAGGGCACGAGGAGTATAAGAGCCGAGAGGGAAGAGTGCCTGGGCTGGGGGTTTGTTGGTACGGGCCTAATGAGACGGCTCATTAACAGCACATCTGAGTGGTCCAGAGTTAGGCTCAACTCGCCACTCGGGTCGACTGATGAGAACATGGCAGCTGGACCCAGTTGACAGGGTAGGCTCGCTACAAAATGAGCTGAAAAGGTTGGCTAGCCGTTTGACACCTCTACTAAGATAAGAAGAATGCAGGGTAATTAGAATTACTTTTAAAGTCATTTCATATCCAAGTTTCTAAATTTCGAAGTAGATAAATAGTTTTTCATTTAAGGAAAGACAAATCGTTTGTTGTCTCACTCACAATGGAAGAAGTTACAAGAACGAAAACTATATCTCAGTTATTTAGGTGTCATTGACTTCGTCAACTCTGAGATTAAGTCTTCGAAGCCATATAGAATGTAGAACCATGTGGAACACGTCAAATCTCTTGGGAGGAGAGTTCACCTCGAAATGTCTCCTCACTTTCTCAACTCTCTTCTTCATCCTGATGTACTGTCTGGTTGAAATACCCATCAATATCTTCTTCAGATTCGGAATCTCCCTCACCGGCACTTCAACGGAGAACAATTTCCAGTTCAAAACATCGCTGAACGGCGGAACATAGTGGTCGGAAACAAGAACTGGGACACATCCTATGAAATGGAAGATGTTTCAAATTAGAGCATTATTTGGTTCAAGTTCATAAAAATATGTTTTTTTTTTTTTTTTATGACGAACCAGTGTAAATGGCCTCTACGATTCTGGGACTGGCAACCTCGTACCCGCTGGGGCAGATGCAAAATCTGCTTTTTCTCATCATTTCGTAATAAGAAACTCCCTTAGGAAGATATTGGTGGACTTGGATGTCCTCGTCCTTGTTCTGCCATTGGTCTATGAGGAATGGCCTGATAGGCCCGTGACGTCCGCCAGCGAAGAAGGCGAGGATCGGGCGGCGGGAAGGTGAAGGTCCTCCGATGATACCCTTTAGAGATCCTCTTGGAAGGTTGATCTCTGGGAAGGAAACGTCCTTTGAGGGGTTGAATCCTTCTGAAGTGTTGGCATTGCAGAGGACTCTAATGGAGTTTTTCCGGAGATCAGGCACCGAAAACGAAACTTCTGGCCCCTGTAATTACTCAGACGCAACTCAGACTGAAATCAATGCAAGGCGACAATCTATTTCTCAAGATGCCAAAAAGATCAGTAAAAATTACCCAGTCATGGCAAGAAACCATGAAATGATCAGCTCCAAGGCTCCGGTTCCAGAACGGATATTTTTGCCGGAGGACGTCGACATAATCAGTAACGGCGTGTTTGATGGGGCCAAAATCGTGGGAGTCACGAACGTAGACAAACCGGACGAGCATCACTACGCTGAAGGGAAGGAAATATGCATGAGCCTTCTCAGGATCTCTGGTTCTGAATTGGCGATTCACTTCAATTCCATTGATGAAGTTCCCCTCCGTTGAATATATACTCATGCAGGGACCATTGTGGAACACAGGCGGCTCTCCTTCTTCGTAAACAAACACCTTAAACTCATTTTCCATCTCCAAATAGCTCCTGCAGTTGCCGAAAGCAAAGGCACTAATCAGATATTTTAATAATCCTTCAAAATAAATGTTGGTTTGGTATATACACACCTGTGGAATGCATTAGCATTTCTATACATTGGTCCATCGGGGATATAATCAGGATCACGGGTTTGGTTTCCATTTTTTGCTGCTCTTATTGCAGCTCTAGCTCTTCTCAGGCCTGCTTCGATTCTCTCTATCTTCGTAGACTCTCTCTTTCTTCCAGGTTTAACCAATGCCAAAGTGATGTTTCCACCATTTTCGGAAGTGCTGAAACTTTTTGCCACGCTCCAGTTCTGTGGTGCCTCCTAATGAGTCAAACGAGTTTTACATAAACTCTACAATTCACGTAGTTTTTAAGAAAATATAAAAAATTAAAAATATCATAAAAAAAAATATATTTACTCTGATCACAGGTTCAAAATACCATGAAGAAGAATGGAGTATTTCTTCTAACAACTATATCTGAGAAAGAAGCTAAATTTATGATGTCATTCAAGATTTGGAACATTTAAAAACTTCACTTATATTTGTTTTAAGAGAAAAATGCATAATAGGGATCGATGTTTAGGAAATAGACAAAAAAAGGAAAGATCTTTCGTTTTAGGTAAAAAAAAAAAATGTTTGAGAAATAGGTAAAAAAAGAAAAAATGGCGGTTTTTTGTTCAGACCAGCCGGCCTCTACTTTTTTTATTAAAAAATAAAAGAGAGGCCGGCTGGTCTCTACTTTTTTTATTAAAAAATAAATGAGAGGCCGGCTGGTCTGATGGACCACCCGGCCTCTCCCTTTTTTTTATTAAAAAAATTAATTTTTTTAAGAAAATAAAGGGAGGCCGGCTGGTCAATCACATCAGTCTGCCTCTTTTTTTTTTAATTAAAATTATTTTTTTCATTCTTTTAACCACCATACCTTTACTATATGATAATCATGTACCTCTCAGCCATTACACTCAACAGTATTCAGCTGTATCTGGGCGCACAACTGTTTAGCAGTTATTCATCTCGTAGAGATCAAATCTGATGACAATATTGAAAGACATGAAACATTTCTGTTAGCCATGGTTTCGATCATGACTCTAGTCTTGACATTTCAGATGGGCATACTCAAAAGGAGGTCTATAGAGGGCTACTCTCAAAGGTTTTACAGATGTTCAGTTTCCCTCACGCGTCTGCAAGTTTCACAATACCAATGGTTTAAAACAAAAATTTTTTTTAATAAAAAAAAAGGGGAGAGGCCGGCTGGTCCGACAACCAGCCGGCCTCCCTTAATTTTTTTTTTTAAAAACTAATTTTTTTAACTAAAAAATTAATTTTTTTAATAAAAAAGAGGAGATGCCAGTTGGTCCATCAGACCAGGCGGGCCTCTCTTTTATTTTTTAATAAAAAAAGTAGATCGGACCAGTCGGTCTCTCGCCGTGCTTAAAACAAAAAATCGCTTATTTTTTCTTTTTTTGCCTATTTCTCAAAAATCTTTTTTTTTTTTTTTTTTTTTTGCCTAAAACAAAAGATCTTTCCTTTCTTTTACCTATTTCTTAAACATCAATCCCTATTGCATTTTTCCCTTGTTTTAACATAAAGTTAGGAAAACCATTCTTACGTAATCTGCCAAATATGTACATAAACTTCCATTAATACTAGTAAAATTAAATTGAAATTGAAATTGGGTAGATGGTTGAATAATTAGGCGATGTCTATAAATCATTAAACACGTGCATTAAAAGTCTAAATATGGAATAAGAGTTTTACAAATTTTCAGTAAACCGTAAGAAGAGTTTGACGAGGACTGTGTTGAATATCCCACGTCGACATAGAAGAAAGCAAAGATCCAGTATATAATAGGAGGAGATTCCTTCAATCTTTGAATTAATTTTTGGAGTGAGTTCTACCCTCTTATTCTGTCATGGTCTTAGATCTAAAAATTTTGTACAATGTGAGGACCCCATACAACCTAACACGCTAGACGTAGAAGAAAAATTTACGTAGTTAAACGTGTATACGGGTATTGAATATCCAAGCAATAAGTGACCTAACTTTTTGAAGAAATTATACCTGTATTGAACATATTAAAACCTACACCACTAAATCAACTTTTGTCTAATTAAAGATTAAAACAAATAGAAACCCGGCAAGAAATAATGTTCTCTTACAGTTACAGGTGGGTGATCAATGACTTGAACAGCTTCAACTGATAATGGCGGGGAAGAAGAAACGTTTGCAACGTAATCTACTGAAACAGCAGCTTCTGTTATGTTTTGGACACCCAAAACTACCATTGTTGAATGCAAATCAAGATTTGAAGCAGAAGAAGACGAAGACGAAGACGAAGAAAGTGATGCAGAGCTCGATTCAGAAGAATAGTAATTATCGACAAAACTCCAGTTAGAATAATTATAAGAACCCGGCAGAGCGAAAAAACCAGTCACAACCAGAAACAGTAAAACCAGGAAAATTTGCAGAGCTTTCATGGAGGAAAATGGAAAAGACGATAAAACCCAGCGTCCGTTATCTTCTCTCATCTCTCTGCAACGCTTTTCTTCTGATCATCTTCGAAACTCCATGGATGAGTAGCTTCGTGAAACCCCTGGTCTATCTAAATTACGAAGCAAGGAAATGAGAAACTGGGTGTTTTGTTTACCGAAAGAAGAAGGTTTGCGTGGGAGTTTATGGGTCAGGGAAAGAAGAACATCTGGTAACAAATGATTGCGTCGTCTCGCCAAGCGGCTTCCTCTGTCCATCTGCATTTGATACTTCTTCATGCAACACTTTTTATTTATATTATTTAGGGGTGGGCACGGGCCGGTTCGGTCCGGTCCCGAGCCCGGACCGAAACCGGACCAAGTTTTCGGGATTTTTTTTTTCAAAAACCGGAACCGGCCCTGGGTGGAACCTGGACCGAACCTGGACCGGACCGAAAATTTTGGTCCGGTCCCAGTTCCTCCCAACTTTATTTATTTATTTTTTTTAACATAAAAAAATAGGAGCAGTGTGATTTGTTCTCGGTGAAGACAGAGGAGAAGGCTGGGTGCGTCTGCGTCAGCTGAACCAAAGAACGCGTCGGCCGTCGGGGCTTCGGGAGGGCTGAGTGCGTCGGGGCTTCGGGAGGTTTGAGTGCGTCGGGGCTTCGGGAGGGCTGAGTGCGTCGGGGCTTCGGGAGGGCTGAGTGCGTCGGGGCTTCGGGAGGGCTGAGTGCGTCGGGGCTTCGGGAGGGCTGAGTGCGTCGGGGCTTCGGGAGGGCTGAGTGCGTCGGGGCTTCGGGAGGGCTGAGTGCGTCGGGGCTTCGGGAGGGCTGAGTGCGTCGGGGCTTCGGGAGGGCTGAGTGCGTCGGGGCTTCGGGAGGGCTGAGTGCGTCGGGGCTTCGGGAGGGCTGAGTGCGTCGGGGCTTCGGGAGGGCTGAGTGCGTCGGGGCTTCGGGAGGGCTGAGTGCGTCGGGGCTTCGGGAGGGCTGAGTGCGTCGGGGCTTCGGGAGGGCTGAGTGCGTCGGGGCTTCGGGAGGGCTGAGTGCGTCGGGGCTTCGGGAGGGCTGAGTGCGTCGGGGCTTCGGGAGGGCTGAGTGCGTCGGGGCTTCGGGAGGGCTGAGTGCGTCGGGGCTTCGGGAGGGCTGAGTGCGTCGGGGCTTCGGGAGGGCTGAGTGCGTCGGGGCTTCGGGAGGGCTGAGTGCGTCGGGGCTTCGGGAGGGCTGAGTGCGTCGGGGCTTCGGGAGGGCTGAGTGCGTCGGGGCTTCGGGAGGGCTGAGTGCGTCGGGGCTTCGGGAGGGCTGAGTGCGTCGGGGCTTCGGGAGGGCTGAGTGCGTCGGGGCTTCGGGAGGGCTGAGTGCGTCGGGGCTTCGGGAGGGCTGAGTGCGTCGGGGCTTCGGGAGGGCTGAGTGCGTCGGGGCTTCGGGAGGGCTGAGTGCGTCGGGGCTTCGGGAGGGCTGAGTGCGTCGGGGCTTCGGGAGGGCTGAGTGCGTCGGGGCTTCGGGAGGGCTGAGTGCGTCGGGGCTTCGGGAGGGCTGAGTGCGTCGGGGCTTCGGGAGGGCTGAGTGCGTCGGGGCTTCGGGAGGGCTGAGTGCGTCGGGGCTTCGGGAGGGCTGAGTGCGTCGGGGCTTCGGGAGGGCTGAGTGCGTCGGGGCTTCGGGAGGGCTGAGTGCGTCGGGGCTTCGGGAGGGCTGAGTGCGTCGGGGCTTCGGGAGGGCTGAGTGCGTCGGGGCTTCGGGAGGGCTGAGTGCGTCGGGGCTTCGGGAGGGCTGAGTGCGTCGGGGCTTCGGGAGGGCTGAGTGCGTCGGGGCTTCGGGAGGGCTGAGTGCGTCGGGGCTTCGGGAGGGCTGAGTGCGTCGGGGCTTCGGGAGGGCTGAGTGCGTCGGGGCTTCGGGAGGGCTGAGTGCGTCGGGGCTTCGGGAGGGCTGAGTGCGTCGGGGCTTCGGGAGGGCTGAGTCTGAAAACGAAGCAGGAGAAAAGTTGGAGAAGAAGAATCCTGCTGTGTCTTCGGTCATTCGGTCCGGTCCCGGTTCTTCGGGAAATCGGGCTCTGGACGGAGGACTGGACAGACGGACCACGGTTCCACAGACCTTGGACCGAAGACCGGACCGTGGTCCATCACCCAAGGACCGAAACCGGACCAAACTCGTCAGTCCGGTCCGGTTCTCGGTCCGCGGTCCGGTCCTGCCCACCCCTAATATTATTGCCCTTTGACCTTTCAAATTTTCATGTACAGCCCATATTAACGTTAAATTAACTGGGTCAGAATTAAGATAACGTCGTGTATTGTCCTTCCACCTGAGGTCTCCACCTGAGGTCAGAATTAAGATAACGTTGTGTATGGGTCCTTCCACAATTTTATTCACAATTTTGAATTCATGGCGTGTCACATAAATAAACTGATAACAAAATTGGTAGTCACATTATCTTCATGACTTATTTTTCGTCGTGTGTGTATTAGCGACTCACAGTTGTATAAATTAGATGTATTATTTAGGGGTGGGCAAGACCGGACCGCGGACCGAGAACCGGACCGGACCGCAGGTGTTGGTCCGGTTTTGGGTAGTCCTTGACTGTTCTTGGTCCGGGACTGGTCCTCAAAGCAAAAATCCCATGGGCAATGGTCCGGTCCACGGTCCATAGTCCGAAATTCCCGAAAGACCGGACCGGACCAAGAACCCAATAGTTTTTATGTTATGATAGTTGGATATATTTTAGATGTTGAATTTAGTTTATCTTATGTGATTTTATTTTAAGCATAGATTATTAGATTTAATTTATTATATTTAATTTGTTAGTTTAATATACATTACTTTCATTTTTTATTCTTTCGATTAAGAGTACAAGTAAAAATATGTATGCTGAGTTTATTGGAAAAATTTATATGCAATTTCAGAATTTTTTGTTTTTTTATTTTTTTTAAAAAATATTTAGCATTACAATAGGAGAAACCGGGACCGGACCGGGACCGGACCGAATTTTTTGGTCTGGTCCGGTCTAGTCCCTATCCTTGCACGGTCCGGTACTGGGATTCAGGATAAAATTCCCGAATCCCATGGTCCGGTCCAATTCCGGCTCAAGACCGGACCGGACCGGACCATGCCCACCCCTAGTATTATTGTTATTATTAAGTAAGGTGACCCATATATCATGAGCGATCACTGATGGACGGGTGTCTTGATTGGTTACTTTTTAATTGAAATTTCATGAATTAAATCCTGCTATAGATTTATTTATTCACCGAAAAAACTAACCATTCTAAGAATAGAATGCATATTTTCAATTTTTAGCTTAGTATTTATCTATAATGGCTCCTCTCCATTGTTATTTAGCTAACATTTGTGTTGTTTTCTCTTTCTTCACTTTTCGTCTTTTCCATTACTTGTGTCTTTTAATTTTCTTCATTTTTTTATTGATAGTTTCAAATCTTTTGCGAATATTTATTCTTTTAATATTTTATTTATTTTATTTTATTAATAAATTTATATTTTAATTTCTATTTATTCATTTGAATAACTATTTTAATTTTATTGTTATTTTTTTACATGAAATTTAATTTTTATCTATTTCTATTTACACATAAAAAAGATACATCTTTTTATTTTTTAATAATTGATTTTATTACAATTTTTCTTAACCGTCTATCTAATATCAATCAAATTTTTTTTTCTTTTCTTTTAGTAATTAATATAATTTTCAATTTTTACCACCCACCCTTCAAAAAAATAATGAACGGCGTTGATCTCTTTAAATTTAAACTGAATTTGAACTACAACAAGAAGTAACAAGGGATTTCTTATTTTGAACTTCATGTGACTCTTTATTTATTAAATTTTAATTGACTTCTTTTTTGAGTGTCGGTGGAATAGGATATGTGACAACACGTCAAATCAATGACTCTTTTTCTTCTTGAACATGTTTTTTGGATTTTTAGAAAGTTGTCTATTTTCCAAGGAAGATGTCCAAATTTCTATCTTCTCCGTGCAAAAGATGCATCTTTTTTTAAATCACGTAATTTATATCAATTTTCTTAACTATCTATCAAATATTAATCAACGTCTAACTTCATTTTTTTATTTCAATAATTAATTTAATTGAACTTTTTTAGTACACTTCCATCAAAAAGTTAAAAATGATCTTAATCTCTTTAAATTTAAACCGTAAAAATTCTTTAACCAACAATAATTCTTATTGAAATTGTGACGACCCCCGACCCGATCGGGGTCGAAGAGCCTCACTCCGGACATTTAAAACGTGACATTTTTTTTTTAAACTTTACTTTTAAAACTTTAACAGAAAACAGAATCGAAAGACAGGAAATCAGAAGACATATAAAAATAGTAGTAGAAGACTGGAGACAACAGGAAGAAACTTAGAAAACCCTTTTCGGAATTGAAGTCTGAAATACAATTAAACTAGTCAACAGAAATAGATGACAGATGAAAACAGGAAGACATAAACATTTAAAATGGCCAGACATAGAATCAAAGACATAAAATGGAAAACAGATATGGACGACAGGTGTCATAATGGGAATCGGATGACAGATTAGTTAGAAGATAGGATAAAAATACATAAAAACATAAGGAATAAAAATCCAGAATCTGAAGACGTGAAAACGGGAAATCATGAAACAGAATGGACGTTTGAAATAGAAGGCAAAAACAGTGGACAACAAAGGCCTGTGGACGTTTAGAATAACAGAGGCTGTGGACGTTTAGAATAACAGAGGCTGTGGACGTTTAGAATAACAGAGGCTGTGGACGTTTAGAATAACAGAGGCTGTGGACGTTTAGAATAACAGAGGCTGTGGACTTTTGAAATAACAGAGGCTGTGGACGTTTGAAATAGAAGGCAAAAACAGTGGACAACAAAGGCCTGTGGACGTTTAGAATAACAGAGGCTGTGGACTTTTGAAATAACAGAGGCTGTGGACGTTTGACATAACAGTGGCTGTGGACGTTTAGAATAACAGAGGCTGTAGACGTTTACAAATAACAGAGGCTGTGGACTTTTGAAATAACAGAGGCTGTGGACTTTTGAAATAACAGAGGCTGTGGACTTTTGAAATAACAGAGGCTGTGGACGTTTGAAATAACAGAGGCTGTGGACTTTTGAAATAACAGAGGCTGTGGACTTTTGAAATAACAGAGGCTGTGGACTTTTGAAATAACAGAGGCTGTGGACTTTTGAAATAACAGAGGCCGTGGACGTTTGAAATAGAAGGCAAAAACAGTGGACATAGAAGTCCGTGGACGTTTGAATTAAAAGACAAAAACAGTAGACAAAATGGACGTTGAAAATAGAAGGCAGAATGGACGTTTGACACTTAGCCAAATACTTCAAACAATTACTCGTCGGGAGAGTACTGTGGACAATTGAACTTGGACGACGTTATCGTGGATGATAACTTTGGACGTTTAAAATAATAGGCAGACTTTGGACGACGTTATCGTGGACGATAACTTTGGACGATAACACTTAGCCGAATAAAAGACAGAAACCGAAGACAAAATAGACAACAGAAACTGGAGGCAGTATGGAATGACAGAAACATATTGGAAGAATGAACATTGGACTCGTTATCGTGGATGATAACTTTGGACGATAACTTTGGACGATAACTTTGGACGATAACTTTGGACGATAACTTTGGACGATAACTTTGGACGATAACTTTGGACGATAACTTTGGACGATAACTTTGGACGATAACTTTGGACGATAACTTTGGACGACGTTATCGTGGACGATAACTTTGGACGATAACTTTGGACGATAACTTTGGACGATAACTTTGGACGATAACTTTGGACGATAACTTTGGACGATAACTTTGGACGATAACTTTGGACGATAACTTTGGACGATAACTTTGGACGATAACTTTGGACGACGTTATCGTGGACGATAACTTTGGACGATAACTTTGGACGATAACTTTGGACGATAACTTTGGACGATAACTTTGGACGATAACTTTGGACGATAACTTTGGACGATAACTTTGGACGATAACTTTGGACGATAACTTTGGACGATAACTTTGGACGATAACTTTGGACGATAACTTTGGACGATAACTTTGGACGATAACTTTGGACGATAACTTTGGACGATAACTTTGGACGATAACTTTGGACGATAACTTTGGACGATAACTTTGGACGATAACTTTGGACGATAACTTTGGACGATAACTTTGGACGATAACTTTGGACGATAACTTTGGACGATAACTTTGGACGATAACTTTGGACGATAACTTTGGACGATAACTTTGGACGACGTTATCGTGGACGATAACTTTGGACGATAACTTTGGACGATAACTTTGGACGATAACTTTGGACGATAACTTTGGACGATAACTTTGGACGATAACTTTGGACGATAACTTTGGACGATAACTTTGGACGATAACTTTGGACGATAACTTTGGACGATAACTTTGGACGATAACTTTGGACGATAACTTTGGACGATAACTTTGGACGATAACTTTGGACGATAACTTTGGACGATAACTTTGGACGATAACTTTGGACGATAACTTTGGACGATAACTTTGGACGATAACTTTGGACGATAACTTTGGACGATAACTTTGGACGATAACTTTGGACGATAACTTTGGACGACGTTATCGTGGACGATAACTTTGGACGATAACTTTGGACGATAACTTTGGACGATAACTTTGGACGATAACTTTGGACGATAACTTTGGACGATAACTTTGGACGATAACTTTGGACGATAACTTTGGACGATAACTTTGGACGATAACTTTGGACGATAACTTTGGACGATAACTTTGGACGATAACTTTGGACGATAACTTTGGACGATAACTTTGGACGATAACTTTGGACGATAACTTTGGACGATAACTTTGGACGATAACTTTGGACGATAACTTTGGACGATAACTTTGGACGATAACTTTGGACGATAACTTTGGACGATAACTTTGGACGATAACTTTGGACGATAACTTTGGACGATAACTTTGGACGATAACTTTGGACGATAACTTTGGACGATAACTTTGGACGATAACTTTGGACGATAACTTTGGACGATAACTTTGGACGATAACTTTGGACGATAACTTTGGACGATAACTTTGGACGATAACTTTGGACGATAACTTTGGACGATAACTTTGGACGATAACTTTGGACGATAACTTTGGACGATAACTTTGGACGATAACTTTGGACGATAACTTTGGACGATAACTTTGGACGATAACTTTGGACGATAACTTTGGACGATAACTTTGGACGATAACTTTGGACGATAACTTTGGACGATAACTTTGGACGATAACTTTGGACGATAACTTTGGACGATAACTTTGGACGATAACTTTGGACGATAACTTTGGACGATAACTTTGGACGATAACTTTGGACGATAACTTTGGACGATAACTTTGGACGATAACTTTGGACGATAACTTTGGACGATAACTTTGGACGATAACTTTGGACGATAACTTTGGACGATAACTTTGGACGATAACTTTGGACGATAACTTTGGACGATAACTTTGGACGATAACTTTGGACGATAACTTTGGACGATAACTTTGGACGATAACTTTGGACGATAACTTTGGACGATAACTTTGGACGATAACTTTGGACGATAACTTTGGACGATAACTTTGGACGATAACTTTGGACGATAACTTTGGACGATAACTTTGGACGATAACTTTGGACGATAACTTTGGACGATAACTTTGGACGATAACTTTGGACGATAACTTTGGACGATAACTTTGGACGATAACTTTGGACGATAACTTTGGACGATAACTTTGGACGATAACTTTGGACGATAACTTTGGACGATAACTTTGGACGATAACTTTGGACGATAACTTTGGACGATAACTTTGGACGATAACTTTGGACGATAACTTTGGACGATAACTTTGGACGATAACTTTGGACGATAACTTTGGACGATAACTTTGGACGATAACTTTGGACGATAACTTTGGACGATAACTTTGGACGATAACTTTGGACGATAACTTTGGACGATAACTTTGGACGATAACTTTGGACGATAACTTTGGACGATAACTTTGGACGATAACTTTGGACGATAACTTTGGACGATAACTTTGGACGATAACTTTGGACGATAACTTTGGACGATAACTTTGGACGATAACTTTGGACGATAACTTTGGACGATAACTTTGGACGATAACTTTGGACGATAACTTTGGACGATAACTTTGGACGATAACTTTGGACGATAACTTTGGACGATAACTTTGGACGATAACTTTGGACGATTACTTTACATACGTCGAGTGCACATAAGGTATAAGTGGGGCTTAGAGAAACTGGCGTAGCAGAAGTGCACTAGCAGACACTGTGCACTATCAGGCACTTTTCAGAGATACATTTACAGTAATTCAGAGCAAAACACAGGTCCCCGTCCCACACTTAACCTATACATTACATTCAAATTTTTATCTTTCTTAACTTCAAATCGTGTACAGAAAATATTTACATGAGCTTTCGGGAAAAATGTGTATGCATGGACTTTTACAGTGCTTAAACTTAATACAATAGACAACAAAAATAACGCAGCAGGACGTGAAGAGAAATACAGATAACTTATCTACCCAAAACAACCCGACATAAATGAAAACCTAATACCTCCGTGATGTAGGGCCTTAAGGGCCAACCTACGGGTATGAACTTACCTGTTGTCCGTGAGTTGCAAGCTTTGTTCGTCTCGGTGAGTCTCAAACCTATAACATGCACGATCAGACATTAACCCTAAAACTTCAAGAAAACTAACGTTTAACTTGTCCAAACTCGTTAACTAACTTAAAAGGGTTACCTTTAACGGAGAAATGAAAGAAATTAGGAGAAACAGATTTTTGAAAATGGTTGCACTTCGTCTGGAAGAGAGAAAATAGAGAAGAGAATGGAGAAAAACAGAGAAGTGTTTCTCGTAGGAGGGAAGGAAGAGAGGTTGTATGGCTTTCTCAACAAGTTTGGACACTTGGCATCCATCTATTTGCTTCCTCCCACCTACCTTAATTCCTACCTAAACTGCCCCTCCATTGGTTTCTAACTAAATGATTTGTTTTGGTTACTCCTTAGTTTAGTTTTCCACTAAACATTCCAACAGATTTCACCAAAACACTTATTATATTAATATAAACCTAATCCCGTTCGATAATTCGAGGGATAATTTCCTGGCCAAAAATGCCGGGTGTAACAGAACTTTTTTAGTACACTTCCATCAAAAAGTTAAAGAATGATCTTAATCTCTTTAAATTTAAACTGTAAAAATTCTTTAACCAACAATAATTCTTATTGAAATTGACGTGAAAGAGTTTGTATTTAAAAAGAAAAAAATAATACAAATTTTAATATCCTCGATGACTTAATTATTTTATTTACCATAATTTTAAAATTAATACAAAACTATAAATTTTGTTTTATATTTATCTAATACTTAACATTAACTCGTACATTCATTCCATGTGTAAGCCAGTATATTTAAAGAGACGATCTTTGATTGAGAAAATAATTATGATATATTACAAAAAATTAACATAATAAATAAATGATATGTAAAATGTTACTTCATATATTATAAGTGTGACGTCCCCAAACCCGATTGGGGTCGAAGGACCTCATTCTGGACATTTTAAAACGTGGACTATTTTTTTGAACATTTAAAACTTTACACGGAGAGGAAACTCTCTCTAGAATGAAAACTGGAAAGACATGATTAAATCCGGACTTCAGAAATAAATGGCAGAAGAAAAACAGGAAATATAAATGGGCGACTGAGTAAATAAACAGAATAAAACACGAAAAACAGGAACATAAAAATCTGGACGAGTACTCTGGACGAGTGCAGGAAGACGGAGAAATGAAAGCAGGAAAAACAGAATACTTTGAAAGTTTTAGAAAAGAAGACAGAATAGACGACAGACATGCAGTGGAAGACTTAATAAAATGAGAAATATAAACTGGAAGACATACTGTGGAAGGCTACAGTGGATGGCAGAAGCTGTGGACAACCAGAAGATGTGGACATTCGGGTGCTGTGGACAATCAAAAATTATGGACAATCGACAACTGTGGACAATCGGGAACTGTGGACATTTGAAATTAAAGACAGAATTTGTGGACAAACAGAAGCCGTGGACGTTTAAAATCAAAGCGGCTATGGACATTTAAAATAACAGAGGCTGTGGACGTTTAAAAATAACAGACAAAAACAGTGGACACAGGAGTCCGTGGACGTTTACAATAAAAGACAAAAACAGTGGACACAGGAGTCCGTGGACAGTTTGAATTAAAAGACAAAAACAGTAGACACAATGGACGTTGAAAATAGAAGGCAGAATGGACGTTTGACACTTAGCCAAATACTTCAAACAATTAGTCGTCGGCGAGTACTGTGGACAATTGACCTTTGGACGAAGTTATCGTGGACGATAACTTTGGACGTTTAAAATAACAGGCAGACTTTGGACGACGTTATCATGGACGATAACTTTGGACGACGACACTTAGTCGAATAGAAATGGTCGACAGATCTGGACGATAGGTTTTGGACGACGTCATCATCCACTGACTTTGGACGATAACTTTGGACGACTAACACTTAGCCGAATACTTGAAACAATTACTCGTCGGGCGAGTACTGTGGACAATTGAACTTTGGACGACGTTATCGTGGACGATAACTTTGGACGTTTAAAATAACAGGCAGACTCTGGACGACTGTTCTCAGATCAGAATGGACAATTGTTTTACAGGCAAAATGGACGATATTTAACAGGAAGACATTTAGAACAGAAGACATGAAAACAGGAGGCATAAAAGCTCCAAACTCCCAAAACCCGATTCAAAATGAAGTTTTAAAATTTCAAAAACAGTACAGAACTTAACATACATTTCAAGAATTCACCAAAACAGAAGTTTTAAAATATAAACACAAATTCTATACATCGGTTTTAAAATTTCAAAAGCTATATAGGACTTGACATAACTTTCAAAAGTACATTCTTACAGGAATAACATTTGTCTGACTGCAGCAACCAATCCCCATAAGCTCGATCCGCCAACTACATCAACTCATCAGGTTGAGGCACAAAGTCCTCATATGGAGGATCCATACCTACAACAGGGAGTTCAACTATTAGCCTATAGCTCAGTAAGAATATACATACAGGGATCCATATGTTGTGCATAAACATTTTCAAATACATGAACATTACATTTCACTGGACAAGAAGGTAAAAGTGGGGCTTATAGAGGAACTGGCGCACATACATACTTGACATAACAGGACATGACATTGGTTAGTAATTTTGTCGGGTCCCAGGGAAGGACAAGGTACAGGGTGTCTTTGGTCGAGGACGGTTTTATATGAGTCCCAGGGAAGGACAAGAACAGGATGCCAGTTCTCGTCCATGCTTAACCATACATTACATTCACACTTTTAACTTTCTTAACTTCAAATCGTGTGCAGAAAACATTTACATGACTTTCAGGAAAAACGTGTATGCATGAACATTTACGGTGCTTGAACATAACAGAGACAGGTGGCAGAATAACAAAGCAAGACATAAAATAAAACACATTTAACCTAAAACATAACCTACGGTTTAACTACCCAACGACAATCCCGATAACATAAACCTAGTGCCTCCATATTGTAGGGCCTTAAGGACCGAACCTATATGCATGAACTTACCCGTTGTCCGTGAGGTTGTAGGTCTTGAACGTGTTGCCTCGGTGTTGCACGAACCTATAACATGCACATAAAGAAAATGAACAGAGCTGTAATGCTAACTAATAACTTAGTAGAACATGCCTCAAAACTCCATTCAAACCTTTAGAAAACTAACCTATGTGTTTTCATCCAAAAACAGTGAGCTTTGTAACACCCGGCATTTTTCCGTGTAATTATTTTTCCCGAATAATTAAGTGGGATTACTCTGATATTAATGCAATGACTATTTTTAATGAAATTGTCGGAGTGTTCAATTGAATGAGAGTGATTGTAGAACCAATTTGACGAACTAAATAGAAGTTTAGTCAAAAACCAATGGAAGGGCAAAATTAGGAAGAAATTAAGGTTGGTGGGAGAAATCAAATGGATGATTGACACTTGGCAAACTTGTGGAAGAAGACAAGCCATGTATTCCATTTCCTTCTCTTCCTCCTGCGTGAGACATTTCCCTCTCTGCTTTCTCTCATTTCCCTCTCTGCTTCTCTCTTTTGGTTGAAGAAAACCAACGCAAGGAGTTTCATCCTTCTCTGATTTTCCTCCTGCTCTTCGGTCTAAGGTAATCATCTTAGATAGAAAACGATTTTTAGCTTATTTATTTGCTAGTTTCGTGATGTTTAGGGTTAATGTCCGTTTATGCATGCTATAGGTTCGTGAACCACAGTGCTCGTGCGTTCAAGCTTGCTGCATTTCGAATCACAGGTAAGTTCATATCCGTAGGCTGGCCCTTAAGGCCGTACATCTCGGAGGTACTAGGTATTACATTCTGTTGGCTGGTTTCGGGTAGAAGGGTTAGAGTCAAGTTCTATGCTTCCCGTTTAGGTTTCTTCTGTTTATTTTCCCGTTCTCTGCTATTTAGGTTGAAGAACCGTACTCGATCATTCATGCACGTTTTTCCTGAAAGTTCATGCAAAACTGTTTTCTGTACACTGTTTGAAATTAAACAAGATAAAATCTGACTGTATGAAATATATCGGTTAAGTGTGGGACGGGGACTGGCCCTCTGGTTTTATCCTTCCCTGGGATTCCTGAAAATTTGTCCTTGCTAAGGACCCTCTGGTTTTATCCTTCCCTAGGATCCCGAAAATAACTACTGAATGTGCCTGAAAGTGCACCTTACTGTTGCCTGTTCCCCTACAAGCCCCACTTATATCCATCTGCCACTGAAACATAATGTACTGTACTGTCACTGTAATTCTGAAAACTGCATACATAGCATTTTGCATCACTGCATATCTATTATGTTCTTACTGAGTTTTAGACTCATAGGTGAACTCTCTGATGTAGGTACTGAACCCGAAAATGAGGACTTTGTGCCTCAATCTGATGAATAGGTGACTGGTGGTTCGAGCTCTCGGGGGTGGTGCTGCATCTACGATCACTGTTCACGTTTTGCATCTACCGTCACTGTTCACGTTTTGCATCTACCGATCACTGTTCACGTTTTGCATCTACCGTCACTGTTCACGTTTTGCATCTACCGTCACTGTTCACGTTTTGCATCTACCGTCACTGTTCACGTTTTGCATCCACCGATCACTGTTCACGTTTTGCTTCTACCGATCACTGTTCACGTTTTGCATCTACCGTCACTGTTCACGTTTTGCTTCTACCGATCACTGTCACGTTTTGCATCTACGATCACTGTTCACGTTTTGCTTCTACCGATCACTGTTCACGTTTTGCTTCTACCGATCACTGTCACGTTTTGCATCTACGATCACTGTTCACGTTTTGCTTCTACCGATCACTGTTCACGTTTTGCATCCACCGATCACTGTTCACGTTTTGCATCTACCGTCACTGTTCACGTTTTGCATCTACCGATCACTGTCACGTTTTGCATCTACGATCACTGTTCACGTTTTGCATCTACGATCACTGTTCACGTTTTGCATCTACCGTCACTGTTCACGTTTTGCTTCTACCGATCACTGTTCACGTTTTGCATCTACCGATCACTGTTCACGTTTTGCTTCTACCGATCACTGTTCACGTTTTGCTTCTACCGATCACTGTTCACGTTTTGCATCTACCGTCACTGTTCACGTTTTGCATCTACGATCACTGTTCACGTTTTGCTTCTACCGATCACTGTTCACGTTTTGCATCTACCGTCACTGTTCACGTTTTGCATCTACCGTCACTGTTCACGTTTTGCTTCTACCGATCACTGTTCACGTTTTGCATCTACCGATCACTGTTCACGTTTTGCATCTACCGTCACTGTTCACGTTTTGCATCTACCGATCACTGTTCACGTTTTGCTTCTACCGATCACTGTTCACGTTTTGCATCTACCGATCACTGTTCACGTTTTGCATCTACCGATCACTGTCACGTTTTGCATCTACGATCACTGTTCACGTTTTGCATCTACCGTCACTGTTCACGTTTTGCTTCTACCGATCACTGTTCACGTTTTGCATCTACCGTCACTGTTCACGTTTTGCATCTACCGTCACTGTTCACGTTTTGCATCTACCGTCACTGTTCACGTTTTGCATCTACCGATCACTGTTCACGTTTTGCTTCTACCGATCACTGTTCACGTTTTGCATCTACCGATCACTGTTCCGTTTTGCATCTACCGATCACTGTTCACGTTTTGCATCTACCGATCACTGTTCACGTTTTGCATCTACCGATCACTGTTCACGTTTTGCATCTACCGATCACTGTTCACGTTTTGCTTCCACCGATCACTGTTCACGTTTTGCTTCTACCGATCACTGTTCACGTTTTGCATCTACCGTCACTGTTCACGTTTTGCATCTACCGATCACTGTTCACGTTTTGCATCTACCGATCACTGTTCACGTTTTGCTTCTACCGATCACTGTTCACGTTTTGCTTCCACCGATCACTGTTCACGTTTTGCATCCACCGATCACTGTTCACGTTTTGCATCTACCGATCACTGTTCACGTTTTGCATCTACCGATCACTGTTCACGTTTTGCATCTACCGTCACTGTTCACGTTTTGCATCTACCGTCACTGTTCACGTTTTGCTTCCACCGATCACTGTTCACGTTTTGCATCTACCGTCACTGTTCACGTTTTGCATCTACCGTCACTGTTCACGTTTTGCATCTACGATCACTGTTCACGTTTTGCTTCTACCGATCACTGTTCACGTTTTGCTTCCACCGATCACTGTCACGTTTTGCATCTACCGTCACTGTTCACGTTTTGCATCTACCGATCACTGTTCACGTTTTGCTTCCACCGATCACTGTCACGTTTTGCATCCACCGATCACTGTCACGTTTTGCATCTACCGATCACTGTTCCGTTTTGCATCTACGATCACTGTTCACGTTTTGCATCTACCGTCACTGTTCACGTTTTGCATCTACGATCACTGTTCACGTTTTGCATCCACCGATCACTGTCACGTTTTGCATCTACCGTCACTGTTCACGTTTTGCATCTACCGATCACTGTCACGTTTTGCATCTACGATCACTGTTCACGTTTTGCATCTACCGTCACTGTTCACGTTTTGCTTCCACCGATCACTGTTCACGTTTTGCTTCCACCGATCACTGTCACGTTTTGCATCTACGATCACTGTTCACGTTTTGCTTCCACCGATCACTGTTCACGTTTTGCATCTACGATCACTGTTCACGTTTTGCATCTACCGTCACTGTTCACGTTTTGCATCTACCGATCACTGTTCACGTTTTGCTTCCACCGATCACTGTCACGTTTTGCATCTACGATCACTGTTCACGTTTTGCATCTACCGTCACTGTTCACGTTTTGCATCTACCGATCACTGTCACGTTTTGCATCTACGATCACTGTTCACGTTTTGCATCTACCGATCACTGTTCACGTTTTGCTTCCACCGATCACTGTCACGTTTTGCATCCACCGATCACTGTTCACGTTTTGCTTCTACCGATCACTGTCACGTTTTGCATCCACCGATCACTGTCACGTTTTGCATCTACGATCACTGTTCCGTTTTGCATCTACCGTCACTGTTCACGTTTTGCATCTACCGATCACTGTTCACGTTTTGCTTCCACCGATCACTGTCACGTTTTGCATCCACCGATCACTGTTCACGTTTTGCATCTACGATCACTGTTCACGTTTTGCATCTACCGATCACTGTTCACGTTTTGCATCTACCGATCACTGTCACGTTTTGCATCCACCGATCACTGTTCACGTTTTGCTTCTACCGATCACTGTCACGTTTTGCATCTACCGTCACTGTTCACGTTTTGCATCTACGATCACTGTTCACGTTTTGCTTCTACCGATCACTGTTCACGTTTTGCTTCCACCGATCACTGTCACGTTTTGCATCTACGATCACTGTTCACGTTTTGCATCCACCGATCACTGTCACTTACCGATCTATGTTCACTTTTGCATCTACTAATCCTGTTCACTTTTGTCATATTCAAGTCATCCACTGTTTACATCTTCCGGTTTCAAAGTATTATCCCAGTTTAATTTGATCTACTGCCCAACAGTAATCTGCTTTTGAAAAACCAAGTCTTCCGCCAGTCTTCCCCCTAAGTCTTCCGCCTACGTCTTCCATTTTTAATCTGAGAAGCTTTAAGGGTTTGTTTTTAAAAGCTCAGTCGGTTTATAAAAAAAAAATAGTCCCCGTTTCTGTAAATGTTCCGGAGTGACGGCTCTCGGACCCCTACCGGGTTGGGGTCGTCACAGTTATGGTATCAGAGAGACAATGTTTTAAAACTGATTTTGTGAAATGTCTGACTGCGCAACCTGCCACGTGAGGTCGCTCCACCAACTGTAAGTGTTTAGGTTTCCGTAACTGTTCTGTTTATTAAATTTAGTTATTTTGTTCATAGGATTATTTTCTTAGAAATGGTAAGAGGACATCAGGATGAAGCAAGTGACAGTGCCAGAGCGATAGACCAATTGACTGAACTTGTGGGTGTACAGTCCCGCATGGTTGAACATATGATGGCCCGAGAAGACAGCGGGAATAATAATAATAATAATCATGGAAATGTTGCACGCGACAACAGTGGGGATAGATTCCGGCGACTCCAGCCGCCTTCATTTGATGGACTGTCTACAGACCCGACCCGTGCTGAAACCTGGATTCGAACAATGGAGAAGATGTTCGGTTATGCTGAAGTAGAAGACAACAAGAAAGTTATTTGTGCCACGTTCTATCTCACCGAAAGTGCTGGATTTTGGTGGGATACAGTGCAGTCGACTACTGTGGCATTAAGCTGGGAGGGATTCAAGAATATCTTCTACGAGAAGTACTTTGACCGGGGAGTGAGGAAGGAGAAGTTGCTTGAGTTCTCTCGGCTGCGACAATATGGGTCAATGGCCGAATATGTTCAGAAATTTGAGTCATTATCCCGATATGCAACACACCTGGTGGCCACCGACGAGAACAAGGTACATCAGTTCATTCAAGGACTGAAGATGGATTTGTTACGTGGGATCACGACTGGAGGTTTTGATGAGGCACCATATGTGAAGGTGGTGGCCAAGGCTTATCAGTTAGAGGCCTTAGAAATGAAGTCCCAGAGACAGAGAGATCCACCAAGAGGGATTATTAGAAATGTTCAACAACAGCAACAGCAAAGAGGTTAGAATTTTCAACCTCGACAACAGCAACCTCAACAGCAGCAAAATAGGGGCATTAAGAGGCCCAATGAGATCATCACTTACCCAGACAAAGGGAAGAGACCAATGGGAGATCCTCAGCCCACCGTATGCGCGCGATGCCAGAGAAGTCACAAGGGTGAATGCAGGTTTATTACGGGTGGCTGCTTCTGATGTGGCAAAGGAGGCCATCACGTCCGTGATTGCCCGATACCCGACACGAGACAAAATCAGGCCGTGCCAAGAGTCTTTGCAATGATGGTGGACGTTGATGATGCTGATCTGCACACAGCAATTACAGGTACAATTTTGGTGTGTAACATACCTGCATATACTTTGTTAGACACAGGGGGCCACTCATTCATTTGTGGCCATGGACTTTGCGGGTAGGTAGAACTTGTGCCCTGCATCGTCAGATCAGCCCTACAGTGTTATGCTACCATCCGGCGAGTTTATGCACTCCGAGCAGGCAGTGCAGGGTGATATAGTGTCAGTTGGAGACCAGAAATTGTATGCCAATCTTATCGTCATCGGTATGAAAGGATACGAAGTGATTCTGGGGATGGATTGGCTATTTAGACATCATGCCACCATCGACTGTAGGTCCGGGCTCGTGACTTTGAAGCGCCCGAATAAAGTAGAGTTCTCCTATCAGGCAATACCAAAGAAACGTAGTATGCCTGTTATATCCACCTTGAAAGCTCAACAGCTGATGAGGTCAGGATGTCTCGGATTCCTTGCCCATGTAGTAGATATTCAAAGGCAAGGTGAGGTTGAACTTCAAAATATTCCGGTAGTTCGAGACTTCTCAGAGGTCTTCCTGGATGACTTACCGGGATTGCCACCTGATCGTGAGATCGAGTTCGAGATCGATGTGTATCCTGGTGCTGAACCAGTATCGAAGAATCCGTACCGTATGGCACTGATTGAGCTAAGGAAGTTGAAGACTCAGCTAAAGGAATTAGTGGATAAGGGTTTTGTGCGCCCTAGTTTTTCTCCGTGGGGTGCTCCCATCTTGTTTGTTAAGAAGAAGGATGGGTCCCTACGGATGTGTATTGACTACCGTGAGCTGAACAAGTTAACGATCAAGAATAAGTACCCGTTGCCGAGAATCGATAATTTATTTGACCAACTACAAGGGGCTCGGGTATTCTCTAAGATCGATTTGCGCTCTGGTTATTACCAGTTGAAGGTCAGGGCTGATGATATTCCAAAGACCGCCTTCAGAACCCGGTACGGGCATTACGAGTTCTTGGTGATGTCGTTCGGGTTAACTAATGCTCCGGCAGCATTTATGGACCAAATGAACAGAATATTCCAAGTTGTCTTGGATAAATTTGTGATCGTTTCATCGACGACATTCTGGTTTATTCCAGGAGTGAGGCCGAACATGAAAAGCACTTGGCTATTGTACTGTCAATCCTAAAACAGCATCAATTGTATGCCAAGCTATCAAAGTGTGAATTGTGGTTGAATAGGATTAATTTCCTGGGCCATGTGGTGTCTGCAGAAGGAGTGTCCGTGGATCCAGCCAAGGTTCTGGCAGTGAAGGAATGGCCAAGACCAAGAAGTGCCAGTGAGGTACGGAGTTTTATCGGATTAGCTGGTTATTACAGAAAGTTCATCAAGGGATTCTCTGTGATAGCAAAGCCTATGACCAGCTTAACGAGGAAGGATATCAAATTCAGGTGGTCTGAAGCTTGCGAGATGAGTTTTCAGACACTTAAGCAAAAGTTGACCACTGCTCCTCTATTAGTGTTGCCAGTTGAAGACGGCAAATTCAGCGTATACTGTGATGCTTCCAAGATTGGATTGGGGTGTGTGCTAATGCAGGAAGGGAAAGTAGTGGCATACGCATCCCGACAATTGAAGAACCACGAGCAAAACTACCCTACTCACGATCTTGAGTTAGCGGCAGTTGTGTATGCGCTGAAAGTATGGAGACACCACTTGTACGGACAATCCTGTGAGGTGTTTTCTGATCACAAGAGCCTGAAGTACATCTTTACTCAGAAAGAGCTAAACATGAGACAAAGGCGGTGGTTAGAATTCGTGAAAGACTACGATGTTGAGATTAAATACCACCCGGGGAAAGCTAATGTGGTAACTGATGCGCTAAGCAGGATGCCAGCTACTATGCAACCAGTAATGTCGGCTGTATCAATGTCGTTGAGACGGAGATACAGAAGTTCGATATGGAGATAGTTTCTGGGCTATCGGCCATACTAGCAGACTTAACACTACGGCCCTCCGTCCTGGACCAAATTAAGGAAGCCCAGCAGACCAATTCAAAGGAGATGGCTGATATAGTGAGTAAAGTACCAATGGCTTCTTCCGATTTCAGTTATTCGGAAGATGGAGTTCTGAAATTCAAAAATAGATGGTATGTTCCGAAAGACGAAGAACTACGAAAGCGCATCTTGTCGGAAGCCCATTCATCTTCTTTCTCTGTGCATCCTGGAAGCACAAAGATGTATAAGGATTTGAAACTTCACTTCTGGTGGCCAAATATGAAGAATGAAGTGGCCAAGTATGTGGAGTCTTGTATGATATGTCAACAGGTCAAAGCTGAACATCAACGACCAAGTGGAACGCTTCAACCTCTTCCGATCCCCGAATGGAAGTGGGAGAACATCACAATGGACTTTGTTTTTTGCCTTCCAAGAACAGCAAAAGGCCACAATAGCATTTGGGTCATAGTGGACAGATTGACGAAGTCAGCCCACTTTCTACCTGTAAAGACAACTTACTCATGGATCAGTACGCAGAGCTGTATATTAATGAGATTATTAAGCTACATGGCATTCCTGTATCGATCGTCTCAGACCGTGATACTAGATTCACTTCCAGATTTTGGAAAAGCTTGCAAAGCTCCTTGGGCACTAGATTGGACTTCAGCACGGCATTTAATCCACAGACTGGCGGACAATCAGAAAGAACAATCCAAATACTTGAGGATATGCTAAGGTCGTGCGTGCTTGAATTCCATGCTCCTTGGAGTAGATATTTACCACTCGTGGAGTTTGCTTACAACAATAGCTACCAGGCTATAATCGGCATGGCTCCGTATGAAGCTCTCTACGGCAGGAAGTGTAGATCCCCGTTGTGTTGGGATGAGGTCAGAGAAACTAAGCTTATCGGCCCTGAGATATTACAGCAAATGTCCGAAGTGATTGCCGCAATCAAGCAACGAATAAAGATTGCTCAGAACCGACAAAAGAGTTATGCGGATCATAGAAGAAGGGACTTAGAGTTCGTTGAGGGCGATGAGGTATTCTTGAAAGTGTCGCATTTCAAAGGCGTAATGAGATTTGGCAAGAAAGGGAAGCTCAGCCCACGGTTCATTGGACCTTTTCCATTCTGAAGCGTGTGGGAAGCGCGGCTTACAAGCTACAGTTGCCAGCGTCAATGGATGGAGTTCATAATGTCTTCCATGTTTCGATGCTGAGAAAGTGCGTACGAGATCCAACTCAGATCGTGGAACAGGTGGACTTTGATATCATGCCGACACTGACGTATGAAGAAAGGCCCATACAGATACTGGATACCTCACTCAAAGTGTTGCGCAATCGAATGGTCCCGTTGGTGAAAGTTTTATGGCGTAATCATAATATGGAGGAAGCCACATGGGAAAGACAAGCGGATGTTCGAGTCCAATATCCGGACCTCTTTGCTTATGCAAATTTTGGGGACAAAATTTCTGTTAAGGTGGGTGGAATGTAACACCCGGCATTTTTTCGTGTAATTATTTTCCTCGAATAATTAAGTGGGATTACTCTGATATTAATGCAATGAATATTTTTAATGAAATTGTCGGAGTGTTCAATTGAACGAGAGTGATTGTAGAACCAATTTGACGAACTAAATAGAAGTTTAGTCAAAAACAAATGGAAGGACAAATTAGGAAGAAATTAAGGTTGGTGGGAGAAATCAAATGGATGATTGACACTTGGCAAACTTGTGGAAGAAGACAAGCCATGTATTCCATTTCCTTCTCTTCCTCCTGCGTGAGACATTTCCCTCTCTGCTTTCTCTCATTTCCCTCTCTGCTTCTCTCTTTTGGTTGAAGAAAACCAACGCAAGGAGTTTCTTCCTTCTCTGATTTTCCTCCTGCTCTTCGGTCTAAGGTAATCATCTTAGATAGAAAATGATTTTTAGCTTATTTATTTGCTAGTTTCGTGATGTTTAGGGTTAATGTCCGTTTATGCATGCTATAGGTTCGTGAACCACAGTGCTCGTGCGTTCAAGCTTGCTGCATTTCGGACCACAGGTAAGTTCATATCCGTAGGCTGGCCCTTAAGGCCCTACATCTCGGAGGTACTAGATATTACATTCTGTTGGCTGGTTTCGGGTAGAAGGGTTAGTGTCAAGTTCTATGCTTCCCGTTTAGGTTTCTGCTGTTTATTTTCCCGTTCTCTACTGTTTAGGTTGAAGCACCGTACTCGATCATGCATGCACGTTTTTCCTGAAAGTTCATGCAAAACTGTTTTCTGTACACTGTTTGAAATTAAACAAGATAAAATCTGACTGTCAGAAATATATCGGTTAAGTGTGGGACGGGGACTGGCCCTCTGGTTTTATCCCTCCCTGGGATTCCTGAAAATTTGTCCTTGCTAAGGACCCTTTGGTTTTATCCTTCCCTAGGATCCTGAAAATAACTACTGAATGTGCCTGAAAGTGCACCTTACTGTTGCCTGTTCCCCTACAAGCCCCACTTATACCCCTCTGCCACTGAAACATAATGTACTGTACTGTCACTGTAATTCTGAAAACCGCATGCATAGCATTTTGCATCACTGCATATCTATTATGTTCTTACTGAGTTTTAGACTCATAGGTGAACTCTCTGATGTAGGTACTGAACCCAAAAATGAGGACTTTGTGCCTCAATCTGATGAATAGGTGGCTGGTGGTTCGAGCTCTCGGGGGTGGTTGCTGCAGCCAGACATGTTTCTGTTCAGAGGTTTAAGTTTTTGAAAGTGCAATTTATGTCTGTGAATTCTACTTAGATTCTGGTGTTTTGGTTTTAAAAACTCTGTTAGGAATTCTGGAAATGTATGTCAAGCTCTGCTTAACTTCTGAAATTTTAAAATAATGCACAAACTCTGTATTGGGGTATTCTCAAATAGTTTTAAAAAACATTTGGAATGCAGGTTCAGTTCTGTAGGTTCAGTTCTGTATTGCTGTTTAAAACCTCTGTATTTGACAGATGAATTCATGTTCTGAAGTATTCTGGAATTGTTTGGAATATTTTCTGTTGGTCTGTGCATGGATGGTTTCTGGTTTTAGAGTTGTCCATGCAGCTTGATTTTCTTCAGTTACTGTCGCTTTTTCAGACATGCTTGAAATCATGTGTTTTTTATTCGGTTTTGAAGTTTGAAATTATTGTATCTTCTGCTTCATGCTTTCTGTTTAAATATGTCTTCCTGTTAAATGTTTGTCAAATTCTGTCTTTAAAACTATGTCTTCCGATTGCATCCTCCGTTGTCTTAAAATCACATCTACTGTTGTTGTTTTTTTTGCATCCACCGATCACTGTTCACGTTTTGCATCTACCGATCACTGTTCACGTTTTGCATCTACCGATCACTGTTCACGTTTTGCATCTACCGATCACTGTTCACGTTTTGCATCTACCGATCACTGTTCACGTTTTGCATCTACCGATCACTGTTCACGTTTTGCATCTACCGATCAGTGTTCACGTTATTCTTCCACCGATCACTGTTCACGTTTTGCTTCCACCGATCACTATTCACGTTTTGCTTCCACTGATCACTGTTCACGTTTTGCATCTACCGATCACTGTTCACGTTTTGCATCTACCCCCTACGTCTTCCCCCTAAGTCTTCCGCCTACGTCTTCCTGTTTTAATCTGAGAAGCTTTAAGAGTTTGTTTTTAAAAGCTCAGTCGGTTTATAAAAAAAAAATAGTCTCCGTTTCTGTAAATGTCCCGGAGTGACGGCTCTCGGACCCCGACCGGGTTGGGGTCGTCACAAGCTTTCTCCAAAATATCTTAACCCTAAACTTCAACAAAACTCACATTTTAACTTATCCAAACTTGTTAACTTTTTAGTATATGCTTACCTTAGGCAGAGGAATAGAAAGAAGCTGAGGAGATCGGAAGAGCTTCTGTAACGACCCGAGAAGGATCGCCACGAAATCATAATCTTTTATTAATCGTTTGCTTAACTTTTACTATTATTTCATCTTTCCTATTCCTCGACAAGCATTTACATTCGCATATCCTCCTTTTTTTTTTTAAACTGAAACAGAGACACAGAACCATCAAGGAAGACGAACCCTCTCGCGACTCGACTTCCTACACCTCGTCGGCTCAAACTTTCACAGAGTCGAGAGACTATACACGGTCAATCGATCGATAACTTAATTGGGCAATGAAGGGATGCCCTCAGACCACTCAACGTCGATCAACACAAACTGCATGGGTTTGCAGTTGTCTTCCGGTAGAAACATATCTACCGCTCGTCACATGCTCTACACGTGTCCGGTAGAAACAGATCTACCGCTCGTCACATGCTCTACACATGTCCGGTAGAAACATATCTACCGCTCGTCACATGCTCTACACGTGGCTCATTAGACATCGCTTAGTGAAAACATCATCCGGTGGCACACGCAAAACCACGTGACCAAATTAAAACATCGCCCGGACGCAAAACGACAAACTTTAAACCTACATCTACCAATGACGTCAGCCGGATGATATATTCATCCGACATCTTCCGGTGGACATCCACCGGTGAACACGAGCCAAACACGTGACTCAATAAAATCACACCAGGTCATTAAACGACAAAATAGCATTTACATCATCCGGTGAAGAAACACACTTCACCCACCGGTCACTAGATGACAAAACCATTATTCCTACTTCTACCGGTGACGTCAGCCGTTAGAAAACTTCTACCTACAGAACTCAACCAAACAATTCACATGATTCATCTTGTCTATAAACTTTACCGATAAGACTACTATCCATTCAGAGCATAAGTAGCGGAAGACTTAAGTAAAACAGACCATTCATTAATTCTCACGATCACTAACAGACTCTGAAGTTTGATCAATCAGATTCTAACCTCATTGTTAAGAGAAAACCTACTCTACTTAGACATCTGTTCAACATAAACTTCATGGACATACTGTGAGCATAACCAGGGGTCTTAATCACCTATCCAGCCTTGCACTGTCATTCTGAGCATCCTCCAGCAACCAGCTTTAAACATCCTCTTTGAACATTGTATCCTCACCTGAACCTTCTTCACCTACACCATAAGGTTTAACTATAAGCTTAATGCTTAGTAAGGAATGCATGCTGGCAGACATACATAAGTGTACAAATTAAGAAACATAAGTCCGTAAATCTTTCTTCATTCATGCTCATTTTCATTATTTACATAGCATGTATTAAGGCAGGAAACGAGGGAGAAAGACAGGGGAACATAATCAATTGCCAATCGGGCAATCATAGTAACGACTAGCTCGGCCTCCACCGGTGGCAGAATTCTCGAACTATCGTGCAGTATAAACTCGGCCTCCACCGGGGTGAGGATTCGTGAGTTTTCCTGCCAATTCGGTCTCCACCAGCGGTAGAATTCGCGAACCGTACTTATCATCCATTCAGTCTCCACCAGCGGGAGAATTCGCGAACCGTACTTATCATCCACTCGCCCTCCATCCACTCGCCTCCTCCAGTGGAGAATTCGCGAGCCATACTAATCATCAACTCGGCCTCTGCCAATGGGAGAATTCGCGAGTCATACATGTCATCAACTCGGCCTCCACCAATGGGAGAATTCGCGAGCCATTCATTAGCCTTGTGAACATATCATAGTCATTTCCCCCGTTCTGCACTTAATCATGATTACATTTGTTCTTCATGTTCCTAACTCAATCATAAACGTGTACATAATGCATTGACATGAAGTTCACAGAGAAATGTCATACTGTATGAACGAGTAAAACACCATGTAACTTAACATCTTCCTGCTCAAACACTTTATATCATGGCAACTATTAGTCATAATCATCAGACAAACATTTCAACAAATTTTTTCCTAGTATCCTTGCGGTGTAGGGCCCTATTGGCCGGAAATCTTAATACATCCACTTACCGGGTCTCCTTAGCAGTTGAGCTCTTTTCTCTTCAAACTTCTTCACCTAAGACAATCACATTACAGTAGTTAAAATAAAATCCTAAAAGTTCTAACCACAGTCATCCTAGGTTCTAGTAACTAAAGCCATTCTCGAGTCTAACAGTCCAACACTCAGTGTGCAGTCCGAAATCCAAGGTCGAAACAGCTAGATGCAACTATGACTAATCCGGGTTTGGTTACTCTAAATACTCAGAATCGATTCGGAACGACATTAACAATCTCGGGTCTCAAAATGTCCATAACAATACACGGTCATTGAAGAATCTAGAACTTCAATACAGAGCTGAAAAACAAAACTAATGATCTAACGGATAGCCACATTGTCTAATATATACCTCGGGCACAGAGTAGTCGAGTGGTGGCGGAGTGAACCGGCCATTGAGGAGGTTTTGCCAGAAGCAGGGAGCAAGAGCTTGGGCAAGAAGAAATCGCCGAAAAGGAAGGTGTCGGCTACAGTGGTTTAAGTGAGGTTTAAAACATTTCCTTTTTCTTTAAATACTGACCTCAATCTCCCATTATTACAATCCTGCCACTCAACCTAGTTTAAAACCCACATTTAATTAATTAAACTTGTCATAATATCCTAACCGCGAAGATTTAAATAATATGACCGTTAATACAGTTAAGAAGGTTACCTGCCCGATGACTCGGGTGTTACAGCTTCAATGGACGTTTATCGTCTGGAAGAGAGAAAGCAGAGAAGAGATGGAAGGAAACAGAGAAGTGAAGTGTGAAAGTGGAAAGCTTAACGTGGAAGAGAAGAGAAAAGTGGGATTTGGCTTCTTCCACAAGATTTAGACAAGTGGCATGCCTTCATTGGCTCACACCCACCAACCTTAATCTACTTCCTAAATTGCCCATATTTGGTTTCCAACTAGATTGTCATTTAGTTCTTTGTTTCGGTTACTCCTTAGTTTGGTCTCCCCCACTAAACATCCCACAATTCTAATAAAATATTCACTATATTAATAGCAAAATAATCCCGACCAATAATTTAAGGGATAATTCCATGACCAAAATGCCAGGGTGTTACAATAAGATTATAGTGTAAACATAATATTAGTATACGTTAACTTTTTCTATCACTATAGAAGGGACTTTTTTAATAGGAAAAAGTTCCATTTAGCCCCCAACGTATGAGGTCAGTGGTCATTTAGTCCTTAACGTTTATTTTTCACCCAATCAGACTCTATCGTATACACCATTTGCAATTCAAATCCACCCGTTAAATTTTTCGTTAAATTTGACACGTGCTCTGCACGTGCGCTGCTAAAACCCCAAAATAGCATTATTTCTTCCCGAAATCCCTAAAGTAAAAGTTAAATTTGTCCGAAATCCCTACCATAAATTCAATATGTGGAAATAATAAGAAATAATGGCCAAAAACAAAATGAGAAATCAATCCAAAAATAGAAAAACTAGGCTGACAGTTGTCTTGTTTTTACACCACTTAAACGCCCGGTTTACAGTTCTATTTATTTATCTTTTTTTTTTCTAAATAACTGTAAGATTTCAAAATTAGAGTAACTGATTATTTTCCTATATATGATTTCTCCACATATCTCCTTTTTTTATAGAAAAAATGAAACAGAGCATGATCTTCACAGTATGAGAAAAAGAACAAAATTCATGCAATCGCATATAATTGTATAATATTTCTATGTTATATTATTATAATAGATACATATTTTATTATTTATTTTCCTACTGAATTTACGGTAATAGTTTATAATATTTTCATATTATGAATATATAAAATTACGCATGTATACTCTAAAAAAACAGGCGTTTCAGACGATAAAAAAATAGAACAAAAAGTTCCTAGAGTGATTTTCTCAAGTAATTTTGCAAGCTCCATTTTTTTAAAGGGTTTAAAACAAGAAATACAAATGAAAGACGAAAAGTGTCTTTTCTGTATTGATTACTTACAATATAGAGTAGTTGCAACTAATATATCTAGCTTAGGCATAAAACTAGGAAACTAAATGGGAAACTAATTAACAGAATAAAAGAACAAAATAATAGGAAACTAAATAGGGATAGTTTGGTGGAATATTGACGAAATCTAACACCCCCGTCAAGTTGGAGCTGGGTTTGAGAGATCAAGCACACTCAACTTGCTAAGTATGTGACAAAAATCCTCGGCGCCAAGTGGTTTAGTAAAAATATTCGCTAATTGGTCGTGGGAGCGTAAAAAGATGGAGTAATAAGACCGGCTTGTATTTTTTCGAAGACGAAATAACAATCATTTTCAATGTGTTTAGTGCGTTCATGAAAAACCGGATTAGAAGCATGTGTAGTGCAGCTTGATTGTCACAGTGGACAAGGATTAAATGTGAGTGATCCACACCAAGATCATTAAGGAGGTAACGTAGTAATTGTAGTTCAGATGTTAAAGCAGCGAGAGCACGGTACTCTGCCTCGGTCGAGGACTGAGATATAGTACGTTGTTTCTTGGTTTTCCAAGAAACAGGGCTGGAGCCTATCATAACAAAATAATCGGTTGTTGATCGTCGAGTAGTAGAACATCCGACCCAATCAGAGTCGGCATACCTGACGAGAGAAAGAGAACTGGAAGCGGAAAGAAAGATACCATGACCAACACTACCTTTTAGATAACGTAAGACTCGATGGGCTGCATCCAAATGAGCTGAATGAGGATTGGTCATGAATTGACTAAGAGTGTTGACAACATATTGAATGTTAGGTCGAGTAACCGTTAAATAGAGAAGACGGCCAATGAGACGGTTATAAACAGCGGGATCAGAGAGAGGAGTGCCATCAGAAGGACGAAGATGGAAGTGTTGCTCCATCAGAAAAGGAGAGGGACGATAACCAAGCATCCCCGAGTCGAATAAAATATCAAGAACATACTTTCTTTGGCAGAGGAAAATGCCTTGTTTGGACCGTGAGACTTCAATAACTAAAAAATATCGAAGAGGACCAAGGTCTTTGATAGAAAAAGATTAAGCTAAATTTTTTTTACCCTCGAGATGACAATATTATTGTTACTGGTGATAATAATATCATCGGCGTAAACCAGGATAAAAATAGAAATGTGATTATTTATGTAAGTAAAAAGACTAATCTGAAACAGATTGATGAAAACCATTTTGAATGAGAGTAGAAGAAAACTTGGAGAACCATTGACGGGAAGCTTGCTTCAAGCAATAGAGGGATTTATTTAATTTGCAAACACGAGAATCACCTTTAATTGAAAAACCAGGTGGGAGTTTCATGTAGACCTCTTCATTAAGGTCACCTTGGAGAAAAGCATTATTGACATCGAGTTGTTGTAAAGACTAACCTTAGATTTTGCTACGGGAGACGGACAGTAACAAGCTTTGCTACGGGAGCAAAGGTATCGTGATAATCAATGTCTTCTTTATGAGAATATCCTTTAGCAACTAAACGTGCCTTATAACGTTTGATTGAACCATCAAATTTGTACTTGATTTTATATACCCATTTACAATCAATTGGTGTTTTGCCAGGGGGAATGGGACAAAGAGTCCAAGTATTGTTGGTCTTAAGTGCCTTTATTTCAGCAACCACGGTGATGTGCCCCAAGGCCCCATCACCAATCAAGGTAAGAGCGTTTATTGACAAAGAAATTTATTAATGCATTTGCTTCTCATTTTATAGGAGTTGAATATTTAAAGGCTTGGATTGGAAGCATGAAGATAAAGAAGGAATTTGTCTTCCCTAAATTCAACTCATTGAAACAAAATATTATGAGTGTTCTATTGGTTATTTTCGTGTGTTTAATTTCGTAAAAAAAGCGCTTTTTTTGTAACGACTGACCAGGTTCCCCTGGCCCTGCCGTGTAGTCAGGTCCACCGACACTGCCACGTGGTGGTAATCCAACCGTCGCACATGTACTCACGATCTTCTCCCCCCACCTGGTAAATGAGAGTTTTTGCCTTCCCAGAGATTCTAACTCTGGCTCCCAGGTCTACATAACCAAAGGTTCACTGTAACACCCAGCATTTTTGGCTAGAAAATTATCCCTCGAATTATTGAACGAGATTAGGTTTATATTAATATAATGAGTGTTTTGGTGAAATCTGTTGGAATTATTAGTGGAAAACTAAACTAAGGAGTAACCAAAACAAATTATTTAGTTAGAAACCAATGGAGGGGCAGTTTAGGTAGGAATTAAGGTAGGTGGGAGGAAGCAAATGGATGGATGCCAAGTGTCCAAATTTGTTGAGGAAGCCATACAACCTCTCTTCCTCTCTTCCCTTCCCTCTTACGAGAAACTTTTCTCTGTTTCTCTCCATTCTCTTCTCTGTTTTCTCTCTTCTAGATGAAGTGCAACCATTTTCAAAAATCTGTCTTCTCTTGTATTCTTCCATTTCTCCGTTAATGGTAACCCTTTTAAGTTAGTTAAAGAGTTTGGACAAGTTAAACGTTAGTTTTCTTGAAGTTTTAGGGTTAATGTCCGATCGTGCATGTTATAGGTTTGAGACTCACCGAGACGAACAAAGCTTGCAACTCACGGACAACAGGTAAGTTCATACCCGTAGGTTGGCCCTTAAGGCCCTACATCACTGAGGTACTAGGTTTTCATTTCTGTCGGGTTGTTTTGGGTAGATAAGTTATCTGTATTTCTCTTCACGTCCTGCTGCGTTATTTCTGTTGTCTGTTGTATTAAGTTTAAGCACTATATGACAGGAAATGGAGGAGGAAATCAGAACAAAATAAAATGGAAGTGAAATAGAATGTGTAAAACCCTTGGCTGACCGAGAAGCTATCTCATGTTATGCTTCTCGGTGCATGCCTTCCCGTGGAAAGGCAACAGCTGCTGGGCCCGGTTTCATCCTCAGCCTTTTAAACTCCGATAACAGAGAGGGAGGGAAGATAAGAGACCACAGCCACCGTAAGGCTGGTGATCAATGGAGGCACACTCCTCACGGCAGAACCGCCGTGGCTTACCTTGACGGCAACCAGAAAACCTTCTGGATTTTCAGAGAGGGAAAATAGGTTTGTATTGATCAAAAAAGTGCGTACAAACACTAAAAGCGATGCTTAAATACCTAAGGTGGCTAGGTTTGGAAATCCATAGTAGAATCTAGCCGTTGGGAGCGCTTCTGCTGGGTGTTCGCGGAGTGGAGCGCAATGCTGACGACGCCGCTTGCTTGGAGCAGAGAAGGGCTTCGGTTGGTCAGCTAATCCAGGTGAGCAATCCGTGCGCTCGCAGAGTGCTCGCCGTTAATCTCTGAATCTCGTGGTCGCTCGCTGGATATCGTCTGAAGATCGCCTCTGTTGCTGAGCTGCACGCTGGGCTTCGTCGTGGATTTGAAGGAGCAAGCTGCAATTCAACTGACTTTAATTGGGTTGGCTGCTTCATGTAATTAAATGGGCTGGGCTGCTTTATGTAATTAAATGGGCTGGGCTGAAGCTTACAATGTGATAAGCTGATGGGCCATCTTCTCATGGGCTTTCTAATTTCCTCTTTAATTGATCTTGGGCTTGTTGCTCTTATGGCTCATGGGTTTACCAAACACCTAGGCCACCAACTAATCCTAACCACACAATCTACCCTTAAATGCCTAATTATGCATGACTAAATATAAGGACTAAATGTTTGTCCAAATTACATAAAAGGCCATTGTTTGCCAAAGTAAATTAAATATTAAATACTAGCTTGGTTACACAATTTGTAAATGGGAAGACAAATTCCCTCTTTAAAATTCCAAGCTTTAAGTCAACCTTTTTCCTACAAAATTCACAAACCAATTAGTAAATAAAATAGTCAAAATACATACCTTGGTCTGTGCTTCAGGATCGTAGGCACATCATCCTCTCCGGGTGATTGAAGATTTGACCTCAAATCTAATAGTTGATTCGCCCCGAAGTGGGTTTTCTTCAAAATTAGGACTAACTATTTTGAATTTAAAAAAAGTTAAAAAGTAAACATTCATCATTGCAAATAATTGTAAGCCCTTTAACCACCAATAATATTCAATCCACATTAATAACAAAATGGTATCAACAACATTTCTCTTCCTAGTTCTTTTCATAATTGCATAGTCATGGTTCGATAAATGACATTTAAAATTGCATCTAATATTAGCAAGAACAAAAAAAGTTTGATCACAAACAACCAGAGTAATAACACGAATAAAATAATCATCTATCCATCCAATTCTAAGTAACCAAGTGATTAAGTGATTAGATAAAACATTCCGAGAGATAAAATAAGAGTCATAGCTTGGCAAGTGAAACTTGCGGAACATGGGTGAGTCAAATATGGATTCGTCAAAAATAAACTCCCACGTAATCCAAACAACATCATTATCGTCATAATTCTCTATCTCAATGATTCTAAATTTATCCAATAATAGCCTCATGTCATTTAAGCAAAGAATAATCTTTACGAAACTAAAGGAATGTCGCAAGAGAATATGAATGCAAGAAAGATCCAAATTTATATAGTTATCCCAATCATTATGCAAAATATGAGGAACCTGTAATGCACTATCAAAATAATTTTCCATCCAATTAATTTTAAATAACCAATCAAGTAGATGGTCAAGAGATACATACCTTGTATTAGTCATAATAATTGGCTCATTAATATTAAGCAACAAAGGTAAATTAGCACTCTTATGTAAATAACTTTCAAACCATCCAATTTTAAACAACCAAGAAATTAAAGTATCTAAAGGTATACACCTTGGGTTTATAGTGCTTACCATGGTTGTGCCTTGTCGGGTTTGGAGATCCGACATACCTTTAACCACAAGTTGGAAGGGTTCCTCTTTAGCTATGGGCAACTCAACAAAGTCTTCTACTAAAATTTCCTTCCTAGGGTCATCATACAATGGGTTATACCACATGATAACCTCAGGAGCTACTCGATTTTGGATGGTAGAAAACATGTCATCCAAGCAATGAAGTTCGTCCTTTTGGGACGGAAACTCTTCCACAACTTTGCTGCAATTAGTTATTTCTCCCAAATAAACTAATTCATCAATACATCCCAAATCATATAAATTCTCACAAAATAAATTTAGAAGTGGTGATTCATCAAAAACATCTTCCAACAATACACTTTTAACATCTTGTTCCTTAAAACTAACATTCATGGCATTTTCTAATTCAAAAAAATGCATATACTCATGGTGCAAATTAGGAAACCATTTAACTAACCATTCAATGTTTTCTTCAAGAAAAAGTACATAGTTTTTAATCCATAATCTTTCGGTTTGGAAATAATTTTCAACAAGTTTATCAAACTCAGAATCAATTTGTTCACAATCGAAATGATTTTGTCCAACCATTTTTTTTTTATATAGTGTAAATAACAGTAAAATAAAAGCAAAGACTTAGGCTTTAAACAACCTATAAATGTCCTAAGTGATTAACAACAATTTGGATTTATTGCTTGAAAAATAGAAAGCAGATTCACATAACAGAACAGACTAGAACAACAGTTTAGCAGCAAAATAGAATCGGTTTAGAACAGTTTCTTAGCTATCACTAGAACAACCAACTTCAGCAAACAAAAATAGCAAGTAATAATCACTTTATAAGATGCTGGTCTATTATACTCAAGCCTAGGTTAAGTGATGATATTTTGCCGTAAGATGTTTAACCAATAAAGCTCATAACAACAGTAAACAGATTAGTATTCTATGCAATAAAAATCGGATTTCAGCAATAAACCAGATTATAGAGCAGATTTCAGCCAACAAAATGATATGAATGAGTGATTATTTTGTTCCCTTAAGCTTCACGTAACAATAAAAAAAAAATATGCTGAAATGATACGTTTAACAGCAAATAAACAATATGCTCAATTTTATGCAGCAACAATGTCAATATCAGCAAGATAAAAATAGTTTTATCGGCTACACAATACACAATAAAAGCTACTAGACAACAGTTTAAAACTGAAAGAAAGATGTAATTTGAAGCACTCAATTCAGCTAAACAAATACCACCACAAATAGAATTAATCCTAAGGAAAAACACAGAGAATAACAGACAATCACATTAAAACTTCACAGTGAAAACAGCAGGATAGGAAAACAGAATTTTGATTTTTAGAAGACCAACTTGTAGCAACAAAATTCTTTCACAAGTTCCAAATCTCGCTAAAACAGTTAGCTATTAAGTTGTTCTTGACTTTGCTCAATATTTATCATGTTGTCCATCACGATGCAGTATATTTATCCTAAATAAAATTGGCTAAGATAGCAGTCAGGATGATGCACAAATATATTAAGGAAACATCTTGTTTAACCTACAGATCAACATCAGAATTTTCATGGAAGCAGAATCGGTTAAGACAAAGAATGGCAACAGAAACATGCTTCAAGTAGAAGTATATCAGAGAAAAATTCTGACTTAAACACCTTTGTTATCCAACAGAAAACATTAATGCTTAAGGGGTATTCTGCATAATACCAGATGATACAAATTTAGCAGATCAACATCACTATGACAATCCCACAACAAAAATAGAAGAGCAGTAAGTATTAACCTGAAAGCAAAAGGAATATCAGCAGGTCGAACTATTGTATCAGTAAAAATTAAACTGTGGGAGTAAAACAACTAATAACTCAAGCAAATTTCAGGGTTTCCAGCTAGCACTTCTCGGCAAGGCTATTCATCAAACAGTTTGCAAACTCCCTTTAGAAAACAACCTTAGTAATCAGCACAATGAATTAAAATCACTTGAACAAAACAGTTTGGGCTTAATGGAAACTCCAATTTGCAGTGCATACTCACAGCTCAATATTTAAACAAGCATCAACAAATGATAGAGCAATAATTATTCAAGGAATAGCAGAATAACTCACATTAACAATTTAGATAACAGCTCGTGATAGATTTTCAACTGATAGATTTTCATGGGTATGCAAACACAGCAGAAAAACCCAGCAAGAAATCTAGAAAATGTTGATTAGCAACCATTAAAACAGCAAGCAAATGTATTGAATTTCCACCATAAAATTTAGCAAGCTAATTAGAGTTATAGGCCATGTTAAACAGAATTAAACAAGTCATAGTATCATAGAAAATTCAGCGAACAACAATGGTTTGAAATAGAGTTTCTATCGGGTTATGAGTAGGTTCAGAAAAACCAGAAAAGATAGAGCAATTCAACAGCAAAATGGGTTGGTAATGTAAATAGTCATGCTGTCAAATTTTGGCAAATGACACTCAGCATAATCCTTGGTGATTATTGACTCTCAAACGGGCAGAACAAGCTGCAAAGACACACAGAAAGAAGTAATAATCTGCTGCAGAAAACTACAGCAAACTGAAATAGAAATTTTAAGCAAATTCAACTCCTAAACATGTAACAATAGTAGACTCAACAGAGAACAAAACGAAAAAACAGAGAACAGAAACACAAGAACAGCAAACAAAGATAAACAAATAGTCCTAACAAGTGCTATCCAATACAGAAAAGAAAAATTTCAAAACAGAACAGCAAACAATTAGCTAATCAGGTGATGAACATGCTGAAGATAAAACAGTTTATAACGTTCAAGTGAAGTTCATTCCAGTGCATCTAAACAGCATACTTCAATGAGTAATTCACCTAGACACGAGACATTCTAGACAATACAACAAGACATAAAACAACAGAAATGAAAACACTCAAACAGAACAAGAACGAAAATAAAACAGCTGACACAAGACACTATCTAAACAGAGATCAAACATGCTTAAAACAAGATGCTGGTGGGTGAAACAGAAATGAAACATGAACAAATAAACAGAACAACAAAGGACGAAAGACTAACAGAGAAAGAACACAAAACAGAAAAAATGAAAACAATACAAAGCCAGGTTCGGCTCTGATACCACTTGACAGAAAATGGGGGAGGAAATCAGAACAAAATAAAATGGAAGTGAAATAGAATGTGTAAAACCCTTGGCTGACCGAGAAGCTATCTCATGTTATGCTTCTCGGTGCATGCCTTCCCGTGGAAAGGCAACAGCTGCTGGGCCCGGTTTCATCCTCAGCCTTTTAAACTCCGATAACAGAGAGGGAGGGAAGATAAGAGACCACAGCCACCGTAAGGCTGGTGATCAATGGAGGCACACTCCTCACGGCAGAACCGCCGTGGCTTACCTTGACGGCAACCAGAAAACCTTCTGGATTTTCAGAGAGGGAAAATAGGTTTGTATTGATCAAAAAAGTGCGTACAAACACTAAAAGCGATGCTTAAATACCTAAGGTGGCTAGGTTTGGAAATCCATAGTAGAATCTAGCCGTTGGGAGCGCTTCTGCTGGGTGTTCGCGGAGTGGAGCGCAATGCTGACGACGCCGCTTGCTTGGAGCAGAGAAGGGCTTCGGTTGGTCAGCTAATCCAGGTGAGCAATCCGTGCGCTCGCAGAGTGCTCGCCGTTGATCTCTGAATCTCGTGGTCGCTCGCTGGATATCGTCTGAAGATCGCCTCTGTTGCTGAGCTGCACGCTGGGCTTCGTCGTGGATTTGAAGGAGCAAGCTGCAATTCAACTGACTTTAATTGGGTTGGCTGCTTCATGTAATTAAATGGGCTGGGCTGCTTTATGTAATTAAATGGGCTGGGCTGAAGCTTACAATGTGATAAGCTGATGGGCCATCTTCTCATGGGCTTTCTAATTTCCTCTTTAATTGATCTTGGGCTTGTTGCTCTTATGGCTCATGGGTTTACCAAACACCTAGGCCACCAACTAATCCTAACCACACAATCTACCCTTAAATGCCTAATTATGCATGACTAAATATAAGGACTAAATGTTTGTCCAAATTACATAAAAGGCCATTGTTTGCCAAAGTAAATTAAATATTAAATACTAGCTTGGTTACACAATTTGTAAATGGGAAGACAAATTCCCTCTTTAAAATTCCAAGCTTTAAGTCAACCTTTTTCCGACAAAATTCACAAACCAATTAGTAAATAAAATAGTCAAAATACATACCTTGGTCTGTGCTTCAGGATCGTAGGCACATCACTATAAAAGTCCATGCATACACGTTTTTCCCGAAAGCTCATGTAAATATTTTCTGTACACGGTTTGAAGTTAAGAAAGATAAAACATGTAATGTAATGTTAGGATAAGTGTGGGACGGGACTGGTGTTCTGCTCTGAATTACTGTAAATGTATCTTTGAAAAGTGCCTGATAGTGCACTTCTGCTACGCCAGTTTCTCTAAGCCCCACTCATACCTTCTGTGCACTCGACGTAATGTAAAGTAATGTTCTGTAATGTCACTGTATTTCGAAAGTTCATGCATAGTATATGCATCACTGCATTTTAATATGTTCTTACTGTGTGACGACCCCAACCCGGTCAGGGCCGTCACGGACAGACCATGACGTAATCGTAACCTTAAACCCTCGAATAGTTCACATAAAATTTTTCGTTTTTATACAACACATTAAAACCAACCGGACATAGATATTTGACCCACCTTGATTGACCCTAAATAGACCAATTTTAACTTAAACATGACGGGCATAAAAGTTGTCAACTTTTAAATCATTAAAACGAAGTAAAAACCCTTTTTCGAAAAAACATCGACTCGGTTTTTGGACCCTTAAAATCCTTTAAAATACGTGGGGGTCGCCTGTAAAATATGTTTAAAAAGTATCATAAGGGGTCGGGTCAAAATATGTTTTGAAAGGTCGAAAATAAAAAAAATGCACGTGGGTGCCCTACGGTGCGCGCGCGCCTGCCACCGCTGCGCGCGCAGCCCACCGTGTGCCAAGGCGCTCCCAGCGCCAACCCCACGTGTCAAACACGTGCCTAACGCGATCGATCGCACCCCAAGCCTGATCGATCGGGCCGGCTCGGGTTTCTCGACTGAAAATGACCCAAAACCACGATCGATCGTGCCGCGGGCACGATCGATCACATGGGCAACATACTGGGCGCGCCCAGCGTGCGCCAGCGCGCTCGCCGTGCGCGGGCACCAGCGCCTGGCCAGCGCGCCCACTAGCGCTCCACCACTCATTTTTCTTACACTTAACCATTATTTTCTCATTTTCCCATGTACCCTTCACATTAAACTTCCCTAAACATTTCCCAACCTTTTAAAACACAAAATCCTCGAAACCCCAGAAATCCCGACTCAAAAACATATCCGAACACGTGTTTAAAATTCATGAAAACCAAGTGCGTGTAACACTCTAAAAACCGAGCAAATCCCTACAGCTTTAAAGTACCTAAAATCATCAACTACTATCCCACCTAATCCACAACACAAATGTTGAACTTGAAAGCAGAATTTCCCAAAACATCACCAAAACAAATAAGTTTATGAAATCATTTAAAATAACTTAACTCCAAGCCTAAATCCACTATACAATTCTTCAAAATTCACACTTTCTATACGTCCAAAAATCCATAACATCAACCAATCTTAATCTAATCCACACTTATTTACCACAAAATAGCTTGGAGCACACCGACGGGTCAACAAGCCTAGCCAAAACACGTGTCGTCGCCACGAGCACCCATCCAATGACCACCTATACTTGACCATCGTGGAAATGTTCGTCACCTTCGTTCTTGTCACCTACATCATGAAACTTAAACATTAAGCCTAATGCTTAGTAAGGAAATGTACTATAAATGACATATGCATGAAGGCATTATTTTTCATAAAACATGTTCGTTTACTTGTTCTTATTCTTTTTCTTTTTGTTGACATGAATTAAGGTGGGGATCATGCAGGGAGTAGGCCAAGTGCGTGTACATAGTCCTTTCGGCAGTATTCATGATCCATCACGTGGACAGTGACATTAGTTTTGTTGATATGACCATACTGTCCCAACCCACACTTAATCGTTACCTTACCTTTATATAAATCATACATGGAAACATTTCATATGACATTTGAGCAAACATGATGCATGAGGAATTCACGTATGACATATCATCAAACAATTTACAAACGTACATAGACATGCTTTACTCGCAAGGAACCTAACAAACAATTATTGACTAACATCCTAGGCTACCCGACACGTTAAACCCCACAATTAAAAAATCATCATCAACGCACGAAAACCTAACATTGACACAACGTAGGGCCTTAAGGGCCGGAAACCTAACACCCACTTACCTGGCATCCTTAGAAATGCCGAGCACCGTCTGAAAGATTGGTTTACCTAACACATTTTACAAGTAATGACATTAAAATTGATCCTAAATAAATGAATTCCATACATAAACCAAGCTCTTAACTAAGACAAATTCTTTCCTAAAACTTCATTTTCTCTATTTGGGTATTTCATCGAGCACGTTGTGCTCACAAATACCCAAACTCCATTAATGGAGATTTTACAACCTTCAACAACCAAAAACCTAACCTAAATCCATCAATAACCAAAATTTCACATAACTATCTCCAATAATCGTAAATACATCGTCAAATGGCATTAACTGAAACATCCTAACAATTTCTAACCAAAATCGAGATTTCTAATAAAACTCTAAACCAAAATTCACCTCGAAACAACAAACTACCATGGCTAGAGCTCGGAGCTTACCTAGAATGACGATTGGAGAAGGAAAATCAAAGAAGAAATCGCCGGAGGAGAGGCGTTGGAAGAAATGGCATGGGAGGAGAAGAATGGCGCCAAGGGAGAAAGGGAAAAGGGTTCACGATCTGGAGAACGAAATGAAGGGGGGGGGGGGGGGGGGTATTTGTGAATTAAATAAAATTGACTTAACAAATTACAAGTTTGCCCTTCCCTCAATTCTTTGTTTGTTTCGTTAATTAGCCTATCGTTTCGGTTTCTTCAAATTTTCTTATTCATCCAAAAATCTATATTAATCACTAGGGTTCTAACGAAACTCTCCGTTTGCAAAACAGGCTTAATTTACTATTTTTACGAATTAAAATCGCTATAGGGCTAAAAACGGAACTTGGCGTTACGCTATCAACTTGGATTTCTAAAAATTTTACTTATTTTTCTAAAAATCCACATAAATTCCTAGGGCCCTAATAAAACCTTCCGCTCACAAAACGGACCAATATTTCTTATTTACGAAAATACTCTTGGAGCGAAAACCTGAAAACTCGGGTGTTACATACTGAGCTCTAGGCTCATAGTTGAACTCCCTGTTGTAGGTATAGATCCTCCATATGAGGACTTTGTGCCTCAACCTGATGAGTTGATGTAGTTGGCGGATCGAGCTTATGGGGATTGGTTGCTGCAGTCAGAAAAATGTTATTCCTGTGAGAATGTACTTTTGAAAGTTATGTCAAGTCCTGTATAGCTTTTGAAATTTTAAAATCGATGTATAGAAATTGTGTTTATGTTTTAAAACTTCTGTTTTGGTGAATTTTTGGAGTGTATGTCAAGTTTTGTACAGCTTCTGAGATTTTAAAACTGTGTTGATATTTTGAAACTCTGTTTGACAGTTGAATGTATGTATGTTTTGAAATATTCAGGAACTACTTGGAGTTTTCCTCTTTTAGGTTGTGCATGGATTGTCTCGAGTTTTAGAGCTATCCATGCAGTCTGATTTCTTACACTTATGTCATGTTTTCTAACTTCGGTCATGTTGTCAAGTGTGTTTTAAACAGTGTTTTGAATCGGGTTTTAGAAGTTCAAGGTTCTCAGTGTTAAAAGAAGTAAGTCGTCCATTCTGTTCTGTAAAAGTAGTTGTCCACGTCCATTCTGCCTTTCAGTTTCTGTCTTTCGAGTTTTCAAGTATTCGGCTAAGTGTTAGTCGTCCAAAGTATATCCACGAGTAACGTCGTCCAAAATGCAAATTGTCCACAGTACTCGCTTGCGAGTGATTGTTTAAAATATTCGACTAAGTGTTAGTCGTCCATTCTGCCTGTTATTTTAAACGTCCAGATTCTACCTTTCAAATCCCGTCGTCCATTTTGCCTTCTGGACTTCTGTCGTCCACAGCTTCTGCATGTCTGTTGTCCATTCTGCGTGCTATTCCAAACGTCCAAAGTCCATTCTGCCTTTTGTTTTCAATGTCCACGGACTCCTGTGCTTACTGTTTTGTCTTTTAATTCAAACGTCCACAGACTCCTGTGCTACTGTTTTGTCTTTTAATTCAAACGTCCACAGCTTTTGTTTGTCCACAGATCCTGTCTCTAATTTAAACGTCCAAAGTTATCGTCCAAAGTTATCGTCCAAAGTTATCGTCCAAAGTTATCGTCCAAAGTTATCGTCCAAAGTTATCGTCCAAAGTTATCGTCCAAAGTTATCGTCCAAAGTTATCGTCCAAAGTTATCGTCCAAAGTTATCGTCCAAAGTTATCGTCCAAAGTTATCGTCCAAAGTTATCGTCCAAAGTTATCGTCCAAAGTTATCGTCCAAAGTTATCGTCCAAAGTTATCGTCCAAAGTTATCGTCCAAAGTTATCGTCCAAAGTTATCGTCCAAAGTTATCGTCCAAAGTTATCGTCCAAAGTTATCGTCCAAAGTTATCGTCCAAAGTTATCGTCCAAAGTTATCGTCCAAAGTTATCGTCCAAAGTTATCGTCCAAAGTTATCGTCCAAAGTTATCGTCCAAAGTTATCGTCCAAAGTTATCGTCCAAAGTTATCGTCCAAAGTTATCGTCCAAAGTTATCGTCCAAAGTTATCGTCCAAAGTTATCGTCCAAAGTTATCGTCCAAAGTTATCGTCCAAAGTTATCGTCCAAAGTTATCGTCCAAAGTTATCGTCCAAAGTTATCGTCCAAAGTTATCGTCCAAAGTTATCGTCCAAAGTTATCGTCCAAAGTTATCGTCCAAAGTTATCGTCCAAAGTTATCGTCCAAAGTTATCGTCCAAAGTTATCGTCCAAAGTTATCGTCCAAAGTTATCGTCCAAAGTTATCGTCCAAAGTTATCGTCCAAAGTTATCGTCCAAAGTTATCGTCCAAAGTTATCGTCCAAAGTTATCGTCCAAAGTTATCGTCCAAAGTTATCGTCCAAAGTTATCGTCCAAAGTTATCGTCCAAAGTTATCGTCCAAAGTTATCGTCCAAAGTTATCGTCCAAAGTTATCGTCCAAAGTTATCGTCCAAAGTTATCGTCCAAAGTTATCGTCCAAAGTTATCGTCCAAAGTTATCGTCCAAAGTTATCGTCCAAAGTTATCGTCCAAAGTTATCGTCCAAAGTTATCGTCCAAAGTTATCGTCCAAAGTTATCGTCCAAAGTTATCGTCCAAAGTTATCGTCCAAAGTTATCGTCCAAAGTTATCGTCCAAAGTTATCGTCCAAAGTTATCGTCCAAAGTTATCGTCCAAAGTTATCGTCCAAAGTTATCGTCCAAAGTTATCGTCCAAAGTTATCGTCCAAAGTTATCGTCCAAAGTTATCGTCCAAAGTTATCGTCCAAAGTTATCGTCCAAAGTTATCGTCCAAAGTTATCGTCCAAAGTTATCGTCCAAAGTTATCGTCCAAAGTTATCGTCCAAAGTTATCGTCCAAAGTTATCGTCCAAAGTTATCGTCCAAAGTTATCGTCCAAAGTTATCGTCCAAAGTTATCGTCCAAAGTTATCGTCCAAAGTTATCGTCCAAAGTTATCGTCCAAAGTTATCGTCCAAAGTTATCGTCCAAAGTTATCGTCCAAAGTTATCGTCCAAAGTTATCGTCCAAAGTTATCGTCCAAAGTTATCGTCCAAATAATCTTTATAACCGTCCAGGCTTCTGTCGTCCATAGATCCGGTCTTGATTTTAAAACGTCCACGGCATGACTTCCAGTTCTGTTTCCCATTTTTATTAAGTCTTCCACTGCATTTCTGTCTTCCATTCCGCTCTTTATTTTAAACGTCCAATGTATCTTGTTTTTCCTGTTTTCATTTCTTCCTGTCTTCCTGCACTCGTCCAGATTTTTATGTTCCTGTTTTTCCTGTTTTATTCTGTTTATTTACTCCAGTCGCCCATTTATATTTCTTGTTTTTCTTCTGCAATTATCTCTGAAGTTCGGATTTAATCATGTCTTTCCAGTCTTCATTCCAGAGAGGGTTTCCTCCCCATGTAAAGTTTTAAATGTTCAAAAAAAAATAGTCCACAGTTTTAAAATGTCCAGAGTGAGGCCCTTCGACCCCGATCGGGATACAGTGCAGTCATCTACCGTGGCATTGAGCTGGGAAGGATTCAAAAGGCTCTTCTACGAGAAATACTTTGAACGCAGTGTAAGGAAGGAAAAGATGATTGAATTTTCTCGACTGCGTCAATTTGGATCGGTGGCCGAATATGTTCAGAAGTTTGAGTCACTATCTCGTTATGCACCTCATCTGGTGGCCACCGACGAGAACAAGGTACACCAATTTATTCAGGGTTTGAAGCTGGACCTCTTACGGGGGATTACAATCGGGGGATTTGATGAGGCCCTGTATACGAAGGTAGTGGCCAAGGCTTATCAGTTGGAAGCCTTAGAGGTGAAGTTTCAGAGATATAGAGATACATCAAAGAGAATCCTACATGATGCCCCTCAACAGCTACAACAAAGGGGTCAGTTTGGGCAACCACGGCAGCAACAGAACAGGGGTGTTAAGAGGCCCAATGAAATTGTTGTTTATCAGGACAAGGGGAAAAGACCAATGGGAGCTCCTCAGCTTCCTGTATGCCCGTGTTGCCAGAGAAATCATACGGGGAATGCAGACTCTTTACTGGCCGTTGCTTCTGATGCGACAAGGAAGCCGTCACGTCCGGGATTGCCCAATGCCCGACATGAGACCGAATCGAGCCGTGCTAAGGGTTTTTGCAATGATAGAGGAAGATGATGACACACAGCACACGGCGATCACAGGTACAATATTGATTTGTGATGCACCTTGTGACGACCCCAAACCCGATCGGGGCTGAGGAGCCATCACTATGGACATTTAAAATAAAATGGGACATATTTTTTTTTTTTGCTTGAAAACTTTACACAGAGAAGACTTTCTCTGGAATGAAGGCTGCAAAGACATGATTAAAAACCGGACTTCAGAAATAAATGGTAAGGAGTAAAACAGAAAGACAGAGGGCAAGGAGAAATGAAAATGGTGAAAACAGAATATTGAAACAGAATCAGAAGACATATTAAATTTTGAACCACAGAAATAGAAGATTGAAGAAAACAGGAAGACAGGATAATTTGAACGTTTAAATAAAAGGCTGGGTGGACGATGGACATGCAGAGGAAAACTTAATAAAATACATGCAGTGAAAAAAAATGAGAAACATAAACTGGAAGACATACTGTGGGAGGGCTATAGTGGATGACAGAAGTGGAAGACGTAACGGAAGAAGCAAGACAGAAGAAGCAAGGAGGATGACGTAGGCGGTAGACGTGGCGGAAGACATAGGGAAACTGGGTGGATGATATAGACTGGATGACAGGAGCGGATGACATAAATAAACCAGAAGACATAAATAAACTGGGCGGAAGATATAGATTGTAAACAGAAATCAACGGTAGACAGAAAGCGGAAGATATAAAAGCTAGACAGAAATCAACGGTAGACAGAAAGCAGAAGGTGTAAACGGTAAATAGAAATCAACGGTAGACAGAAGGCGGAAGATATAAAAGGTAGACAGAAATCTACGGAAGACAGAAAGCGGAAGATGTAAACGGTAAACATAAATCAACGGTAGACAGAAAGCGGAAGATATAAAAGGTAGACAGAAATCAACAGTAGACAGAAAATGGATGACAGGGGTGGACGATACTTAACAGGAAGACATAAAATCTCAAAACCCCAAAACCCGATGCGTTAAGCAGGATGCCGGTTACTATGCAACCGGCCTTGGCGGCCATATCAATGCCTTTAGGGACAGAAATTCAGAGATTCGATTTGGATGTAGTTTCTAAACTATCGGCCGTGTTGGCAGATCTAACATTACGGCCAACCATTCTGGACCGAATTAAGGAAGCCCAGAAGATCAATTTGAAGGAGATGGCTGATATAGTAAGCAAGTTGCCCATGGCCTCTTCCGAGTTCAGCTATTTGGGAGATGGTGTTCTGAAGTTAAGAGACAGATGGTGTGTTCCAAGAGATGAAGAGCTACGAAAGGACATCCTGTCGGAAGCCCACTCGTCTTCTTTCTCGGTGCATCCTAGAAGCACGAAGATGTATCAAGACTTGAAACTTCACTTCTGGTGGCCGAATATGAAGAATGAAGAAGCCAAATATGTGGAGTCTTGCATGATCTATCAACAAGTCAAGGCTGAACATCAACGACCAGGTGGAATGCTTCAGCCTCTCCCGATCCCTGAGGGAAAGTGGGAGAACATCACTATGGACTTCGTTGTTGGCCTACCGAGGACGGCTAAGGGCCATAATAGCATATGGGTTATTGTAGATATACTAACAAAATCGGCCCATTTTCTAACTGTGAAGACGACGTTCTCTATGGACCAGTATGCAGAATTATACATAAGTGAGATCATCAAGCTGCATGGGGTGCCTGTATCAATTGTATATGACCGGGACCCTAGATTCACGTCGAGGTTCTGGTAAAGCTTGCAAAACTCCTTGGGTACCAAGTTAAACTTCAGCACAGCCTTTCATCCACAGACTGACGGACAATCCGAGAGAACAATTCAGATACTGGAGGATATGTTAAGGTCGTGCGTGTTGGAATTTCATGCTTCTTGGAGTAGGTATTTGCCGCTAGTAGAGTTCGCTTATAACAATAGTTACCAGGCTACGATTGGCATGGCTCCTTATGAAGCTCTTTACTGCAGGAAGTGTAGATCTCCATTGTTTTGGGATGAGGTTGGAGAAGCCAAGCTTGTCGGCCCTGAGTTATTACAGCAGATGTCTGAGGTGGTAGCTGCTATCAAACAAAGAATCCAACCTGCACAGAGTCGATAGAAAAGCTATGCGGACCGGAGGAGGAGAGACTTGGAGTTCGCTGAAGGCGATGAAGTATTCCTGAAAGTGTCACATTTCAAGGGTGTGATGAGGTTTGACAAGAAAGGGAAGCTAAGTCCAAGGTTTGTTGGGCCCTTTCCCATCTTGAAGAAAGTAGGAAGCTGTAACACCCGGCATTTTTGCCATGTAATAGTTTTCCCGGATCATTTAATCGGGATTAATATTATTTTAATACAATATATGTTTTGGTTGTAATGATGGAATGTTTAAGGGAAAAACCAAACTAAGTGTAATCAAAACAAGTCAATTGGGTTAAAAGCTAATGGAAGGGTAAATGTGGAAGTGATTAGGGTAGGTGGAAGCAAACCAATGGATGAGTGCCAAGTGGCAACTTGTTGAAGAAGATATGTCTTCTCTTCCTCCTACGTGAAGCTCACTTCTACCTCCCCTTCTGTTTTCTCTTTTCCAGGCGACCAGCAACGATTTTTAACCTTAATCCTTTTCCTGATTTCTTTCTGTCTCTCCAGCAAAGGTAATCACCTACTAAGGTTATCGATTTTGGACAAGTTTAATGCGGGTTTTCACTGAGGTTTAGGAATATTGTTTCTGTGAAAACTCTCTGTTTTGGATGAAAACACGTTAGTGTGTTTTCTAATGAGTTGACATGAGCTTGCTGCATATCCAACAAGTTGTTTGTTAGCTTTTGCAGCTTATTTAATTCTTTTACATGCATACTACAGGTCAGAGCACTCCAGGAACATTCGAGCATCAGACACCGCCGCAAACAGGTAAGTTCATAACCGTAGGTTGGCCCTTAAGGCCCTACATCACAGAGGTACTAGGATCCCAGTTCTGTCGGGTAGTTTTGGGTAGAAATGTTATAGCTTCTGTTCAGTTTGTGTTTTATGTTGTCTGTTCAGCTCATGTCCCGAGTTGTCTGTTTTATGTTTCACAATATGCCCTGTTATTTCTGATGTCTGCTGTTATAGGTTCAGGCACTGAGACTGTCATGCATACACGTTTTACTGAAAATCCATGCAAAACTGATTTCTGTACACTATTTGAGACTAAACAAGATAAAATCTGACTGTCTGTAATGTACTGGTTAAGTGCGGGACGGGGACTGGCCCCTCTGGTTTTATCCCTCCCTGGGAATCTGAAAATTTGTCCCTAGCAAGGACCCTCTGGTTTTATCCCTCCCTGGGAATCTGAAAACTGCTGTGTCTGATAGTGCACGTACTGAACCAGTTCCCCTATAAGCCCCACTTAATTCTTCTGCCACTGTAACGTAAAGTTCTGATCTGTCACTGTATTCTGAAAACTGCATGCATAGCATTTTGCATCACTGCATCTGTATTATGTCCTTACTGAGTTTTAGACTCATAGGTGAACTCTCTGGTGTAGGTACTGAACCCGAATCTGAGGACTGTGTGCCTCAATCTGACGATTTGATGTAGTTGATGGCTCGAGCTCTCGGGGTGGTTGCTGCAGCCAGACAATGTTTTCTGTCCCGAGGTTTAAGTCTTAGTTTTCAAAGTAAAGTTCATATCTGTAGACTCTTCTGGAATTCTGTTGTGGTTGTTTTAAAACTCTGTTAAGGTTCTATGTTTTGCTTTAAAAACTCTGTAGGAGATTTTGTTAGGTATATATATAATGTATCAGTTCTGATGTTCAAGTTTTAAATCTCTGTTGACAGTTGATAGTTGTCTCCAGAAATATTTTGTATTAATGCCTTGAAATGTTTAGAAAACATTCTGGAACTGCTTGAGTTCTCCCTTTTCAGGTCATGCATGGATGGTCTCGAGTTTTAGAGCCATCCATGCAGTTTGTTTACTTGAACCCCTGTCACTTGTAGAGCATGATTCAAAACTTTGTTCGAAATCGAGTTTTGAAGGTTTGAAACCTTTATGCCTTCTGTTTTGAAGTTTTCTGTTTTGATGCTCCCTGCCCGTTTGTCTTTCCGTTAAAAGTTGTCAAGTCTTATCTTAAAAACTGCATCTTCCGATCCCCCTTAGAAATTTCATCCACCGATGTCACTGTACACGTTTTGTTTCATTCACATCCACCGCCAAATAGTAGTTCTGTTATAGGTTTCCTTCTGCCGATTTCGTTTATCATCTGCATCTTCCGGCTGACGTCACCATCTTCTGCCGACTTCGTTTACTACCTTTATCTGCCGATGGCATCATCATATCTTCTGATGACGTCATCACATATTCCGATTAAGCTCACTACCCATATCTGCCGATGACGTCATCACATCTTCTGATGACGTCATACGATGATTTCTGCCTATATCTTCCGCCCAGTTTTACTCGTCTTCAGTTTCTCTTCTTCTGACGATTACGTTTAATGCTTGCATCTTCCGGTTGACGTCATCCATCTTCCGGCTGACATCATCACCTTATCCGATCTCAGCTGCTGTCTGCCTCTTCCGGCTGACGTCACCCTCTGTTTACTTCTTCTGATTTCTGCCTTTTTAAATTTAGTCTTCCGCCATCTTCCGTTCAATTTTATTTCACATCCTTCGCCAGCCTTATACCATGTTTTCTGTTTTGATTCTGTCATTTAAGTGTGAAGTCTGTTTTCAATATTAATATGTCTTCCCGTTTTAATTCTGCCATGCATTTCTGGGATCCGATTCCAATGTCGTTGTCTACCGTTTCCTGCATCTCCGTTTTCAAAAAAAAAATAGTCACCCTTTTCTGTTAACTGTCCCGGAGTGACGGCTCCGATCCCGGACCCCGATCAGGTTCGGTTTTGGGTCGTCACAGAAGCATGGCTTACAGACTACAGTTGCCAGCGTCTATGGATGGGGTTCACAATGTTTTTCACGTTTCGATGCTGAGAAAATGTGTATGAGATCCAACTCAGATCGTGGAACAGGTGGACTTTGATCCATGCCGACGCTGACATATGAAGAAAGGCCCATACAAATATTGGATACTTCACTAAAGGTGTTGCGCAACAAGGTGGTCCCATTAGTGAAAGTTTTATGGTGCAATCATAATGTGGAGGAAGCCACATGGGAAAGACAACAAGATGTTAGGGCCCAATATACAGAACTATTCGCTTAAGCAAATTTTGGGGACAAAATTCTGTTAAGGTGGGTGGGATGTAACACTCGGTAATTTTGCCATGTAAATATTCCTTGAATTATTAATCGGGAAATTATTTGCTATTAATACAACGTGTATTTTATTTAAATTGTTGTGATGCTTTACGGAAAGCGGGTTTCTGAGAAAACCAAATCGTTGAACTAATTAACAAATTAGTTGGAAAACCAATGGAAGGGTAAAATAGGAAACCAATTAAGGTTGGTGGGAGGAAGCCAATGATGATTGACACTTGGCAAGCTTGTTGAAGAAGCCTTGCCTTTTCTCTTCCTTTCTTCCTCTCTTCTCTTCACTCTTGCGTAAAATACTTCTCTGTTTTCTCTCTTCCAGGCGACTGCGACCATTTCCAAAACTTTGTTTCTCCTGTTTTCTTCTGTTTCCTCCAGTGAAGGTAATCATCTACTAAAGTTAATGAGTTTGGACAAGTTAAAATGTGAGTTTTGTCAAAATTTAGGGTTAAGGTATTTTGAAGAAAACTCATTGTTTTTGTATGAAAACTAATTGGTTTGTTTTCTAAAGGTTTGAATGGAGTTTGGAGCAAATCCTATTAAGTTATTAGTTAGCATTTGCAGCTTTGTTTATTTTTCCTTACGTGCATGTTATAGGTTCGTGCATCACCGAGGTTTCACGAACAAAGCTTGCTGCATTTTGGACAACAGGTAAGTTCATGTGTATAAGTTGGCCATTAAGGCTCTACAGCATGGAGATACTAGGTTTTGGTTCGGGTAGTTAGGTCGTAGGTTATGTTTCGAATAAAACTTGTTCTGTTTCATGTTTGTTTTTATCCTGTTGCCTGTATTTGTTAAGTTTAAACACCGTATCTGTTCATGCATACACGTTTTTCTTGAATACCATGTAAATGTTTTTAAACACCAGATTTGAAGTTGTAAAAGTTAAAAAAAATGTGGAAGTAATGTATGGTTAAGTGTGGACGAGGACTGACATCCTATCATGTACTCCTGTTATGTCCTGTTGTGGCATGTACTCCTGTTGCGCCAGCTCTTCCTCCCACTTATACCTTCCTGTCCAGTGAAACGTAACGTAATGTAATGTAATGTTCATGTATTTGAAAATGTTCATGCACAACATATGTATCACTGTAATTCATGTTCTTACTGAGCTCTATGCTCATAGTTGAACTCTTTGTTGTAGGTATGGATCCTCCAGATGAGGACTTTGTGCCTCAAGCTGATGAGTAGTGGATGTTGGCGGATCGAGCTCATGGTGACTGGTTGCTGCAATCAGACAAATGTTATCCCTGTGAGAATTGTATTTTTGAAAGTTATGTCAAGTTCTGTACAATCTTTTGAGATTTTAAAACATTTGAAGTGTATGTCAAGTTCTGTACAACTCTTTTGGGATTTTAAAACAAAGTATCGAATTAGTTTTGATGTATTTAAAACCTCTGTTTTGACAGTTGAATGTATGTATGTTTTGAAACATTCTGGAATTGCTTGGGATTTTCTCTTTTAGGTTGTGCATGGATTATCTCTGGTTTTATAGCTATACATGCAGTCTAATTTCTTACACTTCTATCATGTTTTTTAACTTCTGTCATGTCTTTCATGCATGTTTTAAAACTATGTTTTGAATCGGTTTCTGAAGTTGAAGCTTTTATGCTCTCTGTTTTCATGTCTTCTGTTTGTATGTCTTCCTGTTAAATATCGTTCATTTTACCTTTAAAATTGTCGTCCATACTGCCTCCAGTTTCTGTTGTCTATTTTGCCTTCGGTTTCTGTCTTTTATTCAGCTAAGTGTTATCGTCCAAAATTATCGTCCACGATAACGTCGTCCAGAGTTTGCCTGTTATTTTAAACGTCCATAGTCTGCCTGTATTCGGCTAAGTGTTATCGTCCAACATTGTCGTCCACGATAACGTCGTCCAGAGTCTACCTGTTATTTTAAACGTCCAAAGTTATCGTCCAAAGCCAGTGGTTGATAATGTCGTCCAAACCTGTCGACTAAATCTGTCGTCCAAAATCTGTCGTCCAAACCTGTCGACCATTTCTATTCGACTAAGTGTTATCGTCCAATTGTCCACAGTACTCGCCCGCCGAGTGATTTCTTAAAGTATTCAGCTAAGTGTTAAACGTCCAAAGTTCAAACAGCCAAGGTCCATTCTGCTTTGCATTTTTAAACGTTCACAGCTTCTGTCGTCCACAGATGTTGTCTTTTATTTTAAAAGTCCACAGGCTTCTGTTGTCCACTGTTACTGCCTTCTGTTTTCGAACGTCCACAGCTTCTGTCGTCCACAGATGTTGCCTTTGATTTTAAACATCCACGGACTTCTGTGTCCACTGTTTTTGCCTTTGATTTTAAACGTCTACGGACTCTTGTGTCTACTATTTTTGTCTTTTATTGTAAACGTCCACGGACTTCTGTGTCCACTGTTTTGCCTCTGTTATTTTTAAACGTCCACGGCCTCTGCTATTTAAACGTCCACAGCCTCTGTTATGTCAAACAAACGTCCACTGTTTTCCTGCACTCGTCCAGATTTTTATGTTCCTATTCCTTTCTGTTTATTCGGTTTATTTGTTCTGTCCTGTTTTATTCTGTTTATTTACTCCAGTCGCCCATTTATATTTCTTGTTTTCTTCTGCCATTTATTTCTGAAGTTGGATTTAATCCTGTCTTTCCAGTCTTCATTCCAGAGAGAGTTTCCTCTCTGTGTAAAGTTTTAAATGTTCAACAAAAAAAAAATAGTTCACGTTTTAAAATGTCCAGAGTGAGGCTCTTCGACCCCGATCAGGTTTGGGGGCGTCACACCTTAGGTGGAGAAAAATGGAGAAAACAGGAAAAAAGTTGAGGTTAATATCGCCGTTGGTTGCCTGGAAGAGAGAAACAGAGAGGAGAAGAAGAATATGGACGTTTACGAGAAGACAAGAGGTAGGTTTCTCAGCAAGTTTTGGACATTTAGCATCCATCCATTGGCTCCCTCCCACCAACCTTAATTCCTTCTCAAACCGCCCCTCCATGCATCTCTAACTAATGGTTTTGTTTAGTTACACATTAGTTTGGTTTCTATCTCATTATTCAATTCAATATAAGCTCCGTCAATTTGGTTTCTAACAAAATATTCATTGTATTAATATCAAATTAATCCCACTTAATGATTCGGGGAATAATTACATAGGCAAAATGCCGGGTGTTACAAAAACAATTCTCTTTAATTATTCACTGAAAAAACTAAATATTTTAAGAATAGAATGCATATTTTCAATTTTCTTTTACTCATTTGCTTGTGATTTTTATCAACCGTGTATTAAAAAAAAAAAAATCAACGCTTCATATTCGTCAATTCAATATAAGCTCCGTCAATTTCGTTTCCAACAAAACATTCATTGTATTAATATCAAATTAATCCCGCTTAATGATTCGGGGAATAAGGCAAAATACCGAGTGTTACAAAAACAATTCTCTTTAATTATTCACTGAAAAAACTAAACATTTTAAGAATAGAATGCATATTTTCAATTTTCTTTTACTCATTTGCTTGTGATTTTTATCAACCGTGTATAAAAAAAAAAAAAAAAAATCAACGCTTCATATTCGTCTAGTTTTCTTAGCTTAGTATTTATCTCTAATGGCTTCTCATCTTTAGCACTCCATCGATTTAATTGTTATTTAGCGAACATTTGTGTTGTTTTCTCTTTCTTCACTCTTTGTCTTCTCCACTACTTGTGTCTTTTCATTTTCTTCATTTTTTTATTGATAGTCTCAAATCTTCTGTGAATATTTATTCTTTTAATGTTTGATTTATTTTATTTTATTAATAATTTATATTTTAATTTCTATTTATTCATTTGAATAACTATTTTAATTTTATTGTTATATTTTTACATGAAATTTAATTTTTATCTATTTCTATTTACACATAAAAAAGATACATCTTTTTATTTTTTAATAATTTATTTTATTACAATTTTTCATAACCGTCTATCTAATATCAATCAAATTCTTTTTTTTTCTTTTCTTTTAGTAATTAATATAATTTTGAATTTTTACCACCCACCCTTCAAAAAATTAATGAACGGCGTTGATCTCTTTAAATTTAAACTGAATTTGAACTACAACAACAAGTAACAAGGGATTTCTTATTTTGAACTTCATGTGACTCTTTATTTATTAAATTTTAATTGACTTCTTTTTTAAGTGTCGGTGGAATAAAATATGTGCCCACATGAAATCAATAATTCTTTTTCTTCTTTCACTTTCATCTGTATCTTCGTTATCTTTAAATTGATTGCTCTTGAGTCTGTCTTCTTTTAATAAACATGTTTTTTGGATTTTTAGAAAGTTGTCTATTTTCCAAGGAAGATGTCCAAATTTCTATTTTCTCCGTGTAAAAGATGCATCTTTTTTTAAATCATGTAATTTATATCAATTTTCTTAACTATCTATCAAATATTAATCAACGTCTAACTTCATTTTTTTATTTCAATAATTAATTTAATTGAACTTTTTTAGTACACTTCCATCAAAAAGTTAAAGAATGATCTTAATCTCTTTAAATTTAAATTGTAAAAATCCTTTAACCAACAATAATTCTTATTGAAATTGTGACGACCCCCGACCCGATCGGGGTCGAAGAGCCTCACTCCGGACATTTAAAACGTGACATATTTTTTTTTTTTGAACTTTTAAAACATTACATAGAGTATAAAACTTCTCTGGAATTGAAAACTGGAGGACACACTTAAAACTGGGTGACAATTAAAATGGAACTACAGAAATAAATGACAGAAGAAAACAGTGAGACAGAATACTTTGGAGGTTTTGAATAAAAGGCAGAATAGACGACAGACATATAGTGGAAGACTTAGTAAAATGGGAAACATAAACTGGAAGTCAGTGGAGGGCTACAGTGGATGCCAGGAGCTGTGGACGACAGAAGTGCAGAATCTGTGGACAACAGAAGTGCAGAATCTGTGGACAACTGAAATGCAGAAGCTGTGGACGATAGAAGTGCAGAAGCTGTGGATGATAGAAGTGCAGAAGCTATGGACGATAGAAGTGCAGAAGCTGTGGACGATAGAAGTGCAGAAGCTGTGGACAACTGAAGTGTAGAAGCTGTGGACGATTGAAGTGCAGAAGCTGTGGACGACAGAAGTGCAGAATCTGTGGACAACTGAAGTGCAGAATCTGTGGACAACTGAAGTGCAGAAGCTGTGGACGATAGAAGTGCAGAAGCTGTGGACGACAGAAGTGCAGAATCTGTGGACAACTGAAGTGCAGAAGCTGTGGACGATAGAAGTGCAGAAGCTGTGGACGATAGAAGTGCAGAAGCTGTGGACGATAGAAGTGCAGAAGCTGTGGACGATAGAAGTGCAGAAGCTGTGGACGATAGAAGTGCAGAAGCTGTGGACGATAGAAGTGCAGAAGCTGTGGACGATAGAAGTGCAGAAGCTGTGGACGATAGAAGTGCAGAAGCTGTGGACGACAGAAGTGCAGAATCTGTGGACAACTGAAGTGCAGAAGCTGTGGACGACAGAAGTGCAGAATCTGTGGACAACTGAAGTGCAGAAGCTGTGGACGATAGAAGTGCAGAAGCTGTGGACGACAGAAGTGCAGAATCTGTGGACAACTGAAGTGCAGAAGCTGTGGACGATAGAAGTGCAGAAGCTGTGGACGATAGAAGTGCAGAAGCTGTGGACGATAGAAGTGCAGAAGCTGTGGACGATAGAAGTGCAGAAGCTGTGGACGATAGAAGTGCAGAAGCTGTGGACGATAGAAGTGCAGAAGCTGTGGACGACAGAAGTGCAGAATCTGTGGACGATAGAAGTGCAGAAGCTGTGGACGATAGAAGTGCAGAAGCTGTGGACGATAGAAGTGCAGAAGCTGTGGACGACAGAAGTGCAGAATCTGTGGACAACTGAAGTGCAGAAGCTGTGGACGATAGAAGTGCAGAAGCTGTGGACGACAGAAGTGCAGAATCTGTGGACAACTGAAGTGCAGAAGCTGTGGACGATAGAAGTGCAGAAGCTGTGGACGATAGAAGTGCAGAAGCTGTGGACGATAGAAGTGCAGAAGCTGTGGACGATAGAAGTGCAGAAGCTGTGGACGATAGAAGTGCAGAAGCTGTGGACGATAGAAGTGCAGAAGCTGTGGACGACAGAAGTGCAGAATCTGTGGACAACTGAAGTGCAGAAGCTGTGGACGACAGAAGTGCAGAATCTGTGGACAACTGAAGTGCAGAAGCTGTGGACGATAGAAGTGCAGAAGCTGTGGACGATAGAAGTGCAGAAGCTGTGGACGATAGAAGTGCAGAAGCTGTGGACGATAGAAGTGCAGAAGCTGTGGACGATAGAAGTGCAGAAGCTGTGGACGACAGAAGTGCAGAATCTGTGGACAACTGAAGTGCAGAAGCTGTGGACGATAGAAGTGCAGAAGCTGTGGACGATAGAAGTGCAGAAGCTGTGGACGATAGAAGTGCAGAAGCTGTGGACGATAGAAGTGCAGAAGCTGTGGACGATAGAAGTGCAGAAGCTGTGGACGATAGAAGTGCAGAAGCTGTGGACGATAGAAGTGCAGAAGCTGTGGACGATAGAAGTGCAGAAGCTGTGGACGATAGAAGTGCAGAAGCTGTGGACGATAGAAGTGCAGAAGCTGTGGACGACAGAAGTGCAGAATCTGTGGACAACTGAAGTGCAGAAGCTGTGGACGATAGAAGTGCAGAAGCTGTGGACGATAGAAGTGCAGAAGCTGTGGACGACAGAAGTGCAGAATCTGTGGACAACTGAAGTGCAGAAGCTGTGGACGATAGAAGTGCAGAAGCTGTGGACGATAGAAGTGCAGAAGCTGTGGACGATAGAAGTGCAGAAGCTGTGGACGATAGAAGTGCAGAAGCTGTGGACGATAGAAGTGCAGAAGCTGTGGACGACAGAAGTGCAGAATCTGTGGACAACTGAAGTGCAGAAGCTGTGGACGATAGAAGTGCAGAAGCTGTGGACGATAGAAGTGCAGAAGCTGTGGACGACAGAAGTGCAGAATCTGTGGACAACTGAAGTGCAGAAGCTGTGGACGATAGAAGTGCAGAAGCTGTGGACGATAGAAGTGCAGAAGCTGTGGACGATAGAAGTGCAGAAGCTGTGGACGATAGAAGTGCAGAAGCTGTGGACGACAGAAGTGCAGAATCTGTGGACAACTGAAGTGCAGAAGCTGTGGACGACAGAAGTGCAGAATCTGTGGACAACTGAAGTGCAGAAGCTGTGGACGACAGAAGTGCAGAATCTGTGGACAACTGAAGTGCAGAAGCTGTGGACGATAGAAGTGCAGAAGCTGTGGACGACAGAAGTGCAGAATCTGTGGACAACTGAAGTGCAGAAGCTGTGGACGACAGAAGTGCAGAATCTGTGGACAACTGAAGTGCAGAAGCTGTGGACGACAGAAGTGCAGAATCTGTGGACAACTGAAGTGCAGAAGCTGTGGACGATAGAAGTGCAGAAGCTGTGGACGACAGAAGTGCAGAATCTGTGGACAACTGAAGTGCAGAAGCTGTGGACGATAGAAGTGCAGAAGCTGTGGACGATAGAAGTGCAGAAGCTGTGGACGATAGAAGTGCAGAAGCTGTGGACGATAGAAGTGCAGAAGCTGTGGACGATAGAAGTGCAGAAGCTGTGGACGACAGAAGTGCAGAATCTGTGGACAACTGAAGTGCAGAAGCTGTGGACGATAGAAGTGCAGAAGCTGTGGACGATAGAAGTGCAGAAGCTGTGGACGACAGAAGTGCAGAATCTGTGGACAACTGAAGTGCAGAAGCTGTGGACGACAGAAGTGCAGAATCTGTGGACAACTGAAGTGCAGAAGCTGTGGACGATAGAAGTGCAGAAGCTGTGGACGATAGAAGTGCAGAAGCTGTGGACGATAGAAGTGCAGAAGCTGTGGACGATAGAAGTGCAGAAGCTGTGGACGATAGAAGTGCAGAAGCTGTGGACGACAGAAGTGCAGAATCTGTGGACAACTGAAGTGCAGAAGCTGTGGACGATAGAAGTGCAGAAGCTGTGGACGACAGAAGTGCAGAATCTGTGGACAACTGAAGTGCAGAAGCTGTGGACGATAGAAGTGCAGAAGCTGTGGACGACAGAAGTGCAGAATCTGTGGACAACTGAAGTGCAGAAGCTGTGGACGACAGAAGTGCAGAATCTGTGGACAACTGAAGTGCAGAAGCTGTGGACGACAGAAGTGCAGAATCTGTGGACAACTTTTTCTGAAAGCCACCAAACTGTTTTCTGTACACTGTTTCAAACTAAACAAGATTAAAAGCTACTGGTCTTAATGTATTGGTATAAGTGTGGGACGGGGACTGGCCCTCTGGTTTTAATCCCTCTCCCGGTGATCTGAAAATAATTGTCCCCTACCAGGACCCTCTGGTTTTATCCCTCCCTGGGAGACTGAAAATCTGCTGTGCGCTGATAGTGCACCCTCTGTTTGCCAGTTCCCCTATAGCCCCACTTATACCCCTCTGCCACTGAAATATAATATTCTGTTCTGTTCTGTCACTGTATTCTGAAAACTGCATGCATAGCATTTTGCATCACTGCATCTGTATTATGTTCTTACTGAGTTTTAGACTCATAGGTGAACTCTCTGATGTAGGTACTGAACCCGAAACTGAGGACCTTGTTTCCTCACATGACGATCTGATGTAGCTGGTGGTTTGAGCTCTCGGGGTGGTTGCTGCAGTCAGACATAGCTTTCTGTCTTGAGGTTTAAGTCTTTAAAGTAATGCATAGTTGTAAACTCTTCGGGAAATTCTGCTGTGTTTGTTTTAAAAACTCTGTTAAGGCTCTGTGATTCGTTTTAAAAAAAGAACCTGTAGGAATTCTGGTGGATGTATATATATATTGTAATAAGTTCTGATGGTCAAGATTTTGATCTCTGTCGACAGTTGATAGATGTCTCCTGAAATATTCTGTTATATGTCTTGAAATGTTTTGAAAACATTCTGTAATTGCTTGAGGTTCTCCCTTTTCAGGTCAGCTGGATGGTCCTGACATTTTAGAGCATCCATGCAGTTTGTTTTCTTGAAATCTGTCATTTGAATGAAGGTCTGAAACCTGTATGCCTTCTGTTGTGCTCGAGAACCATGTTTTGATGTGGTTTGAGAATCTGAGACGTTTAAGTCTTCTGTTTTTATGCCCTCTGTCTGTATGCTTTCCTGTCAAAAGTTGTAAATTCTGTCTTTAAAACTATGTCTTTTGATTACACCTACCGGTAGGAATTTTGCTTGCATCTACCGCCAAACAGTGTTTCTGCCTTAGGTTTTCATCTTCCGATGACGTCATCACATCTTCCGATGACGTCAGAACATCTTCCGATGACGTCAGAACATCTTCCGGCTGACGTCATCACCTTCTGCCGATTTCGTTCACTACCTGTATCTGCCGATGACGTCATCACATCTTCCGATGACGTCATCACACATCCCGATTTCACCTGCCTGCCTTCATCTTCCGATGACGTCAGAACATCTTCCGGCTGACGTCATCACCTTCTGCCGATTACGTTCACTACCTGTATCTGCCGATGACGTCATCACATCTTCCGATGACGTCATCACACATCCCGATTTCACCTGCCTGCCTTCATCTTCCGATGACGTCAGAACATCTTCCGATGACGTCATCACACATCCCGATTTCACCTGCCTGCCTTCATCTTCCGATGACGTCATCACACATCCCGATTTCACCTGCCTGCCTTCATCTTCCGATGACGTCATCACACATCCCGATTTCACCTGCCTGCCTTCATCTTCCGATGACGTCATCACATCTTCCGATGACGTCAGAACATCTTCCGGCTGACGTCATCACCTTCTGCCGATTTCGTTCACTACCTGTATCTGCCGATGACGTCATCACATCTTCCGATGACGTCATCACACATCCCGATTTCACCTGCCTGCCTTCATCTTCCGATGACGTCAGAACATCTTCCGACTGACGTCATAACGATGATTTCTTTCTGCCTATATCTTCCGCTCAGTTTTACTCGTCTTCAATTTCTTTTCTTCTGGCGATTACGTTTAATGCTTGTATCTTCCGTTGACGTCATCCATCTTCCGGCTGACGTCATCTTCTCTTCCGGCTGACGTCCACCCCCATGTTTACTTTCTCCACTCCTTTCTTCATTTCAGAGCATCATTTTGGTTTAATTTCATCTACAGCCCAATAGTATTCTGCCTCTTTGAAAAACTAAGTCTTCCGCCAAATTTCTGCTGCCTTCCGACTTCATTCCCTATTTTCTGCTGCTATTTATACCTTTTACTCACTAGTTTCTTCTCCTGTGTAAGTAGGCCTCATTTTAGGGGTTTTGCATTGCCATGCATGTTTTCTGCTTCGTGCTGTTTTCTGTAGTTTAACAAAGTTCAGTTGGCTTTCATAGTTTTTCCATTACGCTGTCTGTTCTGTTTATGTTAAAAAAATAGTCACCGTTTTCTGCAATGTAAACCCAGAGTGCGGCTTGGTTTTCTCTGTTCCGATCAGATCCCGTTTTCCGTGCTGTCACACAACTGAAATGCAGAAGCTGTGGACGATAGAAGTGCAGAAGCTGTGGACGACTGAAGTGCAGAAGCTGTGGACAACTGAAGTGCAGAAGCTGTGGACAACTGAAGTGCAGAAGCTGTGGACGATAGAAGTGCAGAAGACGTGGACGACTGTTTTAAAGGCAAAATGGACAACTGTTTTAAAAGGCAAAATGGACAACTGTTTTAAAGGCAAAATGGACAACTGTTTTTAAAAGGCAGAATGGACGACTGTTTTAAAGGCAAAATGGACAACTGTTTTTAAATAGTAGAATGGACAACTGTTTTTAAAGGGCAGAATGGACGACTGTTTTAAAGGCAAAATGGACAACTGTTTTAAAAGGCAAAATGGACAACTGTTTTAAAGGCAAAATGGACAACTGTTTTAAAGGCAAAATGGACAACTGTTTTAAAGGCAAAATGGACAACTGTTTTTAAAGGCAAAATGGACAACTGTTTTAAAGGCAAAATGGACAACTGTTTTAAAGGCAAAATGGACAACTGTTTTAAAGGCAAAATGGACAACTGTTTTAAAGGCAAAATGGACAACTGTTTTAAAGGCAAAATGGACAACTGTTTTAAAAGGCAAAATGGACAACTGTTTTAAAGGCAAAATGGACAACTGTTTTAAAGGCAAAATGGACAACTGTTTTAAAGGCAAAATGGACAACTGTTTTAAAGGCAAAATGGACAACTGTTTTAAAGGCAAAATG
>CM039505.1:4978349-4985849 GCA_022432975.1 Begonia masoniana | reverse complement strand
ATTTTATTTATTGAAAGTTGAACAAATCTGGTAGTTCATGATTTTATTTCATTTTTTTTAAAAGGTAACGTGAAAGGGCACGAGGAGTATAAGAGCCGAGAGGGAAGAGTGCCTGGGCTGGGGGTTTGTTGGTACGGGCCTAATGAGCCGGCTCATTAACAGCACATCTGAGTGGTCCAGAGTTAGGCTCAACTCGCCACTCGGGTCGACTGATGAGAACATGGCAGCTGGACCCAGTTGACAGGGTAGGCTCGCTACAAAATGAGCTGAAAAGGTTTGCCAGCCGTTTGACACCTCTACTAAGATTAGAAGAATGCAGGGTAATTAGAATTACTTTTAAAGTCATTTCATATCCAAGTTTCTAAATTTCGAAGTAGATAAATAGTTTTTCATTTAAGGAAAGACAAATCGTTTGTTGTCTCACTCACAATGGAAGAAGTTACAAGAACAAAAACTATATCTCAGTTATTTAGGTGTCATTGACTTCGTCAACTCTGAGATTAAGTCTTCGAAGCCATATAGAATGTAGAACCATGTAGAACACGTCAAATCTCTTGGGAGGAGAGTTCACCTCGAAATGTCTCCTCACTTTCTCAACTCTCTTCTTCATCCTGATGTACTGTCTGGTTGAAATACCCATCAATATCTTCTTCAGATTTGGAATCTCCCTCACCGGCACTTCAACGGAGAACGATTTCCAGTTCAAAACATCGCTGAACGGCGGAACATAGTGGTCGGAAACAAGAACTGGGACACATCCTATGAAATGGAAGATGTTTCAAATTAGAGCATTATTTGGTTCAAGTTCATAAAAATATGTTTTTTTTTTTTTTATGACGAACCAGTGTAAATGGCCTCTACGATTCTGGGACTGGCAACCTCGTACCCGCTGGGGCAGATGCAAAATCTGCTTTTTCTCATCATTTCGTAATAAGAAACTCCCTTAGGAAGATATTGGTGGACTTGGATGTCCTCGTCCTTGTTCTCCCATTGGTCTATGAGGAATGGCCTGATAGGCCCGTGACGTCCGCCAGCGAAGAAGGCGAGGATCGGACGGCGGGAAGGTGAAGGTCCTCCGATGATACCCTTTAGAGATCCTCTTGGAAGGTTGATCTCTGGGAAGGAAACGTCCTTTGAGGGTTTGAATCCTTCTGAAGTGTTGGCATTGCAGAGGGCTCTAATGGAGTTTTTCCCGAGATCAGGCACCGAAAACGAAGCTTTTGGCCCCTGCAATTAATCAGACGCAACTCAGACTGAAATCAATGCAAGGTGACAATCTACTTCTCAAGTTGCCAAAAGATCAGTAAAAATTACCCAGTCATGGCAAGAAACCATGAAATGATCAGCTCCGAGGCTTCGGTTCCAGAACGGATATTTTTGCCGGAGGACGTCGATATAATCAGTAACGGCGTGTTTGATGGGGCTCAAATCGTAGGAATCTCGAACGTAGACAAACCGGACGAGCATCGCTACGCTGAAGGGAAGGAAATAAGCATGAGCCTTCTCAGGATCTCTGGTTCTGAATTGGCGATTCACTTCAATTCCATTAATGAAGTTCCCCTCCGTTGAATATATACTCAGGCAGGGACCATTGTGGAACACAGGCGGCTCTCCTTCTTCGTAAACAAACACCTTAAACTCATTTTCCATCTCCAAATAGCTCCTGCAGTTGCCGAAAGCAAAGGCACTAATCAGATAGTTTAATAATCCATCAAAAATAAATGTTGGTTTGGTATATACACACCTGTGGAATGCATTAGCATTTCTATACATTGGTCCATCGGGGATATAATCAGGATCATGGGTTTGGTTTCCATTTTTAGCTGCTCTTATTGCAGCTCTAGCTCTTCTCAGGTCTGCTTCGATTCTCTCTATCTTCGTAGACTCTCTCTTTCTTCCAGGTTTATCCAATGCCAAAATGATGTTTCCACCATTTTGGGAAGTGTTGAAACTTTTTGCCACGCTCCAGTTCTGTGGGGCCTCCTAATGAGTCAAACAAGTTTTACATAAACTCTATAATTCACGTAGTTTTTAAGAAAATATAAAAAATTAAAAATATAAAAAAAAAAATATATATATATATATATATATATTTACTCTGATCACAGGTTCAAAATACCATGAAGAAGAATGGAGTATTTCTTCTAACAACTATATCTGAGAAAGAAGCTGAATTTAATATGTCATTCAAGATTTGGATCATTTAAAAACTTCACTTATATTTGTTTTAAGGGTAAATTCCAAAAACCACCCTCAAGTATGGGTAATTCTCAAAAAAACCATGGAACTAAAAGTCGTTGCAGTCAAAACCTCAAAGTTTTGAAAACTATCAAAAAAGACCCTGGCGGGGGGCCGCACCAATTCGGGGGGCCGCATGCTGTAATTCGGCCCCCCGCACTCTCAAATTATTCTTCATTATTTTAAAATAATTTAAAAAAATACCAAATCATATTCAATTCACTTAAAAGTTTTACCACATATTCATCACATCATAAGAAGATAACGTAAAAAGTTTTGTGATTTTTTTAAAACTGTTATGATTTAATATAATTTATTTATAAAATAATGTCATTAAAATTACAATATATCGCACAAGTGTTATAAAATCACGAAACTTTTTACATTATCTTTCCATGATGTAATGAACATGTGGTAAAAATTTCAAAAAAATTGAATATGATTTGATATTTTTTAAAAAATTAAATCTTCATTTCTTCTTAAAACGTCAATTTGAGGCCTTAAACGATAAATTTTGGATCCAAAAAAGCTGTCATGGGGTTGTACCCAATTGAAGTGTGTAGATCTACATACTGCACTTGAGTACAACCCCATAACAGCCTTTTTAGGACCCAAAATTTATCGTTTAAGGCCTCAAATTGACATCTTAAGAAGAAATGAGGATTTAATTTTTTGAAAAATACCAAATCATATTCAATTTAGTTGAAATTTTTATCACATGTTTATTACATTATGGAAAGATAATGTAAAAAGTTTCGTGATTTTATAACACTTGTACGATATATTGTAATTTTAATGACATTATTTTATAAAACAATTATATTAAATCATAACAATTTTAAAAAAATCACGAAACTTTTTACGTTATCTTCCTATGATGTGATGAGTATGTGGTAAAAAGTTTAAGTGAATTGAATATGATTTAGTATTTTTTAAAATTATTTTAAAATAATGAAGAATAATTTGAGAGTGCGAGGGACCGAATTACAGCATGCGGCCCCCCGAATTGGTGCGGCCCCCCGCATGTTGCATGCGGCCCCCCGCCAGGGTCTTTTTTGATAGTTTTTAAAACTTCGAGGTTTTAACTGCGACGACTTTTAGTTCGAGGGTTTTTTTCGGGAATTACCCATACTTGAGGGTGGTTTTTGGAATTTTCCCTTGTTTTAATATAAAGTTCAAAAAGGAAAACCATTCTTAGGTAATCTGCCAAATATGTACATAAACTTCCTGTAACACCCGGCATTTTTACCCTTGTAATTATTCCCCCGGATTATTTAGCGGGATGAATTTTTATATAAAATCTGATGTATGTTTTAATGAATTGTCGGAGAGTTTGATGGAAAAAAAACTAGGTTGAAGAATTTATTTAACAAATTTAGTCAAGAACCAATGGAAAGGTAAATTGGGAAGGAATTAAGGTTGGTGGGAGAAAGCCAATGGATGATTGACACTTGGCAACTTGTTGAAGAAGCCATGTTCTTTCTCCTACGTGAAATCTTCATTTCACTTCTCTACTTCTTCCCTTCCCTCTTTGCTTTCTCTCTTCCTGGCGACTGAAGCAAAGTACCAAACCTTATTTCTCCTGCATTCTTCTGTTTCCCTCAGCAAAAAGGAAAGCATCTACTCATGCTAACAAGTTTGGACAAGTTTAATGTGGGTTTTTACCGAAGTTTAGGGTTATGGTATTTAGAGAAAACTCATTGTTTTTGGATGAAAACACACCGGTTTGGTTTCTAAGAGTTTGAATGAGTTTGGAACAGATTCTACTAAGTTATTAGTTAGCATTTGCAGCTTGTTTATTCTCTGAGCGTGCATGTACAGGTTCGAGCACAACCGAGACGATCAAGAACATCAACTCTATAGCAAACAGGTAAGTTCATATCCGTAGGATGGCCCTTAAGGCTCTACATCACGGAGGTACTAGGTGTTTCAGTTCTGTCGGGTTGTCTGGGTAGAAAGGTTATAGTTCACGTTATGAGTTGTTTATGTTCTGCTTCATAAAATATTCTGTTCTGTTATTTCTGTCGTCTGCTATTGTAAGTTCAGGCACAGTAAATGCTCATGCATACACGTTTTCGCCGAAAGTTCATGCAAAACTGTTTTCTGTACACGGTTTGAAGCTAAGCAAGATAAAATCTGACTGAAAATGTATCGGTTAAGTGTGGGACGGGGACTGGCCCCCAGATCTGTTTCTGTACTGTACCGTATAACTGTTGTGCCTGATAGTGCACCTATTGTTCGTCAATTCCCCTATAAGCCCCACTTATACCCCACTGCCACTGAAACGTAATGTATTGTACTGTCACTGAATTTCTGAAAAAAACTGCATGCATAGCATATGCATCACTACATTTTATATGTTCTTACTGAGTTTTAGGCTCATAGATGAACTCTCTGATGTAGGTACTGAACCCGAAAATGAGGACTTTGTGCCTCAGTCTGATGACTAGGTGGCTGGTGGCTCGAGCTCTCAGGGGTGGCTGCTGCAGTCAGACATATTTCTGTCCCGAGGTTTAAGTTTTTAAAGTGACGTACAAGTCTCTGAAACTTTACTGAGATTCTGCTGTTTTGTTTTTAAACTTCAGCTGTCGTTCTGTGTTTGTTTTAAAAACTTCTGTTTTGGGAAATTCTGTAATTATATGTTAAGTTCTGTACTGTCTAGGAGATTTTGAAACAATGTATAGATTCTGTGTCAGTATTTAAAACCGCTATATTTGACAGTTAAGATTATACTCTAATGTATCCTGGAATTGTTTGGGATATTTGCTGTTAATCTGTGCATGGATGATTTCTGGTTTTGGGAACTATCCATGTAGTTTCTTTCTTTAGATCTGTCAATTTTAAAGTATGTTTTACAATCTTGTTTAAAATTGGGTATTAAAGGTCTACAATTTTCATGCCTTCTGTTGTGCTCGAGAACCATGTTTTGAAATGGTTTGAGAATTTGAGACGTTTATGTCTTCTGTTTTTAAGCTCTCTGTCTGTGTCTCTTTCTGTCAAAAGTTGTAAATTTTGCCTTATAATTTACATCCACCGGTCACTGTTCATTTCTGCCTACATCCACCGGTTACTGTTCATTTATGCCTACATCCACCGGTCACTGTTCATTTCTGCCTACATCCACCGGTCACTGTTCATTTCTGCCTACATCCACCGGTTACTGTTCATTTTTGCCTACATCCACCGCTGCATGTTTCCTCTTTAAAACTTCATCCACCGCTGCCTTTACAATTTATATCCACCGATCGTCACTGTTCATTTTGCCTACACCACCGCCGATCACTGTTCATCTTTTGTCTTATCTGAATTCACCGTTGCCATTTTTTTTTCAACTAAGTCTTCCGCCAGTCTTCCGCCAATATTTCCAGTAATTCCCTTGTCATACCTGTCTATTTATTTCTCTATCTGCTTACTTATCGTTCACACTCTGTTTCCTGTTTTTACCATTTTCTTTTCATATGTTTTGCTGCACTCTTCAAGTCCACCTTGCCCAATATCTTAGATGTTCAAAGTTTTAATCTATTCTGTCTCCCTGTTTTATTCAGTCTATTATTTCTGTGGTTCAAAAATAAAGTGTCTTCTGATTCTGTTAAGTATTTTGTAATTCATCTGCAGTTTGGTTTTAACCGTTTCTTTCCCCGTTACGGATTCTATCCAGAGAATACCTCTCTCCTCTTGTCAATGTTTTAAAAGCATAATGTTCTATCCCTGTTCAAAAAAATAATAATAGTCTCGTTTTTTGTAAAATGTCCGGAGTGATGGCTCCTCGGACCCCAATCGGGTCGGGGGCTGTCACACTTCCATTAATACTAGTAAAATTAAATTGAAATTGAAATTGAAATTGGGTAGATGGTTGAATAATTAGACGAGGTCTATAAATCATTAAACACGTGCATTAAAAGTCTAAATATAGAATAAGAGTTTTACAAATTTTCAGTAAACCGTAAGAAGAATTTGACGAGGATTGTGTTGAATATCTCACGTCGACATAGAAGAAAACAAAGATCCAGTATATAATAGGAGAGGATTCCCTCAATCTTTGAATTAATTTTTGGAATGAGTTCTAACCTCTTATTCTGTTATGGTCTCAGATCTAAAAATTCTGTACAATGTAAGGACCCCATATGACCTAATATGCTAGATGTAGAATAAAAATCTACCTAGTTAGACGTATGTACGGATGTTGAATATCCAACGCAATAAATGACCAACCTTTTTGAAGAAATTATACCTGTACTGAACTTATTAAAACCTACACCACTAAATCAACATTTTGTCTATTAAAGATTAAAACAAATAGAACCCGGCAAAATAATGTTCTCTTACAGTTCAGTGGGTGATCCATGACTTGAAGGCTTCAACTATAATGGCGGGACGAATGAACGTTTGCACCGTAATCTACTGAAACAGCAGCTTCTGTTATGTTTTGGACACCCAAAACTACCATTGTTGAATGCAAATCAAGATTTGAAGCAGAAGAGGACAAGTACGAAGACGAAGAAAGTGATTTGGGGCGAAAGACTCGATTCAGAAGAAGAGTAATTATCACAAAACTCTCATTTAGAATAATTGTACAACCCTGCAGAGGAGCGAAAAAACACAGCACCACCAGAAAACATTAAAACCATAAATTTGCAAAGCTTTCATGGAGGTAAAATTGAAAAGACTATAAAAACCCAGCGTCCGTTATCTTCCTCATCTCTCTGCAACGCGCTTTTCTTTCTTATCATCTTCGAACTCCATGTAGAGGTATCTTCGTGAAACCCTGCTATCTAAATTATACGAGATCAAGGAATGAGAAACTGGGTTGTTTTGTTTACCGAAAGAAGAAGGTGTTGCGTGGAGTTTCTGGGTCGGTAAAGAAGAACATCTGGACAACGGTTGCGTCGTCTCGCCACGCGGCTTCCTCTGTCCATCTGCATTTGATACTTCTTCATGCACCACTTTTTTATTTATATTATTGCCCTTTGACCTTTCAAATTTTCATAACAAGCCCATTTAACGTTCAATTAACTGGGTTCAGAATTAAGATAACGTTGTGTATGGTCCTCCACCTGAGGTCTCCACCTGAGGTCAGATTTTGATGTTTTTTGTATTGTTCACCAACAAAACACAACCAAGACTCAAAATTACTAAAACCTAAATGAAACTTTTGGAGTCTGCAGAGCTTTATAATTTAGGTTTCTTCTTCACAGCAGAACTACTTCTTACCAAGAAATTCTCATCCTACGTACTATCATCTTTCGTTCATTACCTCTGTAA
>CM039505.1:3759666-3769782 GCA_022432975.1 Begonia masoniana | reverse complement strand
TTGGGAAAAAAAGATTCCTTGTTTTCCTTTTCTTTCGCTGTCTCGGAAAGTAGATGTCCGGTTATAGCCAGATTGTTAAAATCCACAAACGATCAGATGCTTCAATAGCTGAAGGCAAATCCTTCACACCTTGCCTCCTTAATTCAGCTTGCGCCCACAATTGCAATCCCGACAAAAAGTTATACAGCTTGTCTGCCTCCGACATATCCTTTATATCCAGCATTAGTGAAGTGAAGTCCTTCACATACTCACGTACTGTACTCGTGTGCTTCAACTTCTTTAAGCCTTGCACTCTTTAAGCTCGCCCCACCATGGCTTGCTTTACTTGCCTTGTTGATTGCTTTGGCGTGGGCATGAATCAAGGCTGCATCCATGCCATGCCCCTCACGTATTTAGGGTCTTACAGTCGGATACTAGAAACCCGAAAAATCGTAGAAACCGGTTTAGATGAAATCAGAAGATAGATCACTATTAAACCGGTTTCGATGAAATCAGATGATAGATCACTATTAAACCGGTTTCGAACAAGAACAGAACACTGCTTAGTGCAGCCCTTCGCTTTGCGCTGCTGAGTGCTGTGAGTACTGAGTACTGCTGCTGCCCTTCGCCGTTCGCCTCTTCCCTTCGCACTGCTGCCCTAGTTCCTAGTTTCCTTCACAGTTCACAGTTCGCACTTCGCAGCGACCATCCGGAGTTCAACTTTAGCCCAGATCTCGGCAAAGATCTAGAGAGTAATAGGAAAAAAAAAAAGATAACGATATTAGTAGGAAAGGATTTACAAAAAAAAGAGATGAAAAAAAAATGTATTTGTTAGGGGAGTGTGGAGTCGAATTAGACGTATTGAATCGAATTACTATAAGACAACACTTGTGTATGTTTCGAAGAATGGTTCTCGAATCCGATTGACTCTAAAATATAATAATAGGTTTACATTAGTTTTGATTGGGATCGGGATAAAAATCCCGAAATATCTAGGTAGCGTCACTCAAAATGTGAAATAAATTACTGTCAAAATATAAGATTGGAGCTAGAGGTATAATCATTAATTGAAATAGGATAAAAATTAATTTGAACCCCAAAGAAGTTAACCTGAAATACCTTATAAACAACCAAAACTTTAAACTATCTAAAATATAATAAATTAAACTCTGACGCCTGGTCGATCACTCTCTCATTCTGAATTTACACCGAGAACAGAGGGTCGATTACCTCTCATTCTTTCTAGTGCTTACGTGGCACAGGACGTATTGGGTCAAGGAGTCGATGTAGGGGGTCTGACCTTCCGTTCAATGTGCACCGCACGTGATTCAACAACAACTGTCTTTGCCCCGCAACATTCCATCGTTCTCTGCCTTCCATGCACATCTATCAGAGTTCAAGTCTAATTATGATTTATATATATACACACAGACAAAATTACTTGTATGAAAGAAGCCTAGCTTTTCCCAGAAGAAATGGATTAATTTAGTATATATTAAGATGAACGGGGCACATTCAACAAGAGTATGTCAATTGGGCTGTATGGTGTTAAATCAGTCATATAATTTGATAAAATCATATTGGAATTTCAACAAGATAGACCCTCCCCAGAAACCCAATATTACCAGCTCATCCGGTCAAACAGAAAATTTGAAACTATATATATAGCCAAATTGAAGATCACAAGCCACCCAAATTCTAAATTGATTATTTTTTTTAAAAAAAGTGAGAAGACATTACAAATTTGACTTTGTCTTTGACTTGTGATTGAGTAGATAATGTATTCAAAATTTTAATTTATCCATTAAATCAAGGGATATAAATAGTTAGGAGAGCATCTACATTAAAAAAAAAACACGATTGAAATTGTACGACTGCAAATCTAAATTGTTTATTCAAGTACTTACAATCTTTGCTTTTGTTGATTGTTAGCCATGTCAATTGGGCAGTCCAATGAGTAGGCCTGCTGGTAAATGGTCTAGTCAACTTCGGCTGAAGAATCCAAGTTTTCGAAGGAAATTGTGGTCTGGGCTGAGTAGTTTTTCAGCCAACTGCATACCGGAGCGGATAGTTATGCTCTGAAACCTGCTGGGTCTCGCCGTGGAGATGCTTCAAGTATGTACTTGTTGATTAATTTCACGAGATTTATCAGTTATTTTATCTAATTTTGTTTTTAGGCTTATTTGATGGAAAAGATAGGCAAAATCATACCTGAAATCGTGATTAGTTGCGTTGGTGTCGTAACACTAGTTGTGACACCAATAGTGAACAGCAATAATGGATAGAATAAAATGCGTAAAGTAAGGAGACACGAAATTGGTAACGCAGTTCGGCAACGTGCCTATGTCTGCAGGGCCACGCCCAGTATTAAAAACATTTCAAAGAGTTTACAAAGTTGCAAGACAACAAGATTTATACAAATAAAGATTCCCTATTATCTTTGTCGCCGTCTCTTAATAACTTCCCCAAAGAAACTGTTTTTGCGAGCTCCCCTCGACTTTGAAACGATCTCTCCCGAGATCTGAATGCGACAAGCTCCTCTTGTCGATAATGACTCCTCCCGGAATCCGTGTATGGCAAGATCCCCTTGCCTACGATCAGAATGACAAGCTCCCCTTGTCAATAAACAGAACTCCTCCCGTGAGGTCTCCTTCCGAGACTGATCTTCAATGAAGAATAAAGAAGAGCACTCCTATGACACCGCTTGTGACGCCAATCGTTGTCTTAGGATGCTCACCACCACAAACATTGAACAATGAAAGCCACCAAAGTCAGAGTGTGGAAAACAATCTCACAGAGACAAACAAAACAATAACCCACTCGCAGAAGCTTGAGGGGGAGAAAATAACGGTGGCTTACGGCACAAGTAATTGTGAGAGAAGAATCAATATTCCGCGCGCCTCTTCTGTGAAGGATAGATGCTTAAGTATATCTGCAACAAATTTTCGTTCCAAAACAGAATGCACAATATAAGGAAACCGCAATCACATAATCTGGAGTCGCGACACTCTTTGCGATACTTATGGAAAGTACCAGAATAATTGGATCACGAATCTTGCTATCTGTTATGATACTGTAACGACCTGGACCCCGTTCTCGCAGGCCCAACTCGTGCAGGTCCCACCGATAGACTGCTACCACGTGGTAGCCACACAGGCCCGCCACGTGTACTCACGATCTTCCCTCCCCCGGAAGAGGGTTTTTGGCTTCCCCCCCACTCAAATCCAGGACCTCAAGGACAAGTCCCTGGGCTACGAATGAGGAGTACCAGGGATTTGTCCCTGAGGTCCTGGGTTCGAGTGGGGGGAAGGCAAAAACCCTCTTTATGGGGAGGGAAGATCGTGAGTACACGTGGCGGGCCTGTGTGGCTACCACGTGGCAGCAGCCCATCGGTGGGACCTGCACGACTTGGGCCTGCGGGAACGGAGTCCAGGCAGTTACAAAAAAGGCGCTAGCTCAGTGGTACTCCTCATTCGTAGCCCAGGGACTTGTCCCTGAAGTCCTGGGTTCGAGTGGGGGGAAGGCAAAAACCCTCTTCAGGGGGAGGGAAGATCGTGAGTACACGTGGCGGGCCTGTATGGCTATCACGTGGCAGCAGCCCATCGGCGGGACTTGCACGACTTGGGCCTGCGGGAACGGAGTTCGGGGGCTTGTAACGGCCTGGACCCTGTTCCCGCAAGTCCAAGTCGTGCAGGTCCCACCGATGGGTTGCTGCCACGTGGTAGTCACACAGGCCCGCCATGTGTACTCACGATTTTCCCTCCCCTTGAAGAGAGTTTTTGTTTTCCCTCCACTCGAACCCAGGACCTCAGGGACAAGTCCCTGAGCTACGAATGAGGAGTACCACTGAGCTAGGCGGGCCTGTGTGGCTACCACGTGGCAGCAGCCCATCGGTGGAAGCTGCACGAATTGGGCCTGTGGGAAAGGGGTCCAGGCCGTTACAAGCCCCCAAACCCACCCCAGGCTCGGTGCGCTACTTGGCTCACTCTAATCCCGATGAAAGCTCCGAATCTCGTTGACATTCTTCGGTTGAGGCCAAGTAGCGCACCGAGCAGGGGTGAGTTCGGGGGCGTTACAGATACACAGAATTTATAATCTGCAAATCAGCTTTCCAAAGATAAATTCACAAGATAACTTGATTTCCAAGAAACCAACTTTCCTTGTTTTTCAAACTTACCAAAAGTAAATATTCTGTTTATATTTGGTACCATAATCTCCACAAAATTTGCATGCCTTGCAACTGAATAATACTGCGATCTTTATTTAATTTCTAAGATAAACAAAGTCGACACTTTAATTAATTTGCCAAATAAATCTATGCCAACACATATTTACATTAACAATACCCAACTTTGGACGATCACATAACTAGGAATTGGATCATATAAACAACAAACCAGTACAAACTAGACAAGCCCTTGCACATATTTCGATACACAATTCAAAACAAGCGAGAGAGAAGAAGATGGTTTCGAAAGAAAAAATCACTTGAAAGGATCAAAACGAGCGATAGGAAAACATATAAGAGAGTGAGCCATGGCTGCAGTGTAGCCACTCACCACCTCAATATCAACTTTCTCTCCATCTCTCACTTTCCAGTCAAAGCACTGCACCAAACTCCCCAAAGTAGCGTGTGTGACAATGGAAGCATGAGACTCACCCACACAAACCCTTCTCCCACTTCCAAACGGAAGGTAATTGAAATCCTGGCCTTTGGATCCAACCCGATCGTTGTCGGTCAGAAACCGTTCCGGCACGAACTTTTCCGGGTCTTTCCAAAAACTAGGGTTTCTCATAATTGCATAGGCGTTGATGAAAATGTTGGTTCCTTTCTTCACGTCATACCCACTAAGCTTCGCGTCTTGGTTGCATGTTCTTCTGAGTAGAGGCCCAGAAGGATGAATTCTCATGGTTTCTTTCACAACAGCCTGTAAATAAGGAAGACTTGAAATATCAGACTCTTTCACTGGTCTTCTGTCAAACCCTAGAGCTGATTCTATCTCTTTTCTTAGGGTTTCAAATGCTTGGGGATGGTTGATGAGCTCCAGCATTGCCCACTCGATTGTTGCTGCTGTTGTGTCAACCCCCGCCATGAAAAGCTCCTGCAAGATTGAGCTTTTCTTAAACAAAACATACACTAAGATGTATGGATAGTGATTTGGTAAAGGAAGAAAATGAAGTTACTAAAAAGAAGTTCTTGATTCGATCTCTGGTTAACTCGATCCCAGCGTTTATATCTTTCTGGGTCTGGAGCAAAACATCCATGACATCCATCTCTCCTTCTTCTTCGTCTTCGTTTTCATACATCTTAATGATCTTCTCTATAAACCCATCATAATCCCATAAAGCTCCCATGAGTTTCTTCCCATTTCCTGAAAAATCGAACCTCTTTAATGGACCAAAAACTTCAAGAAAACTCAGTTTACTCCCGTGCTTCATGATCTCAATAATCAGTCTTCGTATCTCCATGGCTAAATCTGGATTTTCTTTCCATCTCTTCCCCATCGCCATTCTGCAAATCACGTTATTCGCCATGACCTGTAACTCCATGCTTAAATCGCATGCCTTCCCTTGCTCGGATTTAGTCACCAGTGTTCTCAAAAGCTTGGAGGTCTCTTGCTCTCTTATATCGGAGAAACGGCTCAGCTGAGGCCCCGCGAAGAGCTTCGTCACGCAGAGCTTCTTCATAAATCTCCAGTACGTTCCGTAGGAGCTGTTGACGAAGCTGTCGTTTTTGTAGATCATGAAGTGGGAAGCTCCGAAGACGAACTTTGAGGCGAAAACAGCGTCGTCGGTTTTCAAGATTTGTTCGGCGAGGGAAGCGTCGGAAGCAACGAGGAAAGTGGAGCCGAGGATCTTGATATTCATTAGACCGGAGGAGCCGTAGCGTCTGGCAAGAATGTCCCAGGGTTTGGGGAGTTTGGAGCCGAGAAGGTGAAGATGGCCGATGATGGGAAAGGCGGGAGGGCTTGGTGGGTGTCGAGATTTGCTGTGTGATTTGATGAAGAAATGAATGAGAAGAGCAGAGAAGACGGAGATGAAGAAGATGTAGTAATAGGAGGAGAAATCGCCATTAATGATCATTGTAGGAAGAAGAAGAAATCAATACTACTGCCATACGATATTCCATCAACTTCCTTTTTATATAATTCAAGCATTATTGTACGTAACATGGAATTATTATTATTATTATACCAAATAATTTTGCCTTTTTTAATTGAAATATAGTTTATTAGCATGACTAAGACCCCTTTTCTCAACCTTAAAACATGAAAAACAAAAACCTTAAAAAAAAAACCAAAAAAAAAAAAAGAAAACCCCTTGCTCAAATTGATCTATAGAATATAATTTCTTGACAAGTCGAACAAGTTGTAACGTCGTGGTACAACAATGCCACAAATGAAAACTTTCTGATAGATATCAATAATAGATTAGATTAAAGTCATGATAGAATACCTGATTTTGCAAGTTGAGTTCAAGTTCAATGTGTTAAGTGACGCAGCTGACAGAGGAAGTTTTATGGTGGCCCTAAACAACGTCGTGCAACAGTATTTCAGTACAAGTTAAATAATACTTTATAATTTTAGATTATTAAAAAAAAACTAAATCATGATTTGTTTGCTTCCTTTTCTGACACACGATTGCAACGTCTCAACGTTACATGAAATTGACTGTCTATTTTAATCAATTATGATGTGCAGCTAAAATTAAAATTAAATTACGTAGTGTTAAGATGAATATGCGAAAGCTTTAAAATCTAGAATTTCGATTAGTTAGATAAACTTCAACTTACATGTTGAAGCAAGTAAAACCATAAACTTAATCATCACTCAACTATAAATAGCAACTTATTTGAGTTAATTACGGATGGACTCCCAAAACTTTTTCATAGTGGACTCCTATGACTCATTGATAGAGAACTACAAAGTGGCTCTATTTTATTAGAGATAATATTTTCATAAGTACATAAAGTATTTTTCGTTTTTTGAAACCTAAAATAAATCTCCTATACATATATTCAATCTCATTTAAGAACAAGTCAACATCCACTACATTAGTAGTCTGAAGGCTATCATAACAAGATTTAATGAGTGTACATCCCCATGAGGAGAATAGCCGACATTGAGGTGCCAAATCTTCCTGTCGATGTGAACTTGATAACTCTTAAATTAGAGTTATTTTATACTATATTTAATTGATAAAACTAATATGATTTGAGTGAATATAAGAAGAAATTGATGAAATTTACTATAATGGCTATAAGATGCTGCAGAATCAATACCTTAATTTAATTTAATATATTCAGTACATATTTTCTATTTTGAGCAAATTTTTCTCTATAATTTGAATTTTAGATTTTCGTTTTTGAATACAAAATTATTAGCGGGAAGATCAACTCCAGATATGGAAGACTTATGAAGAAGAGAAAACAAATCACGGAAAATGAAAAATTTGTTGCGCTGAATATGGGAAAAAGAAATGGGTATTATTTGGCTGCGGATTTATGGAGGAAAAGATAGCTAAAATCAAGTGAACAAATCAAAACAAATTAAATGAGATGAAGGTAAAAGAAGTCCAGTCAATGAAAAAGCACGGTCAACTTTGGACGAAAAAAGAAAGCATGGACGAATGAAAAAACACACGCCAAATCGTGGACGACTGGAAAGCGTGGACAACTAGAAAGCGTGGACGACAAAAGAAAATAGACGGCAACAGTGAAAATAGACGACTACTAGGCCAACAGTGAAAATGGACAATGGATAAAGAAGCGTGGACGACTGCGAAGCGTGGACTTGGCTGGGAAAAATAAAAAGCAAATGGACGATGGAAACAGTGGCAACATAAAAAGGAGAGCACTAAAAGACAAATGCAAATGGACGACTGAGAAGCGTGGACGATAGAAGGCACTAAAAGACAAATGCAAATGGACGACTAAGAAGCGTGGACGATGGATAGCATTAAAAGACTAAAAAGCGTGGACGACTGGAATAGTGGCAGAAGCTGGAATAAAATTTTAAAACAAAAAGAAGAAAGAAACATACATAATTCTAGGGATTTGAGAGAGAATCGAAACATGCATAATTCCAGAGATTGGAGAGAGAAATGGGGATAGCATGCAGAACAAAAAGAGAGAAATTTTTCCAGAAGAGTCATTCTGGCAGAGAGAGATCTGGAACTGCAGTGAGGAACCGAAGACATTTTTCTTCAGCTTTCTTCTTCTTCTTCTCCGTGATTGTTACTGTTACTCTGAATATTTTTGTTTTTGATTTCATTATGCCTCTAGGCTAACTTTTCTTATCTTGGTTAGACAAGAGAGTATTCTTTACATGTTTTTAACTTGATTCTATGAATGCTTAATATTTTCATTGCACATTGTTCTGGTTTTTTATTGCTTAATACAAATTGTGTCCGATACTCAAAATTAAGTTCACAATGTTCCTATTGTATCGATACGTACATAGGAATTCAAAATATTATTAGTAGTAAATATTAAAATTGTTGCAAAGTAGCTAACAATAATTTCCTTGCGTTAGAATAGGTTCCCACGAAAATTCGAGTAATTTTTTTTTTTTATCTTTTCAAATCGACAAGAAAATTCGAACGATTATCTATACATTCGACGAAACCCTCGAAATAACATGACTTCCTTGCTGTGCTGTGACTAAGACTGTAGCATTGCTTAGCATCATAATTAAATTGCATGTAAATAAGAACAACCCTAACAAACATTTTCCATATTATTTTTACAACCATTCTATTTTTTTTGGCTTATTATTTCGAATATTTAAGTCTATCATATTCCTGATTAATTGTTTAATTCAAATTCAATATTTTCATCAACCTTTTAATCGAGGTTATAGCTTATTAATTGCTTAAAAATATCCTGTGGATTTTGATATCTTTTCTACTTGATTGCGATACGTGCACTTGCGTAACGTTTAAAATCACACTAATAGAACTCTCGGGAAAGATCGCTGTTACCCCTACTATTCGATTCATTTTTTTTCAAATATATAATTCACGTGATGAGGACATCCTTTGATTTAGTCAATGTGATTTAGTTGTGTTTATCCCAAGCGTAATATTATTAATAGGTTTTAGTGTTTTATGGTTTTTCTGTTATGTGTTTATGATTCATTAATTCTTTGTCATTTTCCAAATGGTTGTTATTCTATTTAAAGTAGTGCCTTGTAAACTTTGTTGGATATTGATGATGAATGGATAAACATGACTTTTGAAGTTTTCCTGAAATCTCCTTTCTCTTTCATCTCCCTTCTTTTCCTTCTTCTCTCCTCCTTTTTCTGAACTTCTACTATCCACGGCTTATTCTTCCCCTCACTCTCTTTCTCTCCCTGCTCTATTCTTATTTCCTATCCTGCTGAGCTGCATCAAATTTGGTATCCGAGCACAAACAATTGTTTTCTCAAAACAGTTGCTTCTGAGCACTTTTTTTTTTTCTTTCTCTCGTGTTTCGCTGCTACAGAGCCCTGCCGTTTAGGTTGGTTTCGCCTCGTATTTTTTGCAGTCGCTAGCTAACTACTAACTTGGTCTCTCTATCTTTTCCAATGTTCATGCTGGTTCGTCTCTGTGCATCGAAACTTCGCGCACGGCCTCCCCTCACTCAACCTAACAGCTCCTTCCCTTTTCTCTTCTGGCTTCAATTGAAGACGTTGATTTTCGCTGCTCTGTCTCGTGGTTTTGGAGTCAGAGAACTGCGACTCTGCTCGCCGTAGTTCTGGGTATTGTCCGTTCCTCAGTCATCATCTTCATCGCTTTAGTTGCCCTACGCCGCACCCCGCGACTCTGTGGTCTGGCTATCTCTCTCATACTTCTCCGTTGCTCGGGTTTGTAGCTACGGTGCTCCTGGTTTCACACCCGCTCAGATGTTGCCCTTAGCCTCTATTTCGGTCTCTGGTTTCTAGCATTCGCTGCCTCTAGTTTCATTTTGTTCATACCACTGTTCGTTAAAAAAAAAAGAAGTAGCTTTAACCGAAGCATGTGCAAGGAATCCAGGGTACGTAAAGTAGTGCTTGTGCTTCGGGCCGACATCACAAACAGTAGGTTTATGTATGCTTGAAATATTTCTATTGTCCACGCATCATGTTTTTGTTTAAAAAGTTACGAAAATGAAATTTC
>CM039505.1:3716462-3759566 GCA_022432975.1 Begonia masoniana | reverse complement strand
TTGGGTGAGAAGAATTGAGGCAATTCATGTAAAGATGGAGCAGAAGATACTTTTGGGAGAATTTAGAACGGAAACATTGGTTTATAACCCTTCGAAGGAAAGTAAAATGCTGAACAACAATATTTCGGGAAAGCATGATTTTGTTAGATTCCAATGAGTACTTTGTATGCTTTTGGACCATTTGGATATCCAAAAAAACAGAGCTTTTGGCCCTGGGATTAAATTTGTGTATGCACTATCAAGGGTCGAAACTAAACCTAAACAACCAAACATTCGAAGATATGATATGATTGCTGTTTGTTGTTAATTTTTCGTAGAACTTTTGTTTTTCTAACTGGGTGATGGAATACGTTAATCAATGCCCAGAGGTGAGAATACATTCATCTAGTACTTGCAAAAGAAAAAAGAAAAAAAGTGGAACGTTAGATTGAAAAAGAGAGCTCTAGCTACGTTAAAGATATGTTTGAATGTTTAGGTTGTCAACAAACAATTTTGTTGGGTGTTCACACATGTTTTTTGATGAATGATGCCTTTGTAATGTAAAAAATCTTGCCATAGAAAATTCAGAATCCCAATTGTTTGTTCTGATGATTTTATTTTATGTTCAAACTGATGTTTCATCATAAGACAAAGTTAGAGATCAGGAAGGAACTCAGATTGGATCTCATCAAATCAACCCACGTAGCTCTACGAACATCATAACAATAGTAAGAAAATATTTAGAACCATCATGAGCAATTGTATGAATGGTCCCCAAACATCACAATGTATAAGACTAATTTCAGAAATGATTAGTTGAAACACAAAGGCCCCGGTGTTGTTTAGGCCAAGGACGATCGACATTCCGAATTTTGTAGAGAGGTACATTTAAAATGTTTTTGATTAAATGTAGCTTTGTCATCCAAGGATGCCAAGTCTTTTATCCATTTTTCAGAGTGTGGCGGCTTGCTGAATTGCAATTGTTGTTGAATTTGTGAGGAAGAAGGAAGCAAATGACGTTGAGGAAAACTATAGCATTTTCACATCTTTCACCAATCTCAACTTCTTGCCCGTGAAAGAGTCCTGATATAACAAGCCATGGTTGAAAAATACTCAGCAATTGATATGCTAGTGAGGGATAAACAACTTTGAAGGATGTATCATCTTGTTACTTTTACAGACCAACTCCTTTAATGAACTAAAGAATATTTGGAATCAGTTAGCAAACCCATGGGAAGTGGGTTTGGAAAAACCGAAACTATTTATTTTGAGCACACATGATGTGTAGTCTCTGTATCAAAACCCAATACGATAATTCAAATTATTTAGAATTGAGAATTAGGATAAAGACGTTTGACGTCTGATACAGGGGGAGGAATTTTAGCCGATTCTGGCATTGTTAGAGAGGGAGCAGATTGGTGAACGTTGCACACTGAAAAAGAGATTAATTGGTGACATTGTCTGTGAAAGGGTTCTGACTATTTGCAAGCGTTTGTCTTAGGAACAGGAAATTGTATCGGCTTCACCAATAACCTGATTGACGGTTGGTCAGAATTCTTGAATTATACCTGGAGGAAAAGCCGTGAATCTAATAACATTTGTCATGGTGTGCCCTCATGACATTTTGCAACAATGGGAGCAAAAAGGTCTATTTTTCTAGCTTTCTGGAATTGCTAGATTCATAGGAAGAATCAAAGCTAATGTATATGAGAGGGGACGACTCTATTACTCGCTGTCTTTCTCTGTGAAATAACAACGAGAAAACCTTGTGATTGTTGGCAATGGATCCATCAAAGTACTTGAGGCGTTCTGATTTTAAGGAACGATTCATTCAATCCATAAGAAACTGAAGACAAATTATGGTTGCTGCTAATCAAAAAGGTCCTTAAGGCCACACAGTACATCGTGTACTGGTTTAAAAGTCTTGCAATTCATCCAAAACAGTTTTCATTTTTGTGCAGTAATGTTACACATGGATCCTGATTTTAATTCAAGCAAGATTTTCTGAATTGATATATCTGAGGTTTGTTGTTTGATTAAAACGCTCAGTCAAGTCATTCCAGACTTCATATGCCGGATCAAGTAGATTAAAACATCAGAATTTTCTTTGAAAATTGAATTTAAAAATCCATGGACTACCCCTGCGTTAGCTCAGGACATAATGGATACAGAATGTCCGACGAATAGTGGAGCCATCGACAAATGAGATTTTATTTTTAGCATTTAACGCCATGACCAAGAAGCGCATCCAAGAGAATTGAAATCAAACGATTATAGAAGATGAGAGAATAATAATAGACCTGGATAATCTCCATGTGCAGAAATCCGGACGGCTGCAATCCTCCATGGGAAAATCGAAGCCTATGATCATGAGTTTCACTGCTGCGCTCTTTTTCCTCGAGTCATATCGAGATCGCTTGAGGAGAATTGCAGAAAGAGACGCTAGTAGCGAGAAACCTACGGAATGCAGAGGTTGCTCCAATACCATATTGCAAACTGAATGAGAAATGGGAAAATGCTTTAGTCCTCTCTCTGTATTCTGAATTAGGAAGCTCTTCCTTTTATAGAAAAAGGAAGAAGCTAAAATGAAAATAACAGAAAACCAGAAAGAAACTGAGGTTACTAAAACTGACTACTACTACAACGTACGCCAGTACATACTAATACAAGTAAGTAGTACCTGTAGCTCTATTCTCAACACCTGTTATTTATGTTTGGTCTAAGACAGATCAAATTATACTAGTATATTTGTACTGTGGACCGTTTCTTTTGATGAACTTTTACTGCTAATGGTGATCATTGAATGTAAAACAGATTACAATTTATCCCACCCGTGGTTAATGATTTTACCGTAATCAAGCTGGTGTCAAGGAGTGAGTGATAAAGTTTTTATCAAATGTATATGAAGTACGAAAACAAAGCCATGAATGTATTCAAATTAGGTTTTCTGCGGTTGCTAGTCACATATTTGACATACAGTAGAGAATTCTTTATGGCTTGCTCGTAAGATATTCATGGTAGTTTAATCGTATATTGTTTCCCTTGGTGTGTACTAGTGTTTTAACCAGTCAAGCATGGGATTTTCTTTAGCTAAAAAAATTGAACCTTTCTTTCCTTTGGGCAGAGCTTCTGACGGCTGAATCCCCAAGGATTAGAAATGCATTGCGTATACAATATATGGGAAATCAGGGTATTAATGCCGATAGTTTATTGAGTATTATGCAGCGTTTGGAAAAACTTATCCCGGCAGCTAAAAGCGGGGTAGGTGAGAAAAAGAATGGGAACTGGCTGAATAGGTGTTCTGCAACGCCAAGGGTATCCACTTGTTGGATTTCTCCTAGTCCATCCCAATTCACAGGCCAATTCAAACAAGGTGGGCTGTAGCATTTTTGCTTCTGGAAAAAGGGGACTTCTTCCGTGAATTTCTTTTCAGATGAGGGTAAGCCCCGACTTCTCTATGAATGAGGCTCTAAATTAGGGACATGTAACAAATTTCGTAGCCTTGTATTCCATGAAACATGTTCTATTATCAGAGGTAAAGATTAGGTTGTACGGATAACTTGGCGTACAAACTGCTAAAAATTGAGGCAGATGATACCAAGCTATTCGTTACTATGTATTTAAAAAGTATGTTTTACGACAACTCTTGGAACTGTTATAAGAATGGGGATGGGTGAATCAATGTCAGATGGCAATTTGAATTTTTTCGTTTTTTGGTGTGCTAAGAGATTGTAAGGAAATTGATGCAGTGACTAGAGAGCAGTGGTTCAAATAATGGCAATTATTAGGCGCTTGGAAATGCTAGACCAGTTTTCAGTATGGTTGCTTTTGGAAGATTTAACCCGGCGCCCATTTCACCAAACAATAAACAGAGGAGGACAGGAGGTATGACTAAATATGTTGAAAAAGTGGCTAATTTCTTTCACATGGGGGGGTCTATACAACAACATCTAGACAGGTATGTAAATTCTTTGAGACGAGTTCAAGTCTTCTCTTGCTGCGATTTATCAACATCTTTCTCTCTTGGACTCTGGAATAGGATGTGGATGTTGCCTCAGATTATTCAAGAGCTTCTTCCAATTGTGCCCGGATCTCTGCCAGGTACTCCCAGATGTGCTTAGTCGGGATTGTCTTTCTGGGTAGTAGCAGATTAATCCGTGACGCAATGTTGTAAGATACTGACTTACTATATCTCACACAAATGGTACATGTTGAAACACAGATTTATTTTTCTTTATATACGAAGTAAAAAAATCAATAGATTAGTTTGTCAAAGCCGCTTATGTTGTAAACACAATTTCCATGATATAAAGGAATAAAATGGATTATATTAGATTTTTATCAAGGAATTTGCGCGGGTGTCAATAAATGTGCATGATTTGTATGTGAAAGTGATCACTTGAGGATCTCTTACCATGAGTGAAATTGCAAGCAACGATGTGCTAATTATATGAGTACAAATAAATAAGTTATGTTTGCTTCTTATTTTAGGTTTTTTAAAACACTCTAGGACGTGTAAAACAATGATTGATACAATAATATGATAAATTAATTATTATATTTAATTATATTTTAATTGCATCACTCATTGTTTGACATATAAAATAAAAATTTTATAGAATAAAATAAAGAGTACATGTGTACTGTACTATGAGACTTTTAATGAATATTCAATTTCGGCTGTGACTTGCAAAAAAATTTTCAGATTTGATTTGTTCCATAGTTTTATGTCTACACACATGCAAGTCTATAGCAAGTGGGGGGGGGGAAGTACACAATATACTGAAAAAAAATAATCATTTAGTTAAGTTGCATTATTGATCTCCTTTCAAGTGTTATAGTTTCGTTACTATTGTGCCAAGAGATTATTCATTATATGTTTTTTATCTTTTATATTTGGATTTTTCCTTTCACCAATAATGCGCAATGCAGGCCTTCATAACTTTCATAATAGTAGGGTGTTGTTAGGAAAAATCGAACCGAAATGGCCGTCGATCATGGTCGGTTTTTAAAGTCATTAAATCGAAATTTGGTTCTAACAATTGAAAACCAATAAAATTCAATTCGGTTTCGGTGGTGACATACAAAACTGAAACTACTGGAATGTATCGAATTCTTATTAATTAAAAAAAAAACAAATCATTTTTGATGTAAATGAATTGAAAAATTGATTAAATTTTTAGATTCTATTTCGTAACATTTACTATAAATAATCATATTTAATAGTTAGTTTTATTATTACTAATAAATAATGAAATTATGGTACATGAAGATCATGAGAATTAAATTTTGATTATATCTATTTAGAAGATTGATGAATTTAATTAATTTAATTATCATCATTTGAAAAATAATTGATTATTCTCCAAATTTCTATACAAATAATGTTTTTTTTCATTTTGATCCTGCTTTTGTATTGCACTCGAACAGAAACCAACCAATAGTTTTAGGTTAATTTTGGTGCAATTCTCCAAAAAAATCTAGTTTTGGTTCAAAGTTCCAGAGCAATCTCTACGTTCAGTAGTTTTATTACACAAATCCGAATGCCGGCCTTGAAAACATAATAGAAAATAGAATATCCTAAACACACTATGTAATCATCGATAGACTTTGATTGATTCATGAATATACAATAAAATTGTAAATATTAATATTGTAATTAAAATTTACAAGTACTTCCGCTATATCTAATGTTAAAAATTAATCTTGTATTATGACGGGGATGAATTGTTATCACTAATTGTAGAAATTTTTTTCCCCCCCCCCCCCCATTTTTTATAGTATAAGATTTAAAATCATAGAATATAGGGTAATTAACACAAAAAAATCTGTAAATTATGGGATCATTAACAAACTTGGTTCTTAAACTATGTTCGTAATAACGCTCTTCAAACTATTTCGTCATTATTATAAAACAACCCTCAGTGGGAGCCCGCCCATCTAATTTTAACAAATTTTTTTTTTATAGCAGGACTTGCTTATTAAAACAGTGAGCTCCCGCTATAGAGAAAGAAAAACGAGTTTGATCTTATTCAGAGAAACATTTTAATAGCGGGATCACGCTCGTAAACAACGGGCTCCCACCGCTCGATACTTTAGATGTGAACATCAGTCCTCTCTCTCTCCGCGCGACAAAACCATCCCTCTTCGACACTAAACCCTTACTTCTATGCGAAAATTTCTTGCATTTTCGTGGCCAAATATGTTGATTCTTCTTCCTCAAAATAATTATTTGTTGATTCCATCATTTTTCATCCAATTTATTAGTTTTTTGGTTGTCTAACATGTCTGAATGACGTCAATAAATGATGGGCGGGTGGAGGTAGTGATTTAACATTTCATTTTTCCTATGTTCGATTACACTTCTTTGAAGTTATTATGTAGGAATCTTAATTTGGATGATATGTTGCTTTAGACGATTTCAACAAGTAGTTAACCAAAAAACATGGAGGGGGATTTTTTTTGGACCTCTATATGGCGAGCTTAGTAGAAATAGTAATAACAATGGACATTATGAAAGATCTTTGGGGTGTGTGACACAATTCTCGCATTCTCGGGATATAAGATCACTTCAGGCACAACTTTTGCTAGTGCAAGCGTGGGGAAAACACACAAATGGAAACAAACCTCACATGACATATTTATGGTTTAACACATGTTGACACAAGTAAATATTTTATTTCACTAGTGAAAATACAATAACTGATCGAACTCTAACATATATTGTGTTTCTTGTGTAGAGTCCTTTATGTCCGCGCCGTGTAAGTGAAGTCTGTTCCTAATGAGTATAGAAATGAAAAAACTCTTAAAAATCTAAGCATTGGCGCATGAAGGTGTGCAACACGAAGGATGGAGAGGCATGAGAAACATCCCTTGACTAGGCTGGCAGTGTCAGTGGCTTTGCTTCTCTTCGTATAGCTCCTGAATTGTTGCACGTTGTCGAGCATCACCGTTGAGTTGCAATATAATCTTGGATTTGTCAGAAGTCTCCTTTCAACAGTCGAAACAAGATGTTCTCCTCTCATAGCTATGGGCACAGTACGAGATGGGATGAGTATGAGGTGGTTGACATGGAGCATCCCTTTATCTGAACATTCTGAGAACTAGATGTGAGTTGCGGCTCTGATGAGGTAGAGACTTGTGATAGCATGAACACCCATTCACGTCGGACTTCAAACATTTAGGTCCAAAACAGGTGCTTTATCAAAATATAACATAATTTTCCTAAAAAACTCGCAAAATAATACTGGCAAATCTCAAAATGTTCAATGATTTTTATGAATCAACAGTTACTAAGACCTTGGTTTGATTGTAGGTCATGCCAATATTAAACCATGTGACTCAATAATTTTTACCAGAAATGATATTTTCTCATTATATATTTCTTCATGAGATACAGATTCTGACAGCTCATAAGATTTTGTTTCGTGATAGAATTGTGGGGGATATCAAATGGTGAATACCTATCCGGCTTTGACATTTAATCCTTCAATTTTGGTTGTTAAAACCTAGCAATGTTGGAATTTCGAGAATCTGCCAAGCAAACTCAATGCTCCTTCATTATTTCTAATAACTCAGCATCCCAAGAAAACATGATAATATTCTTTCACACGCTCTCCCATCGACAAATCAAATCAAATTCATTTAAAATTATTGGGTTGAACGATTATTTGACCAGGAATGTATGACTTCAGCGCAAGAGGATGTATGGTTCGAATCATATTAGCAGAAAATAACATAATAAGTCTCTCACAACATCACTTCTAAATTTGCACATCAGTTAATCGATTTAACAAAAAAAAAAGACATGCTCGATGGTCAAACAGACTAGTATCAGAGCACATTGTATCGGTTGTTTTGAGAGTGAACTTGGGAGAGAAATTTTTTGTCGCCGTTTGATGAAGCATTTGCAAAACAAAGAGTTGGAGAAGAGAAAAATCTAGGAGAGGGGTGGTACGCCCGGAGGCAGGCATAATAGAACGTCGGGTCAAGCAGACCAGATACTCCCAGAGGACCCGATCACCAGCCCAATGTTGGTTCGCAGAAGAAACTTGAAAATAATTAAAAAGTCAAGTCAATAGTGACTATATATATAGAGCGATAAAAGAACATAACCAGTTTTAATAAGGTTTACAAGTTCATATCACAAAATCCAATTAAACTCTACGAGTTCAAATAAAGGTCAAAGTACTTTCCCCAGGAATTAACTAAACATTCAAAATGCTGAAAGAATAAACGAACTGCTTCTAAGCTCCAGCTACCTCATATTCTGTTCTTCCATAGGGAATCTGTAGGGGTAGGTAGAAATTGTCGTAACCCTTGGCCATCAACTATAGCCATTGGCAATTTCGTCTGAAATACGTCAAATCAACCTTGTATAATTTGTATGACTAACACAGAGGTACTGGTTTTATGCCATTTGTCCACTTGGTGGATTTAGTAGACAGGTGGTTTAACAGTGGTTGATAGTATGCGTAGAACACCAGTTTTAGACAGCAATTAATTTCTCGACAAATTAATTTTCCTTCGCGGGAACTTGTTGGAATAACACTTTCTCTTCATATGACGGGAATGCCGAAAGAAAGAATAGAATTAACTATCAGGGCCATTGCTGGCTCGGGGGGGACCGTAGAAGGAAATGCTCAAAGAGCATGAAGGGAAAGATTCCAAGACAGGCTGTCCGGAATGCACTCCTTGGCAAATGCGGAATACTGAAAGCATTCCCAAAAGTAGCATTTTTGGAACTTCCCAGGTTTTAAAATCTCTTCTCTGCTGCATTGTAAGAATTGGGAAGCCCCTCCACATCCGACTAGCCTCTGCCACTGTCTTGCCAGGATGGTAATACGCCAGCGTGTTAACACTGGTGTTACACTCTGTGGCGTTCGCTAGCAGATGGGAACGGGAAACAGACCAACTTACATTTTCAGGGAGCACGGGTTATTTGGGTGGACCCGAGAGTGACAAAAGGGTCTAATTATGTCATTTGAATCATCAATGGGCTCCAGTGTACATAACCAAGTACAATAAAAAAATGTCAAAAGTGAGTTTCAGCGCTTTTGCTTGTGCTGTAACAAGTATCAGAAAAAAAAAGAGACAAAGTCCATTATGGGATTGTATTACAGGTGCTGGTATGAGAATATCAACTAGTTCTGAATTCCCCTTTCACAATAGTGTAGATGATATCGTAGAGGAGAGGAGAGAGAGAGAGGCGTACCTTAATATTATGCATACCTTTTTGACAAAGCAAGCTAGAGAAAAACGAACCACAACGTGAACAGTAAAGGAACTCTCTACAATAGAAAAAGGAAATAAAGAGATCAAATTTTCCATTTGCAAGCCTCTCTCTGTACATTAGGCTCACAAAAGGGTAGATAAGTCTATCCATTTTTTAACATCCAAAAGCACTATTAAACACAGTCTTGCTGGGCTTCCTGCTCAGATCGGAATTAATGAGGGCGCCCATTAGCTGCAAAACTTTCCCACAATCCTTCTGACGAGGATACGATGACAGTGTCACGAATAAGATTTGAACTCAGGAAGCGCATGCCAGTCTCGGATTCAATTCCTCCCTCAATTGATCAAAGTGCACCCAGCATAACCAACAAGATCGAAAATCTTGAGGCTTTTAAGAATACACTTCTCACAAGACGCTGACGTTCATCCAAAATGTTTTCTAGCACACAAAAACAGGCAGGAATGAGCCTCCTCAAAGCCGTGAGTCTTTACTTATCCTGTTTTCAACGAGAACATGATGGCCTCAAGAGGACCCACCAAAATGCAAAGAGAATCAGAAAAAGTTGTTGCCAATCAAGATTTGTGGGTTCATGTGCTTGATCTGTTTCGACGGGGGCGGGTTGATTCGATTCCAAATGGCCCTCTTGCGGGTTTCGGGGTCACAGATCGAAAGGAGGAGAACCATGTTCTTTAAAGGCTCGCACACCGTCCAAATTTTTTCCGTGGCAAAACAAGGACGCAACCCGTCTCTGGTATTGGACATGGGATGAGCCCATTTCCACCGAGGGGTTTTAGGATCTGTGAGATTCGCATCCATAATTTCGACATTAGACGCTACTTGATCAGCTAGTAAAAACATTAAGAGTCAGTTGTGCACTACATTTAGAAATAATCGTATTCTCATTGTTTCCCTCATGTTTACTGCAAACTGCACGGGAAAAGGGAAGCCGGATTGACATCTACTAATAACGCGATAGCATGAAGAAGAACGCCACAACAAACTAAAATATTTTCAACACGTCATGAACTTCTTTCCAAAAAATCCCAAATTTCATACATTGTGTTCTTTTCTTTTAATCCCAATTTAAAAGTATATAATAGAGATCATAGCACCATAGCACCTGCTCTTGTATAAAAATGGTGGCTCTGCAACTCTCGCCAGTCCAAGTTCCGTGGTGGAAGATGAGAAGACGCGGTCATGGTATATTGCCATCTGCAACAGATTTCGATGACGTTAAAAAACTATTTCAACCCTTCACCTACACATGAAAGTAATCTTCAACGCCTAAATTGAAAAAAAAATGCAAGTGTTGTATTTCAATTATAAATCATGAAAATAATGAAGAATCAGCCTTGGAAAGAAGCAGAAGAAGGCGCATAACTCGTAAATAACTCTTCTCACCAAAAACAATGTTGAAATCTAAGTAAATACCAGTTAAAATCGTAAAAACAACGAATCATAATAGCGCATTAGCAAATTTGTTCTCCATAAAGAGTAAACATTTGCAAATGTACATTCACAATACGTCCTTGGACAGGATATGTAAATTTTCAAATGAGGAAATGAAAGCTTCTAGTGCGGCGTCGGCATGGCCGCAGTTTTGGATTTTTTCACCTATCCTTAGCTGCTTATAAGCCACCATAAACTGCTTGAATGAATAAACAGTTGCCACATATATTGGGGACAAAACAAGGATTTGGAACCCAATCAATTACGGGCATCGTACATATACACAGAATTAAGCAGAATATCAACCAAAACTCTTTGTCGTGCTATATAAAAATCCACTTAAAACAAGACAGCTTATTTACCCAACAAAAAGTCGGGCGCGGATTGACAGAACGCATTACATTAAATCCATGCATACTAAAGACAAAAACTAAACACTAAAATATGATCTATATACCAACGTGATTTTGCTAGACAAACAAAAGCAAAACAAAATTCAGGCACACTACATGTTCGGACTAAAAACGAACAGCTCTCCCCATATGCATAGATAATGCATCCTGTAATGGGATAAGAAACAAGTTGAAACTCGAATAAAAGACCCAATTCCAGAATACTTTCTTTTAATTTTCTTTTTTTTTTCAATTTTTTCAGCCGCCAGAGAGAAAGGGCGTATTCGCAACAAAACTGTTTCTGTGTAAAACCAACAATAAATCCAGAGACGAGAACGAGAAAGCAGTGAGCTCAAGCAGAACGAGGAAAAGACCAAACTCCCAACAGAATTCGAATTCTGAATCAAAGAAGTCAAAAAGGAAAAGGAAAATTTCATACCGGAAGAGGAGGGAATTGCCGTGATTCTGCGTCGAAGTCGCTCTCACAACAGAAGACAGTGTACCAGAAGAGGAGGTCGAAAACACTTTCGCTTCAACAGATTGCTTTCAAAAGGCCACGTGACAGTCAACTCCAAACAGACGGAAGAGAAGATGAATTGGTTAGTACGCTTGATGACGTTTCCAGGCCAATGGGGTTATTTGGAGACGACCGTTCAGACAGAAGAGGGCTTGATTGGTCGCGTTCTTGACACTCACAGCCAAAGAAATCATTACCTTTTAGCCTCTCCAAACAAATATCCGAGACAAAAAAGTTAGCTTTTTAAGGAAGAGCTAGAAGCGATTAGATCAGAAGAAGAGAAGGGTAAGAAAAAATCGAATCAGTGACGAGGCGATGTGAAACGGATGTGTGGAAAAAAAAAGGATAATCTGCTCGTTTTCAAACCGATCTGGGTGTGGAAAAGTGTGGGGTTGACTTTGTCTATACTATTTCGACGACCGTCGCTTCCGATTTCAAATTGTTTTTTTGCTTCGTATTTTCAATTTGTTATGCGGACCCATAAATATACACTACCAATTTATATAACAATATTAATAAATGCATATGCATGCATGTATTAAAATGTGAAATCTTGCATTCCAGCTTCAAGATTACATTTTTTGGGTTTCCGATGTAGGTAATAATGTTCGCCCGAGATGGAAAAAGCACCAATTTTTATACTGAATATACAACCAAATTACATCGCCAAGACTCAAAAAAAACTACAATATTGGCTATCCAAATGAAAGCGAAAAATCGATATAAAAAATTAATCCTTTTTTAGAATATAGACCTATTTTTTAAAATTGGAGATAGAGGGTATCTGTCAATCTATAGGCTGATCAACAAGAATGATGTGTCATTTATTGAAAAACAAGAAAAACATATGGGGGGTTGGAGTGTGCCAATACTCCCGTAATCAAATAAATTAAATCAAGTTGTTTCCTAATTAGATTTTTACGCTTTATGGAAACTGAAAGACAGATATAGCCACCTTCCAAATTGTTCTTGAATGTCCTTGAAGAAACAGTAGCGGACCACTCCTTATGGCCTTCGGCTGAGAAGCAATGTGCCTCCCACCCTTCATATAATAACCTACAATCCCCCATATTCAAACCTCATCAAAAAACTAGAAACAAAAAAAAAAAAAAAAAATCCCATTTTTGATTGATACTTCAATGTATAAACGTGGATACGGGGAACTACTCAGAGCTTACGGAATGGGGCGGGAATAGTTAGTCTCTGCTGCAAACATTGAATCATAAACAGCTGCAGTTGGAAGGGCTGTTTTCTCTCTTCAGGAATGGTTCATGATTAAAAAACAGATTCAAGACTGAATACAACAATATTTTGTAATTGATTATGAATCATTCATTTGATGGAAGATATAATGACGTCGGGGCTTAAAAGGTCTCACGGTTTGTTCCTTGGGAAAAGAGCATTAGTCTCGCCCAATTCGCGTAAGTGTTCTATGAGTCCCAAAGCTTGTTTTTAAAGCAAAGATAGGAAAACACTAAAAATTTAGTGCTCAGAAACAAATGGCGAGAATGTATCCAAAATCCGATATATATATGAAGTGTGAGCACATTTGTCAAGTATAAAAATTATTTCTTTGTCCATAAAGAACATCTGTCATCGGTATCAGGACAAAATTATGAGAAAGTATTCCCTCTGCAGATGCATTATAGCATCAAAGGTCTCATTTTCATCAAAGAATCAAAGACTTCTAGTAGGCAATCATAGCGAAAACGTTCGCTACAGGGTGAATGAGAAGACCATTACATATTTCTAGTTCTGATAAGGATTTGCTCACCACTGGGATATCTAACTGGGTATCATCAACGTCAACACTTGGAAGAGTGATGAGCAAAGCCCTGTCAAAAAAAAAAAAAAAAAAAAAGATTTCCTGCATCTCTCACCTAACAAGACAACCAAAAAAAAATTTCCTCCTGAATTTTGCCAATTACATATTGATTCATAGGGAATTAAATTTTTTAAACGTAATGATCTTTGGACTAAATCTTTAAACAGTGGAAAAAGTATAGTAGAAGTAATGATAGTGCAATAAACGATACCTATTAATTGTACATATTATAATGTCACTATGAGGTTACATACAAGAAGATGGAAAGGTAAGTGTAGTCAATACCGGCGCCTCTGGGAAATAAATTAGAATGTTGGCTATAGGCTCTCATATTATTTAGAACTACAAGAGGTGATGTTTAGAACATGATTATGTTCTTTTTCGTAATTTATAGCGGTAGTAATAGAAAGTGAGAGAGTAAAACTTACTCCAAAAGCTAACTCAAAAAGTGAGGGAATCTCCCTCATATTTATACAAGACCGCTTGCTTTGGTTCTGTCGACGTAGGACAACACTAGTTACAGCTAACAGATAATTTTTTTGTTCCTTTGTTTTTTTTTTTTCATTGTCTAGCGGTTTTCATTGGCCATCAATCGTATAGATTCTAGCTTTGATGCCATCTATAGAAAGTGAAAGGGTAAAACTTACTCACTCCAAAAGCTAACTCAAGAAGTGAAAAAATCTCCGTTATATTTTTACAGGACCGTTTGCTTTGATTCTGTCGATATGGGACAACATAACATATTGTGATCACACAATTACTAGAATAGTAATAAGTTAAGTAAAAGTTCAAATACACAAATCCAATGGACGGGCATGTTTATTAATAAAATGAAGATAAGAAACCAACTAACATGCAACTTTAATGAGCTTTGAGCCATAAAATTCAAGCATGAGTAACCAAATCAGAAAATAAGTAAAAAAATGAGGCGAAACCTGAAAAGAAAATGTAATTGCTGTAGACATTTAATACGTGCAAGAGTTTATGTGTTTCCTAGTATGAGAATTTTAACAAATTGAACATGATTTACTTGTGCCAAGGGTGACACTCGTGGACTGATGCCCTTCCGCTCCATTGTGGCTTAAGTGCATGCTATTCTCAGCTCCCTGCAAACAACAAGTAAAGAAAGAAGGCAAAACAGCAGTAATTCATATATTTAATGCTAGAAAATAAATTGAAATGAGAGTCAAAGAATAAGTAAACTTAAGGTATCACCACCAAGAATAGCTGCTCTAAAAATAGCCATCAGGTTCAAGCCTATTTACACTGGCAACACAAAAAACATGCTGTCATAATACAAATTTGCAGAGCGATAGGTAATTAATCCAAACTTCAGCTATGAAGTGGAGTTAATTTAATCACTTAATTAAAAGTTTTTTTGCTGAATTTTTATTTCATTTCTGATTTCAAACAAGGACATGCTCTGGCATAAAGTAACACAATTTTGAGTTTTGTGATTCTCAAAGACAATTGGTGATGGCCATTTGCTGGGTTCTTTCCACTAAGTTTTGCGGCTCGAACCAACTCTCGTAACTAGCCTCCTTTTGCAAGATCTTGGAACCTGGCTGGTGGAGACACTCATATCATCAATGTTATCATTCTACCTAAGTCTGAATATGAGTTCACGCAAGCAATAGATAATCTTAAATTTCGGAAGGAGACAAGGTTGGGTGCAAAAACCTGAATCATGGCACCTGGAAGATCATTAGTCCAATGGAGACCCACACGGATTATATCAGATCCACTGAGTTACACCAAATAGCAAAGCATTAAGTATTAGTAATTACTAACAAAAAAGATTTTTATAAATGAATGGAACGAACTAGAAGGTACACAGTAACTAAAAGCATTTGTTATTAGTGAAAAATAACAAGGTCTCCAGTGTACCTTTCTTAACTGGCAGATATTCTTCATCACCAACTACAAAACCAAGTTCGATGTTGTCATTAAGAGAACCGCAGCTTCTCTACACCCTTTTAACATGTCATCAGATGTATCCATCATAATGAGATTCTCAATAGCACTGTAGACAATATAGTATTTTGTAGTTGAATAGCACACAAACATTCTGAATAAAATTAACAAAACTTGACAAAGAAGGTTTTTTTTCTATTCTTGGTACTACCAGTCATACATTTTATATAAACTAGTCTACGGAAAATCATATAAAAAAATGTAATTAAAAAGTTACCACGATCATGTATCAGGAGCCCTAACGCCTCTAATGAACCTCCCAAAACATAATGATACAGGAAATGTCTTTTTACCAAATCCTGCAAAAGGCACATGAGAAGCAATTATCTTAAAGAAAACACTTCTTACGGTCTATCTTAATGAAATAAATAACAAGACGGCATAATCATAAATGTTGATTAGTGAAATGATTATTAGATATTAATTACGACTTGGTTAAAAACATAACACCTTTTCTCCCGTATCGGTATGCATAATGACCTAATGGATAAAGACTGCTTCTTTTACCGGTATTGAGATTATGAAAATATTTACCATTATGTGTTGATAGAGCTGAGTCAAGAGACTGGTAAATAATGGTTAGGTAAACATTCTCCTTCCTTTCCGAACTGTTAAAACTATTTTTGGTTTTCACTTGAAATGATGTTTAACGACGTCAAACGCAGTGAAAACAGTCAGATTTTAACTTTCGTAGGAGAAATGCAGGCATTTACTAAAAGTTAACGAAAGGCGTCATTCTATGTGTCTCATACTTAATGCCATTGTATATTGAGAGAAATGTGGCAAACATAATTGAGGACAGAATTCAATAAAAAAATTGTCACGCATAATCTAACGCATTCTCACATGATGATGATGGAAAATTGAAACGTTTGAAAAAAAGGAGACCATAAGAATATTGAGTGATTAACCACATTTCGATGATCACACTCAAAGTATACTTTTGAATCAATAATTTCACTTCAACATCGAGAACACCGAAGAGGAAAATTAAACAGCAAAACAATATGCAAGAAACTTTTTATACTCTAGCGATCCAATAGATTACGGCAACCAAATCAACAAAAGAATCTTGGGGCGCATCAGCAGGCAGCCTCGGTCGCGCTGCCACAAACGAGAAATAAACGGACTTTGTCAAAGTCTCCCATGGTTTGACTTCAAATATCATCTGTCAATTTGAATCGAGATGTCCTACTAAACAAAACACTTTAAAATAGGATTTGTAAATATAAAATCGTTTTCATTACACGGAATCTTGTTCCTTGATTGAGGGGAACACACAGTCATTCAACGCATTCTATTAAATTAATTTCAATGCAAAACAATCATTTGGTGTTTAAAATATGGACAAAGTCGTTCCATCTGAGGATTAGAACCAAAACTAAGAAAACAGTCAGTTAATTGACAAGATAATTTATGGATCAATCATGCCAGATATGTTGGGGAGAAACGCCAAAGGAGAAGAAGGATAGCAATCGTAAGATCAAAACTGAGATATTCTGATGCAGCTCGTCCTTCAAAAGTGATCTTCGGGCACTTTTTAATTTGATTTTCCCTTCCTCCACCATCCCAGCTTGAACAAGTTAAACGAACTTTATCTTCCAACCAAAAAATAAACAATTTTTAATTAGTTGAACCAACCTGCTTGCGTTTGAGAAGGCGATCAAAGATCTTGATTTTCGAACTCTTGACGGTACTGTCTTCTTCAATATCATAGGTTTCAGTACAAATAGAAGCTGAAAGATGACTAGAGTGCAGCTCTTTTCTTCGTATTATTCCTCCTCCAGAGTGAAATGAGCTTAAATTTCTCATTAAGCCTCCCATTCTTGTGTACGTCATGTCACTGACCACCTGCCGGAAACCAAACGAAAAATTAGATTCACATAGCCTACAACCGCTTACAAACAAAATGGTTAAATGTTATGGTTTTCTATAACCAGTAGCAAATATCAACACAACAACAAAATACCCAGCAAAATCCTTTCTATTAATTCACAGCAAAATACAATAGGAGGATTACATCTACCGGCAAAATAGAATAGAGAACATGGAAGTAGAGTTGAGGGAAGGAAAGAAGAAGATAGAGAGGGAATACAGAAAGGGTTATAGAGGAGAGGGAATAAGAGAGACGAGAACAGTTGCAGTGAAGACGAAGAAGGAGATTACAACAAAGGGTTACACAGGAGAAGAAAGAAGACTCCAGCGAGGGAGAAGAAAGAGAAACAGAAAGAAAGGGAGACTCCCAACTAGATAGCCATCAGTGTTTTCCAAACACAGCCCAAAACAGCAGCCCATGACGTTAAATTATTGAATCAACGTACCCGTTTTTGATCGAAAAGACAAAATTATTCCTTTCGATTCGACCACTTTCGAAAACACGCTTTTTGGTATCCACGAAAGTAAAAGGCTAAAAAGAAACAGAAAACTATTTCGTAATCGTACATACAAAACTGACGAATTGTCGGGAGATTACAGCCGGCGGTGGGCAGACCTAGCGGCGCATGAAAGTAGACTGCTCCGGCGAGTTACAATCCTTCTCTGTTCATAAGGAAATGAAACTATACTCTCTATTTCTTGTTTATTTTCTCCGATAAAAGTGCAATTTTGCCGTAAATTGCTATTTTTTCATTAAAATGCACATTCATCACTTCTCCTGCAAAAAGCCCTCAACTCTCTCTCTCTCTCTCTCTCTCGTATCATTTTAGCGGAAGACATTTTCCCGAACCTTTTAAGCTCTTCGCCTTCGTCAAGACATTGAAACATCACCTCCATTGTTAGACTTTGAAGCTTTTTTTCGTCATTTTGATCATTCTTGAGCTACCCTGGCTATGAAACAACAATCTTAAAACATACAAATTCCGATTTGACAATGGGATTGCTTTGTCGGATTTGATTTTTGACTTTCTTCCTCTGGTTTTCCGTTGACAGCCAAGAATCTTGCTAATCGGGCTCTACGTTTTCCACCAATTGGATTTGCCAAAATTGTGTTGGGGTATTTTAGGAAATAAAAATACTGATAATCCAAACGATAAGGGTAAAAACGAACTTTACCCTTTTATTCATAATTTATAAATTAGAATAGAACAACTTTAGGAGAATAGTTGTCCAGAGTAGGGTTGGGCAATCCACGTAACCAAACGGATCCTTATCGATGAAAGCAATCCCTCTCTCCTGTCTATCTATGCGGCAGATATAAGGCTGCGTATCGGTTCTGCAACAGTGGAACTTGATGATTGTTGCATTGAAATCGATTTGAGAATGACGAACAAGAAGCAGTTAATGTCTTCAGCACCTTGGAGGGGGGAGAAAGAGGAGGAATTTTCCGACGCAAAGCTCAAGGTCACCAAGCAGCCAGGCGGTACTTCTACCATGCACGTTCCTCGCAAGAAGAGCATCAAATCGAAAAGCTCTAATGATAAAGACGACGATTCCTTAACCGAGATTGACCCTGAGCTCCGCTATAGCTTCCAGCGGAACTTCCAGGTTTAATTCCCTTCTTTGTTTTTGTCTCAAAAGGCTTATTGTATTTGGTTTCTGACTGGAGTTTTGTTTCGAAAGATTATGTTATCTTTGTGATTTTTCTGCGTGTTTTTGTTTTGAATTTGAGTTCTTTTGTTGTCTAGTTACTTTCTTGTGATGAAATTGGGGTTTATGGGGAAAATTCCATTACACACATTCCAATATAATGGCCTTCATTTGTTCGAAACTGGGAATAAGTCCACCGCTTCTCGTAGTCTCGTTTTAAGTTTCGTTCGTTTGGAGATGTTGGCTTTGACCGTGGGAATTATGAATTGTTTACTAGCTGTTCTGAATTTCTTTCACAGCCAATGTTCCATGGTTGCATGAATGCTTTCTCACTGAAACAATGCATTGCTTTTCATACACTGAGGAGAAGGTCCCAACAGATCGAAGCTAAAGAAGATGTACTCGGATAATGTTGTTGAAGTTAAAATTTGAGAATCCAAATAAAAATACTGAATAAAAGGGGGTGTGATTTTGTAAGAAAGCACCCAGTTTGATGGTGAAAATCCCCAAAAACATTTATAACGTTTCTCAAATTCAGGGTTTAGCAACTTTAGTTTTTCTTTGTTGCAATGAGATTGTTCCTCTTCTGTTTTCAATAATGTGTTTAATTACAAAATCTTTGATACCTGAGCTTCAATTATATGTACTGCTAATGCTTTTGGCTTTCAAAGTGACAATTCCATCACTTGCTTCTTGAAAATACACAGCTCTTCTGTTTGGCCTGTTACCAACATATTTCTACCTTTATTTTTATGTGGTTTTTTAAAAAGTACATTTTGAAGTGCAGTTTCTTCAACGAGTATTCAGCATTGACACTCTTGTCAAGCCTCTTCCACCTGCCATGGCTTATAATGTCTCCCGCAACTTGAGCTTCTTCACAAGAATTTTCACACAGTTCTTTGGTAAGTGTTTCTTTAGATGAACTGAGATTAAAAGAGACATTTTTACGGCTGCCGAAAAAGTGGTTTTATACTTGTTTTTCTAAGAATTTGAACTAGAAGGTCGAAGATACGATTCAGGAAGTGTCATATTTCCAAGTGTCATGTGCTAAATAAGGTCATGTGATGATTCAGATTCTTATGGTCCATGCTTCAATCCATGAGAAACTTGTAATTTTCACAGGAAAATATGCATTAATTGATTAAATTGACCTTAATCAAACAACTGAGTTTTAAAGATAGAAAAGAAAACCTTCAATTCAAGCCTGTTTCATTATCTTGCCACAATGATATGCCGTCGAAAATAGTAAGAAACCATTTAATTTAAGTTTTTGAAGTCGTTCTTCATGGTCGACTTCTTGTTTGCAATTGATTAACCCGCTGCAATGTTGATTTGTATTTCCAGATCCGGAAGGTATTGCAAATGCACAGAAATCACTTGGGCTCGGACAGGAAGAGAAAGCTCGTCGCGTTCGCTAAAATAAAAGCAACCAAAAAATAAGAAACAAAGAAGCAAGAGGGAAAGGTACAAGTTGTGTGTGAATCCTATACAATCTTCACTTTCTCAAACTTATCTCTCTTATGTTATAAACTTCGATTCGATATACATAGCCAATTTGTCTTCGTGTCATGTTGAAGAACATCTTATTTGTTGTTGAAATTATTGATTCTTGCTTGAAGTAGATAAACAATATTACATATCTTTACAAAAGGAAGAGATCAATCTCTTAATTTCAAACAAACGTTACAAATCTCCATTTATTACATTTACATTTCCATCGCATTTGTAATCTAAGCTAGTAATGATACTGCTGGAGTGGAGAGGCTAAGACATGGATTAGTTACAACATGCAGGAATCTAATACCTAGGCAGGGCGTAGGAATTGGTCACTCATGAGAACCTCCTCGCCAGTAGCCCCATTTATTCAGTCCACATTCTGATAAAAAGTTCTGATAATCCCGTTCGAGTCTTTCGTAATTATGAAACGTTTCTTCGTGTGAATTTTGTGACTCGTCTTCCAAAACACTCTATAACTCAAACCAAATGGTAAGATTTTCAGTAACAAGTCCTCAAAAAACCAAAAAAAGTGTACAACAAACTCACATTAGAATCTACCATTGATTTCGCATCCAAACTATCGGGATCCCGTAAGTCACTGAGAGCAGATTTCCATCCGCCGCTTCTAAATCTACAATCTTGGCCCTCGGATTTATGTATTCTGTCGTGTTTGGACAGCCCGGAGAGTCTAGTACACAAGGCAACAATGATGCATCTGATGCAAAGGGCTATAAAAGGAACCAGAACTAGAAGATACCCTGTATTTTTAACCTGATTTTTCAGCAGGGAGGCAACATTAGAATAGTTTTAGGAGTGTCTTGATTTCCAGAAAAAAAAAAAGATAAACCATAGGTACATGAGCTAGATGAGGCGAGATAAAACTTTTCTGATCCAGAGAACCGTGAATCTGATCTTGTAAAAGAAAGTTATCACCAATCTGGATAATGCACAAACATCAGGATTATATTGGTTCAGTTCAGTATAAGAACAAAATCGATTTTAAATAACAAATCTTAAACGATGGTGGAAGTTCCGGCCTGCTTACCACTCGAGTGTCTCCTATGGCAGAAGGAATATTTAGTCGCTGTCCTCTGAAAACAGGGTCGATAACCACCATATTCGCGTTCGCTGCTGCAATGGCCTTTGAAGGAACCCCATATAGCTTTGAAATCGAATTCAAAGTTTCCCCCCTGGCAATAAAAGTTCTTGTGAAATTTTTGAGAAGAATCCTTTAATTATAATGACAAAAACAAGTTATTGTTGTCTTTTCGAACTAGTTAATGTTCTTAAGCTTTTGAATTAAGTTCAAAAAATAGAAATCGAAGTGGGTTATTCTTGATCAGCAAAATGAACCCATTGCAGGTTTTCACATTAAGTACAAGAAAACAGGAGGTTTTCTTAAAACTATCCAACCAAACACAAGAACAATCCACTTTATGGAAGAAAATGAAAAAAGCTAAGCAAGAGTTTCTCTGGTTTACTCTTTAACAACATGAACCAAGTCGTGGTTGGTGGAGGGTTGACCCTTTAACATCTCCTGAACCTGAAACCTCCATATCTGTCAGCAGAAAATATCCTGGTGGAACTCAGTCTGTGTTTAAGATATAATCAACCAGAACCAGTTATTCTGTATGGTTTAACTCCAATGTTACAATTCTCTTTCATGGAAAAAAGGCCGAAAATAAACAGAGAGAAGAGATTCCAGAGGCATAATTTAGCAATCCCCTTTTGAGAAAACTAAGAATGTTAAAACATCATCGGAGTGAAAATTTCCTTCGCAACCAAACAGAGCAAAGTAAAAGCGATTGCGTATACGAGAAAGATGGAATAAGTACCAGAGCGAGACCTCTCAATTGCTTCTTGAACAATCTCGCAGTATTAGGCCAAGATTGAACATGAAGACTGAAACAAATCGAATGAAAAACATGAAAATACTGGAAAACGAAGAAAAGAGTTCTCCAATTGAACCAAGAATTGGAAGAAAATGAAGAAGAAGAAGACACCTCTGTTTTGGAGATGGGTTCGTCGTATTGGGAAGGGAAGGGAAATTGTCTGCTCTCTGCCTCTTGCTTAGCTTCACTTCCATCACACAATCCGGCGAAGCCTGATCGTCGCTATCAGTCTCATTAAAGAACCCTTTTCACGGTCCTTATTACTCTCATGAAATGAAATAATTTAAAGATTAAATACTAGGGTTTTGTTTTGATTTCTCTAAAAATATTGAATAAATTAGTTTCAATATTCCAATCAAATCGTCAATCAAGCATGCAAGCTTCTGAGCCATTGTTTTGAAATTTGTCAAATGAGTTGACAAATCTCAAGACATTTCTAATTGTCCAGTCCACATCGAAAAACGTAAAAACCCCATCTTTAAATACTTACTGCCATGTCGGAACTTCGTCTTCCTCTCTGCTCTGCAACCAAAAAAGCAAAAAAGGAAAACCAGAAACTTGTTTCATTTATTATCACTCTCGATCTTCTCACCGTTCAACCACAACCCATAGATCTTGTTTGGGTTATTTTCTGTGTAAAGCATTGGGAATCAAAGACTGATATTTCAATTTACAGCTCCATTTTTTGCTTTCTCTTCTTCTGGGCATTCATTACAAGTTTTTAAGATCATTTTGTTTCTTCATTTACATCCATTTCTGTCATACCAAATCGGATCAAAAAGTCTATCTCCAGAACTGCTGATGAAATTTCCAAGGGAAATTACCAATTAAAATATTAAAGTATACTTTTATTATATTTGAAACGTTAATGTATAAATTTTAACCCTCCAATCCTTAAACTATCAAAAAATATCTAAGAAAATCAATCACCGCGGCCGTCCGTTCACTGTTTGTTTTACATTTTTCCCGTAAAACAGACAGACGCTTAAAAATACCGTCCATCCGTCTACTGGTCACTCTATTTTTTACGGTAGAACGGACAGACACTGTTTTTAAGCGTCCGTCTGTTCTGTTCACGTGAGCAATGAACTGACGTTGTTTTTAAGCGTTCGTTACTGTTCTTGTTAGTTCTTTCTTTATTTTATAAATTAATTTTTAAAAAAATACTAAACGACATTTAAAAAATTTACCACATGTTCACCACGTCATGAGAAGATAATCTGAAAATTTTTGTAATTTTCTAACACTCGTATGATTTATTATAATTTTAGTGAATTATTTTATAAAATATACGTAACAACGTTATAATAAATCATACAAGTGTTATAAAATTATGAAAATTTTAGATTATCTTCCCATAATATATTCAAAATGTGGTAAAATTTTCCATAAAATCCAATATCGTTTGATATCTCTTTAAAATAGCCCTCATAATATTTACCTCCATTTTATAAATTAATTTTACAAAAATATCAAACGATAGTAGATTTTATGGAAACTTTTATCACATGCTCACTATAGTATGAAAAGATAATCTATAAATTTCATGATTTTATAACATTTGTATGATTTATTATAATATTTTTATGTACGTTTTATAAAATAATTAACTAAAATTACAATAAATCATACAAATGTTAGAAAATCATGAAAATTTTCATATTATCTCATCATGACGTGGTGAACATGTGGTAAAATGTTTAAGTAAATTCGATATGGTTTAGTATTTTTTAAAAATTAATTTATAAAATAAAGAATGAACGAATGTGAACAGCGTCCGTCCGTTCACTGTTCACGTGAACAGTACGGGCGGACACTTAAAAATAGCGTCCATCCGTTCTACGGTAAAAATATAGAACGGACGGTGAACGAACGTCTGTCACGGTTGATTTTGTTAAATTTTTGATAGTTTAAGATTTAGATCGTTAGAATTTATACTTTAATGTTTTAAATACATTAAAAGAATATTTCAAGGTTTTAATCGGTAATTTTCCAATTTCTAAGCAACCACGACACTGAATTATGACTGTGTTGATCAGAAAGATGAAGTTGCATTGAATTCCAAGGTTGTGCATGCAGGAGCTTAATTTATTAAACATTCTTAAATTCATGAAAAGTTATATAGAACAGAAAACGTAACATTACAACACGAACCAGTGTTTCACTTCAAATTGTTCATACAAATTATATGAAATCTTTTACTTTCGATCATATTGTTCGTTTTTATAGAGAGAAAGTACTAGAAAAATTAAGGAAAATTACCAAAAACAACCGCAAAGTATCGGTTTTTTTCAATTCCAACCACGAAGTATTATTTTTAACAATTTAAATCACGACGTATCGAAAAAGTACCAAAAACGACCACGCCGGACGGACGCAAAAAACCGCCGTCCGTCCGGGTCACTGTTCACGTGAACAGTGCGGACGGACGTAAAAATACCGTCCTCCGGGTCACTATTCACGTGAACAGTGACTTGTTTACGTTCGTTTTTTTCCGTTTTATAAATTAATTTTTAAAAAATAGTAAACGATATTGGATTTAGTTAAAAATTTTATCACATATTCCCAACGTTATGGGAAGATAATCCGAAAAGTTTCGTGATTTTACAATACTTATATGATTTATTATAATTTTTTTACGTATGTTTAATAAAATAAATAACTAAAATTATAATAAATCGTACAAGTGTTAGAAAATCACGAAACTTTTTCAATTATCTTCTCATAACGTTGGGAATATGTGATAAAATTTTTAACTAATCCAATATCGTTTAGTATTTTTAAAAATTAATTTATAAAACGGAGAAAAACGAATGTAAACAGTCACTGTTCACGTGAACAGTGACCGACGGACGTATCTGTTACCGTCCGTCGCACTTGTTCACTGACAGTGACCCGGACGGACCGCGTTTTTTTTGCGTCTGGAAGGTTACTGGTCACGTGAACGTAGCCATGTAATTTTTTTTTTGCTGTTTTATAAATTAATTTTTAAAATAGTAAACGATATTGGATTTAGTTAAAATTTTTATCACATATTCACCACTTATGAAAGATAATCTTAAGTTTCGTGATTTTCTAACACTTGTAGATTTATTATATTTTATTTATTATTTATCAAACATACGTAAAAAAATTATAATAAATCATATAAGTATTGTAAAATCACGAAACTTTTCCGATTATCTTCTCATAACGTTGGGAATATGTGATAAATTTTATCTAATCTAATATCGTTACTATTTTTTAAAAATTAATTTATAAATAAGAATTCACGAATGTTCACAGCGTCCGTAGAAACACCGTTACTGTTCACGTGAACATACGGCGGCCACTTAAAATGCGTCCCTTCCGTTCTACGGTAAAAATATAGAACGGAACGTTTGCACGAACGTGCTGTCACGGTTGATTTTGTTACTTTTTTGATGTTTAAGCATTAATCGTTAGAATTTATACTTTAATGTTTTTTAATACATTAAAAGAATATTTCAAGGTTTTAATTTCATTGCTGTATTTTTCCAATTTCTAAAGCAACCACGACACTGCAATATACTGTGTTGATCAGCAGATGAAGTTGAATGGATTTCCAAGGTTTGCATGCAGGAGCGTTATTTATTAACTTCTAAATTCATGAAAGTGTAATAGACAAAAACGTAACATTACAACACGAACCAGTGTTTCACTTCAAATTGTTCATACAAATTCTTATGAAATCTTTACTTTCGATATATTGTTCGTTTTTATAGATGAACGTACTGAAAAATAAGGAAAATTACCAAAAAACAACCGCAAAGTATCGGTTTTTTTCAATTCCAACCACGAAGTATTATTTTTAACACATTTTAATCACGACTTATCGAAGTACCAAAAACGACCACGCCGACGGAACGCAAAAAACCGCCGTCCGCCGGGTCCCTTCACGGTGAACAGTGCTGGACGGACGTACAAATACGTCCGTCCGGTCCTTATCACTTGCACAGTGACTTTTTTACCGTTTCGTTGTTTTATCCGGTTTAAATTAATTGTTAAAAAATAGTAAACGATATTGGATTTAGTTAAAAATTTTTAATGCACATATTCCCAACGTTATGGAAATAATCCGACAATTCGTGATTTTACATACTTATATGATTTATTATAATTTTTTTACGTATGTTTAATAAAATAATAACTACAATTATAATAAATCGTACAAAGTGTTAGAAAAGATCCCGAAATTTTTTTTTTCAATATCTTCTCATAACGTTGGGAATATGTGATAAATTTTACTAAATACAATATCGTTTAGTATTTTTTAAAAAATTAATTTATACAACGGAGAAAACGAACGTAAACTGATCACTGTTTATCGTGACCATGACCGGACGGACCTTAGTTGTAGCCGTCCGTCTGCACTGTTCACGTGAACAGTGACCCGGACGGACAGCGGTTTTTGCGTCTGGAAGGGTACTGTTCACGTGAACAGTAGCCTTTTAATTTTTTGTTTGCTTGTTTTTATAATTAATTTTTGTTAAAACTAGTAAACGATTGGCTTTTAGTTTAAAATTTTTGCTCAAATATGCACCCACGGTAATGAGAGCTACTCTGAAGTTTCGTGATTTTCTACCACTGTACATTTAGTATAATTTTAGTTATTTATTTTTATAAAACATACGTAAAAAAATTATAATAAATCATATAAGTATTGTAAAATCACGAAACTTTCGCGATTATCTTCTCTAAACGTTGGAATAGGTGATTACATTTTATCTAACCTAATACGTTTACTATTTTTTAAAAAATAATTTATAAAACGAAAAAAAACGAATGTAAACAAGTCACTGTTCACGTGAACAGTGACCCGGACGGACGGCGGTTTTTGCGTCCGTCCGGCGTGGTCGTTTTTAGCACTTTTTCGATACGTCGTGGTTTAAATTATTAAAAATAATACTTCATGGTTGGAATTGAAAAAAATCGACACTTTGCGGTTGTTTTTGGTAATTTTCCAAAAATAAAAGATTTCAAGAAGAAGATTGGAAAAACGTGGGGAAGAAAGTGGTCGGAAGTATTCATATTGACCGCTACGAAAAGACAACATATGAATTCATTTATTACTTCTGCAACTACCCTCTTTCCGTCTCTATTAAACTTCACCATCAATTTCCCTCTCTTCCATCTCTCTCTCTCTCTTTCAGTTCAAATATTAACGCAAGGGAAACTAGCAGACGCTCAGGCATGGCGGAGCAGAAGAAAGTAACGTGGTCTGTGTTGTTGGTGGTGTTTCTGTGTGCAGTTGCCGGGCAAGAAGATGGAGACCCATTGCCGCAAGGTGGAGGGAGAAGCGAGATGGTTCCTGCTATGTTCATATTCGGAGATTCACTCATAGACAATGGAAACAACAACAACCTTCCCTCCTTAGCAAAAGCTAACTATTTTCCTTATGGCATCGACTTCAATGGCGGACCCACAGGTCGTTTTTCCAATGGCTACACCATGGTTGATGAAATAGGTCTCTCTCTCTCTCTCTCTCTCTCTCTCTCTCTCGTCTTGCAGATCTATGACCTGCAAGTTTTTCTTGCATGCATGCATGCCGTTAACTGATATTTAGAAAAGCTCAAAAATGACAAGACCAGTTTCATAAAAAGCTATTGTTCTGCATGAGACTGTAGCTGAGCTGTTGGGGCTTCCATTAATTCCGTCATTCTCTGAAGCTTCCGGTGATCAAGTTCTTCACGGCGTCAACTATGCTTCTGCCGCTGCTGGGATTCTAGACAACACTGGCAGAAACTTCGTAAGCTTTTCAACACTTTCTAAACTGTTATCAGTACCCAATCCAACGAAAACTACGACCAAGAAATGCAATGATTCAGAGTGTATTTCTGCATGGATGCAGGTGAGTCGATTTCCTTTTAATCAGCAAATAACTAACTTTCAGAGCACCCTCGACCAAATCACCAACAATCTCGGCGGTCAAGATACAGTGGCAAGAGCAATCGGCCGGAGCATATTCTTCATCGGAATGGGCAGCAATGACTACCTAAACAACTACCTCATGCCCAATTACAACACTAAGAACCAGTACGACGGCCCCCAGTTCGCCAATCTGCTGGTGCAGCAATACTCTCAGCAGCTCACTGTAAGATCAATTATTTCTTCTCTCCTCCCAAAAAGTTCATTCTTTTAAACAAATACTATCATAAAGAACTCAAAATTTGGTGCAGAGACTTTATAGTCTTGGAGCGAGGAAATTTGTAGTAGCTGGTGTGGGACAAATGGGTTGCATTCCAAGCATATTAGCTCAGAGCCCAGTGGGAAGCTGCTCAGAAGAAGTAAACCAGCTTGTTCTACCTTTTAACGCCAATGTCAAGGCAATGGTCAATAATCTCAACGCCAATCTACCAGGCTCTCGATTTACTTACATCGACATTGCTCGGATGTTCCAAGACATCCTCGTCAACGCACAATCATACGGTACGAACGACAATTTTAAGCTCTAAACTGTAATACTTAGTCGCGAAAAATGAATGTTTTTCTGCAGGGCTGAGCGTGGTCAATAGCGGGTGTTGTGGAATAGGAAGGAACAGTGGGCAAATAACGTGTCTTCCATTTCAAACGCCGTGTCCAAACAGAGAACAGTATGTTTTCTGGGATGCGTTTCATCCGACAGAAGCTGTCAACATTATATTGGGAAGGAAGGCCTTCAATGGAGACACCACCGTCGTATATCCGATCAACATACAGCAGCTTGCCAGCTTTTAAATTTCAGCTCATTTCATCTGAATGTTGCTTTGTTTTGACCTTCGAATTTCAGTTTTTCAGATCGACCCGGAATGAGTTGTTATCGTATTTCATCAAATTACGTTCAACTCGAGTAGAATAATTGATGTTTGTATTGAAAATAATGGAATTTTAAGGTTAATTGCACGAACACAATCTCAGCTGCTTATAAGAAACGTAGGACAGCTGAAGAATGGGCAAATTGTTCGGAGAATGACGAGAATCAGTATGCAGAAAAGAACGACAAGGAAGAGAATCTTCACAGAAAACAAAACATGTTTCTTAAAAAACTTCCTGACCTTAACTTTTCTCAGACTGTAATAGTATTTGTTGACATCTTCAATCACTTTGATCCTCTTCCCCAACACAGGCAAAGAAATGATTTTTTCTCCCTGTCCTTCTTCCTCAACTCGTTTCATTGCCAGGAGCCCTCTCTCAAATGGTCCTGCTTTAGCAGACTCCATTTCCCCCTCTTCCTTATCACCGGGTTCTTCTGCGGAAGAGTTTACCATGTCAACGGCGTAATTCCATATTCGACTGAAAAGCTCAACCACTTCTTCATCACTGCCGAGATCATTGCTGATGATTAGTGCTGTTTTAAGAATCTTAACATCCTCAGAGTTGATTTTTCTTACTGGAGACGAAGAAGAGAAGGATGAAGAAGATGAAGGAGATAGAGACGGAGGGGAATGGCGGCAGCAGAGAGAAGAGGAGCTATTTGAATCCTTTCCGTATATTTTTCCAAATGAGCCCCAAGGTTTACATGTACATGTGCACATCTTGTGGAGCTCATGATCAGCATTGGAAAAAGAGAAAAGTAACTAAACTTACTCTAAGTAACTACATCTACAAAGCATCCTCTAACATTCCCCCTCCAAAGTAAGGGCTAAGACTGAAGATCTTGAATAGAAAACTAGAGAACGCCGACAGTAGAAGAGATTTTGTAAGAGCATCTGCAAGTTGGTGTTCAGAAAAAGTAAATTTGACTAGTAAAGTCTTGTTGAGGACTTTTCCAGAACAAAGTAAAAGTCGATCTCGATGTGCTTGGATTTGGAGTGGAGCACCAGATTGGAGGCTAGATACGTTGCACTAAAGTTGTCGCAGAGGATTAGATGCATTGCAGTGGACATAATGCCAAATTCCTTTAATAGAAACTGAAGCCACAGAACTTCTGTCACGCCGTTAGCGACACTGCGATACTAAGATTCGGTGTTGGACTGGGAAACCACTTTTTGTTTGACAAAGGACCAGGATATAAGGTTAGAACCCAAGAAAATACAGTATCTACTGGTACTCTTACGATCGTCTGGGCAAGAAGCTCAATCGGTATCTGTATAGCAAGTCAAATTGCAACACGAAGAGGGCGAAAAAGAGATACCCAAGGCGGAAGTACCTTGAAGATATTGTAGAATCCGTTTGACCGGTTGCCAATGAACATCTGATGGTGCGTGCATAAATTGAGCAACTTTGTTGACAGCGAAGGCAATGTCAGGTTGAGTAAAACAACAATATTGTAAAGCACCTACAATGCTGCCGTAAAGAGGTAATCGAAATGATAAAAGGAGAGTTCTGAGGGGCAAGTGTGGACAGGAAAGAGAAGGGAAAGCTAGATTCATTAGAGTTGACATGCCGAGAGATAAAGATTTGATTGGACTGAGAATCGAAATAGAGATAGCCTTTGTGATGAGAACTGAGACCTAAAAAGACACACGGAAGAAAACGGGGTTGTAATTTATGTTGGTTGAATGAGTGAAGGAAAGGAAAACATAAGCAACCAATGACCCGAAGGGACGAGTAATCGGGACAAGAGTGAAATAAGCATTTGAAGGAGATTTGTTTTTAAGAAGAGGAGTCGGTAACAAGTTGATGAGGAAGGTGGCAGTGGCTAAAGCGTAGGGCCAAAACCGATGAGGGACTCATGAGTGGAAAAGGAGAGCAAGACATGTTTCTACGACATGACGATTTTTGAGTTCAACTCAACCGTTTTGATTTAGAGTGGATGGGCTGGAGATACGGTGATGGATGCCAAGAGAGTGGAGAGGGATTGAAACTCGCGCACCCAGTCGAATTGAACTACCTTGATGGGTAGACCAAATTGAGTATGGAAAAACTTGTGAAACTGTACGAATGTCGTGTGAACTTCACTTTTTAATTTTAAAAGGAAAAACCAAGTGAAGCAAGTACAATCATCTACAAATAAGAGAAAAAAGCGAGCACCAGTAACCAAATTTATAAGAGATGGACCCCAAACATCCATATGAACAATGTCAAAAGGTAAGAGTGCACGTGAATTAGAAATTGGGAAAGGTAGACGATGAGTTTCACTCATTTAACAAGAAGTACAAAAGTTTGGCATTTCACTTTTTACAAAAAAAAAACATTACAAAATCCTAACACTTGCTGTAAAGTAAATTGAGACGGATGACCCAAGCGAGAATGCGAAATGTGAGAGGAACATAGATGGGAGCTCGACAGGTTAGCGGACAGGGAGCGAGGTGGAGACATTGAGTGAAACTGATACAAACCGTCATTAAGTGATCATTGAAGAAGGATTTGATGAAAGATCCGACCCTTGAAAAAAAAAATAGTGAGGGTGAAATTCAACAAATACTGAATTGTCTCGGCATAATTGGCTAACACTTAACAGATTATGGGAGAACAGAGGTGTGTGACAGACAGTGTGTAAATGGAGAGAACTACTAGAGGTAGGTATAAGCACAAAACCAATTTGAACAATTTTAAAAGGCTTACCATCGGCATGGACGATGTGGTTGTTGCCGGAGTAGGGTTGAGGTTGATTGAGAATGTCTGAGTGAGGAGTAAAATGATGGGTAGCACCTGAATCGAGGACCCATGGATCGGCGGAAGCCGGCATCAAAAGAATTTCGACAGTGGAGATGCAGGGAAGAGAAAAGTTGGCAGGGGAAGCAGAGCTGGTTGGAAAGTCTGGGGAGCTGAAGGAGGGAGATGACGAAGCAGAATACGGCTGGGCTGGAAACTGGTGAGGTTGAGTGGGAGAAGGCTGGGGTGAAAACAAATAGGGTTGAGTGTGGGTATAAAAAACCTACGTGGGTAGGTTGTGAGGGTGGGCCGAATTTGGTGGGCTGGGTCGGTAGTTGGGGATTAGGCGATAATAACAGGCTGGAGCGGAGTGGCCCAACTTGTTACAAATCTAACACGTGGGCTTGTGATTGGGCCGGGTATGGCGCCTAACAAGTTGACCCGTGTGATTGAACCCAAAACCAGTTGGAGATGGATGGTTCTGGAAGGTAGGGCGTGGAGCCATTGGAGGCCGAGGAACCCATTTCGGCCGAGAGGGGCGGTATACAGCTGCTTGAGCTTGGTGTTGGGTGGAGAAATGAATGTAGTCAATGGAGTTTTGCTTCTCAAGACGAACGTCATAGCTATGAAGAAGACTGTAGATATCCTCAAGCGAGGGTTGATCGGAGCGGGATGTAATGGCAATGACAAATGGAATGTAGTCATTGCCGAGTCCCCCCCAAAAAATATAGGACCTGATCATCATAAGATACCGGTTGTCCAACTACGGCCAGGGTATTACAGATAGAGGTGAGTTTTTTAATGTATTGAGCAACAGAAAGCCCATCCTTCGAAATCGAATGAAGTTGACTACAAAGCTAGGAAATGTGTGCTAAAGAGGAGGAAGAAAACCTGCGAGCAAGTGCGGCCCACATTTTACTGGCGGTAGTGAAGGAAACAATTAATGGCAGTAGTTATTCGGACAACGAGGAGAAAATCCAGCTCATTAGAAGTCGATTGTAGCGTTGCTAAAGGTTGTATTCTGGATTTTCGAGATAGGGTTGTCTAGAAATTGGTGAGGTGAGGGATAGCTGCCATTCATAATCTTTTCTATTCCGTTAGCTATGCTGACATTGAGTAAATGAACTCTCCAATAGAGGTAATTTGTATTATCGAGTTTAATTGTAAACACTTGGCTTACGGTTGAAAATGGAGGAAGAGAATGAGAGATAATGGTTGAGCGAGAAGAGGGTACTGTTGAGCCAGAGGATGAGACAAAGGAGAATGGCTGTAGGAGAGAGAAGCTATTTGAATACTTCTGTATATTTTTCCAAATGAACCCTAAGATTTATACGTACATTTTGTGGAGATCATGATGAGCATTGAAAAAAGAGAAAGGTAACTAAACTAGAGAGCTAAAAAAGAGAAAAGTAACTTAACTAGAGTAACTATGTAACTACATATTTAAAAGCATCCTCTGACACTCAGCACCTTGCACCAGTTTATTCATCAAACCGATGAATCGAGCCAAAACGGGAGGACCCATTTTGGACGTTGCTTCAAACGCCACCAGATTTCTCAGTATCATCTCTGAGAAATAGGTCACTCTGATCAATGGAAGTTTTTAAGTCAAGTGAGGAGGCCGGTCCCAGAAGTTGACTCCTTTTGTGCCTGCCCGTGTTGGTATGAACCTAATACCGGCTTTAGCTAGCTTTGATGCAGAAGGAAGTAACCGGTCTGGTATTTCTTCAAAAGAGAAGACATTTCTGCCGTTTTCTCTTACGACACTTAGAGTTGTAAGGGGTCCCGCATCGAACACAGGCTGCTTGGGGAACGGAGTTTCAATTTTATCGCCCCAAACCTTCTTCGCCAATTCAAAAGCTTTCCGCTCATGAGGCTTTGTAAATGTAGGATCTTCTCCTTTCTTCCCTCTTCTCACGTTGTTTTTGTACTTCTTCTTCAGTCTCCGAACCTTGTCCCCCGTAGCTGTGACCTCGAAACGTCTACATGGAGATATTTCTTGATGAAATCGTGAAAATCGTTCATATCTGCTGAAGGTTCAAACCCTTTGGCCGTATAGTCGCTGATACCCTTCAAAATTACTATCTCGTCCTCCTCGCTCCACAGTCTCTGAAAAAGCTTCTTACTTTCATCCCCGGTCTTCTTCGAGTCGTGTTCTGTAGCAGTTCCATCATCCAAAAGAACCTCAGAGCCCTTCTTGGCTCTCTTCGTTTCCCTGCTCTGACTCGGCCTCTTCACGGACGATCTCACCGTTATATCCGCGTTCTCCCGCAGCTTTTGACGCTTAGACCATCTCCAACCAGTCAATGCCAAAATGCTATTTTTCTATACCAAAATAGCATTTTGCATCACTAAACAGTAATTTCATCTCCAACCCAAAATGCCAAAATGCTATTTTTTATACCAAAAAGAATATTCTTTACATATTTTTTCACACTATAATTTATATATTTTACACATTAACCCCTATAATTTTAATATTGTACCAATTGCTCATACTCAAATTTAACATTTATTCACATAAACCAATAATATATAAATTAATATATATATATATATATAAGAATATATAAGTAATATTTATGTATTTTGTAATTTCTGTTGTCTATGTAGTTTTTAGTTATTTTTGCAATTTGAAGTTAATATTTGTAATTTTATTGAGTTTGTTATGTATAATGTGGTTGTAATTTTTTTTTTTTAGGAATATGTAATTTTGAGTTGTATTAATATCAATACAACTATCCTATTTTATGTAAAATATCAAATAAGTCAAATTTTTAGGAATATTAAATTTAATATTAATTATTTTTAATATCTTTTAACATTTTAACTAGTACTAATTACAACAATTAGATTATTAAATATCATATTGAAATAAATTAATACATAAATTAAAAAAAGGATATATTTACAATTTAAAATAAATAGAAGGACTAAAAAAGAAAAAATAGCATGGATGAACAGTGGTGATGCAAATTTGCATCATCACTATTCATGTTTGGATCAAAATGGCATTATGCCATTTATTTTGGCATCCCATTGGAGCTTGGATGATGCATTTTCTCAAATTTGAGAAAATGCATCATCCCATTGGAGATGCTCTTAGGAGTCTCTTCCATCGGCTTCGAGGAAATTGGCTCGACGTTTTTTTCCGCTTCAGCATCAGATTTAGATTCAGATCCAGATCTAGATCCAGACTCCGATGACGATTCTTGCGCCCTCAAGATCATAGGTGGATCTTGCTTCTTAGAAGCTACTTTTTCATCAGTAGCAGAAGCAGAAGAAGGTAGAGGAGCAGACTTTTTCGGCTTGAAGTCTGCTTTTTCTTCTTCTTCATCTTCGGAAGAAGTTCTTTCTTTGGATACATCTTCTTCTTCTCTAGAAGAAGTCTCTTCTTCCTCAGAAGAAGAACCAGCAGGGGGGGTCATCCAATGGAAATGGACGTTTCGGTGCCATGGGCAAAGGTTGGAGGCATACAAGTCTTCAAGCAAATGAGGGGTTGAACAGGTAGATTCTCAGGTGAGTTTTTGGTGGTGGTTATGATGTTATGCAGGGTTAATTAGGTTTGATTTTCTTTGGATTTCCAGAGTCTGTTTCTGTGTGGTTAGTTTTGCCTAGACATGAAGTTCTATCTGCCTAGACATGAACTTGCTAAATTTCCATCATTTTGTGTCCGAATCCTGCACTTGTATAGGAGAATCATCTATTCTGCACTTGTTTAGAAGAATCTATTGTAGTCAGTTGTTGGATTTGTCCCTATTGTTTTTTTAACCTTTAGAAAGGGGAAAGAAGTCATTCTCTTCTCTCGTATTATATACTGAACCTTTCACATCTTCTCTGTCAATGTGGAACCTCTTTACATCCGCTCACACGTCTAGCGTGATAAGTTTTGCTTTTACGGCTAGCGTGTTAAGTCGTGATAGGTCCAGTATATAATATGAGGAGATTCCTTCAATATTTGAGGTAGTTTTTGAAATGAGTTCTACTCTTCTTATTCTATCAAGAGTTTTATTAATTCGCTAAGCCGTTGAATAAAGACTCCACCTAAAATTGATCCCAAAAGATCCAATATTTGAATCAGGCAATTAAAAGACATACGTGATTCGGATGGACTGGAAACTGGAAACGGTTCAATTTCTATGGGGATTAAAATCAAGTTGTAGAGGAAATGAAGAAGATGATAAGATTTAGCCACAACTCCCAGTTCCAAAGAACTCTTCGCTGATTCGAAGGGAGAGACGATTGCACTGTAATTGAACAAGAGGCTTAAAAGTAAATCTTCATTAGGACTATTTGCAGTCGTTATCCTCAGCAATACTTCCATTGGAATCTGATTCTCAAGCAGAAGAACGTCTCTTTCCACCTCACTCGCAGCCAGTACCTTCACCGTAGTCTTCTCTCCGATCAAGTCGCTTTCCGATTATATCGGTGGAGATTTCGAGCGACCAGATTAAATACAGACCATCGATGATCATTGCCCAAGCAAACGTCTCGCACTCCATTGGAATGTACTTGTAAAAACATGCTCGAACTGTCAGCTCTCGCTTCCTGATTTCGTTTACAAGATGACGAAACTGGGGGAGCTGGAACTTCGTTCGAGCGAGTTTGGCTTTGTGAAGTTTGTATACTTCCATGCGGAAGAGCTCCGGAAGAAAATGGTGGTAAGGACCCGAGGCCACTCTGGTGGGAATATAACTTTCTGGGTTGTGTTTGGATGTAGATTCCGGTACCGGAAAGATCGAAGCAGGAACTCTCATGGCTTCCTCGAGATCTCTCTGGATGAGTTCTTCGACCCAAACAACCCATTGCTTTTCGTCGAAGCTGGAGTTGATGACTGAGTCAGAAGCCATGTCTGTGTTTTCTAAGAGGAAGAGCGACGCACGTGTTTCCTAAAGTCCCGATTGTGATAAATACTATGTAATTATTTATAATTTTTAAAGTTTGATAAAATAAAGCTGGAGTTGTCCCCGCCAATTTTCAGGACAGCCTCCTGAATTTCCATGCAACTCCGAATCCAGTGTACTTTTATATTCAAGAGACTGCGATTTTAAATCGACCTCTCAAATTCTGTGTAATTTTAGATCAGGGGTTATCGGTACCCCGTTAAAATTTTTTTTTAAGTATTTTTTATAATTTTAGATTTTGACTGCGAAAATTTTTTTTTAAGAGTTTTTTCAAACAAAACTCGTACTTCTTGGTGTTTTTGGATTTTACCACATGTAGAGTAGCATTTACGTGAAGATTTAGGGGGCGTGATTTTAAATCAGCTTCTCAAATTTCATGTAATTTTAGATTGGGGGTTATCGGTCTCCACTAGGATTTTTTTTAAGCATTTTTTATAGTCTGCGGTTGACTGCGAAGACTTTTTATTTTTATTTAAGAGTTTTTTCAAACAAAACTCATACTTCATGTTGTTTTTGGATTTTACCCATGTTTAAATTATATGCGTAGTTTAACCAAACACGAAACACCACATGCAGAGTAGCATTTATGTGAAGAACAACGTTTGCCTTTTTCTTTATATTCTTTATTCAAAAAATCGATTAATTACTCTAATCGACTCAAAATATCTGCAGAGAAGCGAGGAGTGATGAGAACTTGAAGCGGAGAGACTTTCATGTTGGTAAAAGCTGAGCTTTCTGTCATGTCTACCGGCTGCTTCCATGGATTTTGTATCTCGAATTCTTGTAAAAACCTAGCTAGAGCCAGAGGCACCATTTGCATCGCAAAATTGATTCCTGGACACATTCGTCTTCCACTTCCGAACGGAATTAGTTCATAGTGGCTGCCTCTCACGTCAATCTTCTGGTGGGTCGTCAGAAACCTCTCAGGCTTGAACTCCATCGGCTCCGGCCAAACTTCTGGATCAGTTTGGATCTTCCACATGTTTGGAATCAATCGGGTTCCTTTCTTGACCTGGTAGCCTCCGATCACACAATCTTCCGTGAAGACGCGTGTTGCAGCAAGAGGTCCTGCTGGGTATAAACGCATCGTCTCCTTCACAACTGCCTGAACGTAAACTAGGTTGCTCATATCTGATTCATTTACTGCTCTGTCACGGCCGATTACCTCGTCCAGTTCTGTCTGCAGCTTTTTCAACGTTTGAGGATTATTCAGCAATAATGATATGGCCCAAGTTAGAGTTACTGTGGTAGTATCGGTAGCTGCTGCAATTAGACCCTGCTAATCAATTTTCATTAGCAACACAAAGCATGATTTAGCCGCAAATAAATGCTTCCATGAAAGATAACAGAAAAGAGATACCAAGATCGTGGCCTTTGTGACTGTATCTGCATCATAACCATGAAGATCTTTCCCGTCAAGACTAGAAAGGATTACGTCCATCAAGTTTTTGTCAGTTTCAGAAACGCCGGAATCTCTCCTTCGCTTGTGCTCTTCCAGCCATCCTTCAAGGACGCCGTCCATTTCTTCGGCCACTCTTTTCATCGCCTTTAGGTGACCTCCGAAATCAAACTTTGCGAGAAAAGGAACGGCGTCGGAAACTATAAACATCCCCAGATAACGGAAGAAACTTTCCTGTGCTTTCGAAAACCTTCTCGCTTCTTCCTCGTTTCCTTCTCTCCTTGAACCAAAGTAGCGTTTCCCCACAAGTATCTTGAGAATTACGTTGAAAATCAGATTGTTAAACCATTCTTTCAGCTCCACCATGACCTTCGAAGACGAGTCTTTAACTTTCTCAGCCGACCAAACATCATGGAGTTCAGTCATCCAAGTGTCCACTTCCAAGGCCTTTACGTGCTTGAGCAGGTTGAGCCGGCGGTTTGAGAGAAGCTCCAACGTTGTCATCTTACGCACTTCCCGCCAGTATGTAACGTTGCTCGAAGCGGCAAAAATCGCATAGTCATAGGTCAAGCATTGAAAAGCTAAGGCTCGTGGTCGAGCGAAGAGGGCTGCGTCGTTGAGCCCCAAGCACTCCTTCGCTAGAGTTGAATTATTCACCACCAGCGCAGAGTGCAGACCGAGACGAATGGTGAAGATCGGCCCATACTCGTCGGCCATGGCTCCTAAAGCTTTGTGGGGAGGCGTCGACCCTCCGAGCATCAACAGATGGCCAATTATGGGCCATCCTCCTGGCACTTCCGGCGCTGTTCTGCGCTTACCAGAACCCCACCTTCTTGAAAAACAGAACGAAAGAAGGAGGGCTATCCCAACGGCTACTACAGGTTTCCAAAAAGAAAAGACGAAATCCATGGAAACAAACTTTGATCTGACGAGAAATTAGCCTCGGCAAGATATGGGTTTTATCCGTTCGATGACTTTTCCTTTGGGAAATTATACAAGTGGGTTCACTACTACTGCTGCCGACAATTACAAGACTGTCTGTCGTTTTACATGTCAGCTTCAGTTCTATCCGTACACAAGATAAAGTAGGCAAATTCGGCGAACCAATAATTATGATATTTTCTTCAATTTTTGTCTCTATTGTATTTGATTTTATTAAATTATAAAATAACTTATGAGCATATTATTTCACAATAAAATATAAGTAAACAATGAGCCAATAATTCGCTCAAGTATTCTTCAAATATTATCTTTATTTTTTAATTTATGGATAAATTTGAAGTCAAAAATGGGAAAAAATATCATTCACATATTTTGTCAAGCATGGGAGTGATATTTTGTCGAACATCTCTCATATTAGCATATCGTACAAGATAAAATTGAGTGTTAACAGCAAATTTATGAAGTCTCCATATGTAAATCCTAATAGCGAATTTTGAAACTCTAATTGATCATCTCATCCCCCTATATTATTATTCATAACCAATCGAGAAATTTTACTTATTTAATTTCAACATGAATTAGGCTTACCCTTTGAGAACTTGAGAGAAAATGAGAGGCGGCGCATGAGTTTGGGACGAAATAAAATGTTTTAAATTAAGATTTTTCTTTTTATATTCACAACTTTATGCATTCCCGGTCAACCGCTCCTCAAGTTTGGTCGATCGAAATCAACCCGAAACGTTCAAATGTTGATTTTTTATTTGTCCGGTTGATCAGACTGCCCACCGATCCACAATTCAACCTTGCTATTTTTCCTTGATTTTCCTCATATTATGCAATTTACCAAGAAAAAGGTCGACTGTGCAATGTTCATACGTCGAACGACTCTACCATTCAATATGAAAAATACACCATTTTTACTGAATTAATTCATAATATTATTGCATCTTTAAATTTTGCGACAACAAATTATCTTCCATAAAACTTCATTAACAATTAAATAGCAATATAAAACATAAATATATCTTTATATATAAGGCTATATGACACAAAATCCCTTAGGAAAAGGATCCGTGTTCAAACCCACAAATATTCAAGAAGTGCTCGGGTGACTAGTGTTGTGCAAACTTAAAATAAAGAGAAGAAAATAATAGAAATAAAGTGCAAGAAACTAAATTAATGCTAGATGATGCAATGGCCGAGAGTTAGATGTTAGATGATGGCATGAACTATGATAGAAAATGGAGAAATAGATGAAGAGAAAGGTGTGTGAAAAGTGAAGAAATGAATAATAATAACAAGAAAATAAAATGACAATAAATAAAGGTGAAGTGTGTGATATTGAGGGCCGAATTTAAAAGTGGAAATGTGTGTGAAAGTGAAGTGGAAATGAAAATAATGGAAATACCGTTGGCGGACCCGTAGAGCGATCTTACGGTTTAAGCTCTCGGATAAACGATTTTCCCGTAGGAAAACCGACCACCTAAGGCCTAGGTTTCTTCCTCAACTCCAACTCCCGTTGGAGAAGGCGAGGGAATGAATAGGATTATCCTAGCAACCCGAGCTAAAGATAATATGGAGGACTTCTCCATTTGGTTCAAAGAACCAAGGAAACTCTCAAAGGCTAACCACCTCAAAGAAACAAAAAGGGATATTTTATAAATTGGCAAAAAGTTCCATACAAACACTAATGCCATGCATTTATAGAAGTCCTAGAGTGGATTAGGGTTGGAAGGGATGAATGATGGCCCTTTGATGAAAAAGGATGGATGGCCAAGATCAAGGCAAACAAGCACACATCTTAGGGAGTAGATGAATGCCTTGCCTAAAGGGATCAATGGAGGGAATCTTGCCACATCATCAATCCATGAGGCCACTATCTCTTGTCCTTGCAATTCCATAAAGATGAATGAATGGTGGCCCTTGGATAAAAAAGGATGGATGGCCAAGATCAAGGCAAACAAGCACACATCCTAGGGAGGAGATGAATGTCATGCCTAAAGGGATCAATGGAGGGAATCTTGCCACATCATCAATCCATGTTGCCACTAACTCTTGTACTTGCAAAACCATACCTTAAATGTGGGCTCTTCTTTGGGCCATGGCTTCCTTTGGGCTTGATCTTGTGAAGGCCTTTTTCCTTTGAATAATTGGTTGAATTTCTTCAACCCATAATCCACCAACATACATCTAACCCTAACCACACAATCTAATGCATGATGCAATTATATAATCCATACAATAAAGGCTAATGTATGCCAAATAAGTTTGAAATAAAATTACAAAAATAGGGGCCCGGGAAGACAAATTCCCATCGGGCTATTTGGTGACTTCCTCCAAAAGCTCCATATGCATTCCTTCCGATAATTATACCTACAAAAGAAAACACGTTAATAGGTAGGAAATGATTTAAAGTTTGAGACTTTTACTAAATTTTCTTTAAATTGCAATCCGAGGCACGTCACTATATCTTACCAAAATTCTCGGGTGTTACAGATGGCTTAACTCGAAGTGGTACTTTAAGACAAAATTATAGTCCTCCATATACTTCCAAAAACCCTTAAAGAAAAGTCTTTCGCAGTCAAAACTCGAATTCAAAAATATTTAAAAAAGACCCCGGCGTGGGGCCGATAAACCCTTGACTCCAAATTACACTGAATACGGGGGGCCAATTTAAAATTGCGAGCCCCCTGAATCTAAAAATACAACGGATTCGGGGGGGCCGCATAAAATTTTGGGGCTGTCCCCCCCCCCCCCCCCCCCCGAAAAAAAATTGCGTGGGCCTCATATTGTAAGCAGGCCCCGCATAAAATAACTGGGGTTTGAGCCGAAAATCGCGGGGGGCCGCGTACTGTAGCCGCCCCCTTTGGTCTCGAATTATTCTTTATTATTTTTAAATAATTTAAAAATTACCGAATCATATTCATTCACTTAATATTTTTACCACATATTCATCACATCACGGGAAGAATAATGTCAAAAGTTTCCCGTGATTTTTTTCACAAATTTGGTATATTTAATATAAGTTTTGATAAAATATGTAATTAAAATTCAATATAATCTACAAGTGTTATAAAATTTTGAACTTTTTAAATATTTTCCAATGATTTAATGAACATGTGATAAAAATTTTAAAAGTAAATTGAATATGAATTTTTATTTAAAAAAATTAAAATCCATTCTTCTTCAGCATCAATTGAGGCTAACGATAGATTTTAAGCCCCCAAAAAGCTACAAAGGATTTTTATCTCCCAAATGTGTAGGGCTCTGTGAGAGGCTTTTGATTTGCTATATTGTCGGCCCATCGTATACCGTAACAAAAGTTATGGTCATTTAAAATTGAGAGGTAACATTTTGCATACAAGTCTTAAAAATCAATAAATTTTTTATTTGCTTTTCATCGGTAATGAACATGTGTTAAAAATTTCAATGAATTGAATATGATTTGATATGTTTTTATTATTTATAAAATAAAAAATAAAAAATATTTGAGATCGCATTTCACTCAAACCAATAATACCTATAATTTAGATCCTCGTAATTTCTTATTCCTCCAACCATACCAAAAGAAGTCTAGAATAAATACACTAAACACCGAAGTGCTGGTTTTAATCCTTCCCTCCTTAAGACAAAATTTTGTCTCAAAATTACCCGCTAGTTAGTCTTATTCCTCTAACTATGGTCATTATTCACTCTTTTGAGTCCATTTCTTTCGTCTTTCACCAAAAGTCAATTTTCTATCCACGATTACTATTCTATCCATGATCGACAATTCTAGTCCAATCGTTGGAATCAATCTCTATGGCCTAACGAAAACTCCCAAACTTAAACCCGACATTAGCCCATAACCGTTACCTCATTATTTCTAATTGAATCAACATCTCCGACCATGCGTTGAATACTATTAAGCTCCTAACTCCAATTAATAAGCCAAGGGTGAACCTTCTAGTTAGTCTAATTGCCTTATGCTCAAATTTTTTCGGGATCAGGTCTTGATGCAACTTAACTCCGATGAGATAACTTTAAAGCTCTCATACTCT
>CM039505.1:3700268-3716362 GCA_022432975.1 Begonia masoniana | reverse complement strand
CTTCAATACCCATCACGTCACCTGCATACCTCGGACCCAGCACTAACAAAGGACTCACACCTACCACACAACCTCCACAAACCCTACAAGTGCTCGCACATACGTACAACCGTCCACAACTCTCACAGGACTACAACAGACTTTTACAACCGACCCACAAACCCGCCTAGACTCACATCATCCATGACGGACGATCGCACATTACACAACCTAAGACTATCCTGACATACACACGACTCAAAAATGCAACACACCTGTGGGTAGGCCCCTTCTGGGCGACCTCTCTAGCAATTAACACACTACTCCTTACCGGGGTTCTAGCTTGCTGGGATGTTCGGTTTCCTCCACCTACGGCCCTCGACCACGACCCAACAATTTAAAAACTTCATCAAAAAATCAAGCTTAATTCACATTCCCTCCAAATAATTTTTTAGCCTCATCCAATCAAAACTCAACTAAACGGGCCACTAATTGGGTTTGGTAAAAAACTGACTCCAAAACTTCAAACGCGCATAACTCACACGTCAGTCAGTTATCGGAATAGAACGATGCCAGCGGCAGTACCTCCCCTAAAACCTAGCTTAACTGCAAAAAGTCGATCAAAAACAAACGGCTTGTAGATAGCGTCAAAAACCAGAAAACCCGGGAATATGCCCTACTAAAATCTCCCGCTCTCGATTTATCCTCAATTTTTACGTTCATTACCAATCATCCACATTCAATCAATTTAACGTAAATAAACAAAACGCCCAATGATCACCCGAGAAAACCGAGGCACACTCAGGTCCTATGTTTTTAGCTCGTTTGGCTTCAGATTTCCTGGCGGGACTTTAGCAGGCACAATTTTTTTTTTTTTTTTTTTTTTTTTTTTTTTTACAGGTTCATTCGTTCAAACCATCAACCATAGTTCTTGTTGAGCAAGAAGGCTGCAGTTGCAGAGGACCAAAAAGCTTCATTTCAACTTTCATGGAGTCTCTGCATTATTTTGCCGCCATGTTCGATTCATTGGACGACTGTCTACCTCGAGACAGCTCCGAAAGACTGAACATAGAGAAGAACAATCTTGGGAAGGAGATCAAAAGTATGTTGAACTCGGATGGGTTTGAGATGAAGTGTGAGAAAGTAGATGCAGGAGAAGAAACATGGAAGTCTTTAATGGAAAGCCATGGGTATGAAGGAATAAAGGTAAGCTCAAAGAGTGTTATACAGGCGAAGCTGCTTCTGAAGATGAGAAGCCATAATTCTTCTCCATTGCAGTTTGATGAAGAGAAAGGAGGTGGATTTAGGGTTAGTGAAAGAGACGATGGGCTGGCTCTTTCTCTGCGATGGCAAGATAGGAATCTTCTTACGGCATCTGCATGGAAATGTTCATAAAAATATTATTTATTTATATTTTTCAAAAAAAAAAATTCACAATTTTGTAACTTATTCAATAATGAAATTTCTTGGAATTGTGACAAAATGGTTTCTTAAAGTAACGTTGCATGTACATTTTAGGGAAAAGTACCATTTAGACCCCAACGTATGGGGTCAGTGGCCATTTGGTACCTAACGTTTGTTTTGTACCTAATCAGACCCTATCGTATAAAACGTTTGCAATTTAAACCCTCCTGTCAATTTTTCAATTAAATTTGACAGAAATCTTTCAAAATACCCAAATTACCCTCTCTCTCTCTCTCTCTCTCTCTCTCTCTCTCTCTCTCTCTCTCTCTCTCTCTCTCTCTCTCTCTCTCTCTCTCTCTCTCTCTCAAACATCCCCTGAACAACAAATTACAGCGAGCAGAGTTTTAGAACAGCCATCCTTTATCAGCGAAAAATGGGTTTGTGAGAAGCGTTCAAACAGCTACCTCCACGGTTGATGAGCTCCTTAATCCTGTAGACGAGATGCAAATAGCCGTTGGAATCGAAGTATCCAATATCGCCGATGTGGAACCATCCGAATTTGAACGCCGTCCAATTAGCCTCGGGATTATTTTTGTAACCTCTTGTCACGTTTGGTCCTCGCACACACACCTCTCCGCTCACGCCGACCTGCTGCTGCACGCCATGGTTGAGCTGAGTCAATGGCACCCCTTTTGGCCGGCTGGTTGTGCCGAAAGTGTGGTGAAAGAGCGCCACATCAGAGGGTCATTCACGAGTTTAGCTATTGATTCAGCGTTCACCTTTCCAGAAAACGGTGAAATAACGAGATCCTCACCGTCGCCGACGAGTGACGCCGATACGTGAGAGATTTTGAGCTTGGAAGCTGCAACTCTTGCCGATGGAGGATTTCCATCTTTCTGTTCTGAGAGAGAGAGAGAGAAGAAAAGGGTAATTCGGGCATTTTGAAAGACTTCTGTTAAATTTAACTGAAAAATTGACGGGAGGGTTTAAATTGCAAACGTTTTATACGATAGGGTCTGATTAGGTACAAAACAAACGTTAGGTACCAAATGGTCACTGACTCCATACGTTGGGGTCTAAATGGTACTTTTCCCTACATTTTAATTCATTGTCTACGTTTACACTTTTATGTGTCGTTTTTTTATTGGTGCGGTCAATTACGTGAAAGGCAAGATGTCCAAAAGTGGTGAATCTTTTCAAGTCAAGCAGCCCAAGACCAAGTAGTTTTTGAGGGGAAAAAAAAAAATTCTAAAGGAAAAGTTTTGAAGGTATTAAGCATGCAGGTAATTGCAGATCTATTCGTCTCACAACGAGCATTCTCTATGAGTTCACAAGTTAATTGGTGAATTCTTGAATGTGTGGGGTTACGCAGATGAGCCTAAACGATAATAAAAAATGAAATATAATATAAGATAAAGAGAGAAATGAATGATTATTTTAAAGAAGATTGAAGAGAGAAAAAAAGTAGAGAGAATTAGAGAGTTAGATACTGCTTTAGAAATAAGGGAAAAAAAAAAGATAATTCAATTTTTGGGTGCAAGATCGTGACAGAAAATGAGAAGACGGAACTCACTTCAAAAACTAACTCAAGGAGTGAAGAAATCTCCCTCATATTTATATAAGACATTTTTACTTTGATCTGTCGATGTGGGACAACAGATCACACAGTCAATCTTTCTTCGTTTCGGCTAAGATTACAAAATGTTATTCGTAATCGACGAGATCTACTATTCTACTGGTTCAGATAAGAGCTAACCGTAAATGTTAGAACAAAAAATGAACACGAGATATAACACTTGCCATGCACCTACACTAAATAACCAAGACTCTCTAATCCCTGCATTGTATGGAATTTGCTTTGTTTGTCGGTACAGTATTTTCTGCTTGATTCAAAGAATTAGGCTATGGCCATGGAAGAGAGTGATGTGTCCGAAAAAGTTGTTTTGAGATAGTTACTTGTCAAGAATGTTTTGAGATGAGCTTTTGTCGCAGTGCTGCTTTGAAATTTCTCATGATCCACGTTTCTCTTAATCAGCACGGATTCTACCGGTTGGCTATTTTTTTATCGGGCTTTGCCAGAGCGGCCTTGAGTTTCAAGTAACCAAATCCATCAAATTTGTACATCTCACTCGTAAAAGTCCTACTTTTTCATTTATTAATTTATTTTTATGTAGTCGTAATATATATTACACGTGTCACTCATTTGATCTCTTTAAATTTGTATTATTTCTTTCAATATTATATAAAACAAAGTCAAAGTAGGTAAAATTACAGAAATACCTTTAAATCCGCCATTATTACAAATAAAATATAAAATAAGGATTTTTATTTATTTTTAACAGAGTTAAACGACGACGCGCCGATCTTTACAGTGCCAAAAGTCATTCGCCATTAGGACTCTCTACGAAGAATAGTATTCTGTGTTCTCCCGTAATTTCTTCGTCAATCCACATCCTACAGTCTGGAGTCTGCAAGCGATTACCATGGGTGAGTTTTGAGCTTTTGCCGCGAATTACGCAGCAGGAAAAGCTTCCTGAACACCTTCACGATCGCAACCACCGATGTCTTTTTCGTCGGAATCACTGCGCTCGACGTCTTCGGCCGCCTCAATTCCCGAACGCAATCTATTTGCACCATGCCGTCGTCGAACGATTTTACGGTACTCAATTTTAGACTCCGACTTCTGCGCAAATCTTCGTTGAAATCCTCCCACAGCATGTCCATCTTTTCCTCTTTTTCTCCGTGATCCTCTCTTACAGTCACGGCCATTTCTGCGCACGAAAAGCTCTTCCGCTGACTGTAACTAATCGATCTCAAAGGCTTTGCAGGAGAGAAATCTTCTCCGCCTTTTCGACCTCGTTTTCTGTCTCTGAAGTCAAATCCTGGGGAATCAGGAGAATTTGAAGGAGATAAGAGCCACAGAGGCGGAGAATCAATGGCGGAATGGAAGGATTCAGTGGTTGCTGGGAATGTGAAGTCTTCTGAAGCCATTGACGGGGAAGAGAAGGAGATTTTCCGAATAAACCGATGGTTTCAATAATGGATTTGGAGGTTTTGGTGGAGATTCCTTCACAAATTTCTGATCAACTGCTTCAAAAAGTGAGAAACAAAAACAACTACTCTTTTTCAGGCCATTGCTGAAGGCTCAAATCCATAATTACTCTACAATTATAATAATATTTATACAGTATAGAACAACAGATAAAGACAGTCTCATCTACCGCCGGATTGATTGGGATTTGATGTTGGGTTTTAGAATTTTCTGAGTTGTGGTTTTGAAATTTGGAGGCCTGAAAGCGATGGAAGGGTGGATCCACCACTTTGACAAATGCTCTTTCCATTTCCAAACATTTAACGTCTCTTCCTCGTGTTCAAGATCTTACTGCATCTCCCAAAATATGGTGATTTCTGAACTAACCTTTTTGAACAACTAAATCTTCCCACCAGTTACTATCCTTCACTCTTCTTTTGTGTTCATTTTAGATGTCAGTATTTCTTGAACAACAAACAACAATATTTGTGACTTGTTTGGGCAAAACGTGTTCTTGGTTGGACCTAATCTGATCTTGGGAAAGGGTTGCATATCAATTGGAAGGACTGTTATCAATTTTGAAGATTGCTTCGACCCTAGAAAACCTCGTTGCATAACAGGGAAATTTTATGCACCTTTTGGAGAGATTATTAGTCAGTGGAAGTCTTCCTCCTCTTTTTTCTAGAAGGACAGATTCCCAATTATTATTTAATTTATAATATTGCTTCCCTTGTTAGTGAATTGGATCCCTCATCCCTCGTTGCCCGTTGGTGTACAAGTGTCCAAAACGAAATAAAGACCCAACACTAACTAAAAATGTTGGCCAATTAAATATAAATTTATCAATGTTGCATCATTTTAATTATTGTGATTTGAATGTCAACCTACACATTCTTTGATATTGTAGAGAAACATTTATGAATTGATTGACTTAGTTTCTATAATTTTTTCATAACAATAATGTTTAGTGTACTTTTCTTATTTAAATCTCTTAAAAAATTTATTTATGTGTCATATAATTATTAATATAATTAATGTAATAAATTATTTAAATATTATATATATGCAGTTCAATTTGACTTAAAGTAAATAATTTTCTCTTAGGAAAGAGACACCCTTAAGACATTAACAAGTGACATGTGGTTAAAAAATCAAATATCATGTAAATTGCATGTGACAAATTTAACGATTTTTATTGAGTGAATTAGCTGTCAGCTAAAGTCTGAGGATCAAAGTGTCAGCGCCATCAATGACGTCGAAGTTCAGAGATTATATTAGCTCTTTACTTAAAAAAAAGACTTCAAACCAAATAATTCCTACTTGAAAATAGTTGTACATAAAATTATTGGATGTATTCGCCCTTTAAATTTCTATGCACGACTAATCTATAATTCAAAATTAAAACGTAAACAAACTAAAATGTTAAAATAAATACATGTTTATATCGAGATGTAGTCATTGAGAAGGCCTTGGGCTGTCATTGGGGGATGATTTACAGTCTGAGTAATTCCTCAATTTTAATTCAACCTGTTTCGTGTGAGTAACATCGTATCAAAGCAATAAGAAAACAACTTTCGTAGCCAAAATTCAATGAATACAGTGCCTTGTCTAAACTCATTGGTTTAAAAGAAAAACAGAACACAAACTTGGTATTTCAAAATCCTGCCATCTACTTTAAGAAGAAGTTGGAACTGTGAGTGAATAGCTTGGCTCCTTAGATTCTCTGCACAAACCAACGAAAATCAAATCGACACATCAAAAACTAAAATGTTAAATCTTTAGGGTCCTCTATGATTTTCGCCAAGGTTTGAAGGAATGCGGCTAAATCAGCACCGTAGATCACGCGATGATCAGCCGTCACATTAACCTGCAGAATTTGCAAATCACAAGAATAAGAATTTGAAAGTCTTTCTTCAAACACATGTCAAAGAATACCCTTTTGACGTTTTTACCTGCATTTGGTTCTTCATTCCAATCCGACCGTCCTTGGAAGCCACAACAGCAGGCTCAGATGCACCAACAGCCATAATAGCTCCCTACGTGCACAATTTTATGTTTTTTAACTTTTTTTCCAAGTCAAGCAGACAATGTTTTTCACTTAAGGAGGGAGGGAGTTATAGAGAGATGTGAAGTGATACTCACTGTTCCAGGAGGAAGAATGGCATCGAACCGATCAACACCAAACATTCCGAGGTTGGAAAGAGTGAATGTGCCTACATAAAAGTTAACAATAACAATTTAATATTTAAAGATAATGAAGGTAACCAGCTAAATGATCACGATCAGATGAAAATGAATCATAATCCAGAAGCAACACTAATATAATTATGAGAAATATAAATTAATTCAAATGATGATAACATAAAAAGCCCAATTATGAACAAAAATATGTCTTAAATTGAAATTCATAATTTCTAAGGCTCTTACTAGAACACTATAAGATCACATGTTGAATTAGCATATGTATTCTGAACTTTCCCCTCATAAGTAACAATCATTGGGATTGAGAAAGAGTGAGATTTAAAAAGAGTGGTCTTTGGATCGTCAAGGCATGTGCATCGTCTTCTCCCTTGAACCACCAATTTGATTCTTTCTTGTATATTGAAATTAATAATACCATGTTTTCTCCTAAATCTTGCATTGGATTGGCGATCCCATTGATGAAGCAGGTCCAATTTAATCATATTTATGGTTTTCTTTGTCCCTAAACTTGATTAACAAGCTTTTTCATCCATAATTTACATTTCTTCAAACCAATCATGGCAATCTCAACCCTTCACAGCCGCCAGTAGAAACAAACATTAGGGTTTTGGTAGCCTATCCCTAAGCTTGGTGTTGCTGCCAGGATGATGGTGTCAAAGTGGAGAATGTTGTGTGCGGATAATAACCAACGTGCTTGTGTTGATGCATAGGATCATTGAACATGTTATTTTCCGCCAACTTTAACAAATAATGTTCATCGAAAGAACAGTTGGAATAACAAAGTTAGGCCATTCTAGAAAAGGAAAACTTAAATAAAAAAAAACCACCGTAATCACTCCACACATATTGTAGAAACTAGCTTCTGAACATATAAGCAAAGAGTGGACTACGAACAACAAACAAAAACAATAAAATGAGAGGCTTTAACATTACTAACAAAATGTCTTTTAATCATCACTATTAGGAGTAAATGGAACTAGTGAATAGTAGTAGTCGATGACTCTTTGAAACACCCATGAGAAAGTCTCTGAATGGGAAAATTCCCAATTAAGAAAATGGTAATAATCTTCCGTGATTTACCTTCTACTATAACTTTCTTTTGTGGTTTTCCTGTTACAGCAGATGGCTTTCTTTTATTTAATTGAGACTTTTGTTAACTTGTAAAATAATATAGTTTAATGTTTCCTAAAAAGAGATCTTGTTGAGAGGGTGTATCCATTATCATAAATCAAAAGAAGTGTTTTAATGCATTTGAACTGTTTTGTTCCATTAGGAGAATGGTACAAAATTGTCAAACACTTTGCCCTTCTAATGTCAAATACAATAATAGATTGTTTGGCTCGACATTCGATCATTTGCACTCATCCTTATGCATAACATTTTTTCTATTCGTTTCACGTAGTTAAAAATTTATAACATCAGCTTAAGGGGGTCTCTTATCACATGAGATTACACAGAAGTAAAACAAAGAACAGAATAAAAAACATCCATTTTGCAAGAATGTAACTCAAGACATAATTATTCATGTAAGCAGACCATTTTAGCATCGTATAAGAACTCACTAACGTGAAATTTTACCTGTATTGTACTCATGTGGTTGTAGCTGCTTGGATCTGGCCTTATCAACCAACTCTTTCCACTTTCTTGACAAAGAATAAATGTCAACCTACAGCAAAATCAAACAAACCCCATAAAAATTCGACAGTCAATTAAAGCAGATTCAAGTTAGGAAAGCAGCTAAGAGCCTGCAAACTATCACCTTATCAGCATCCTGAAGAACCGGAGTAATCAATCCACCATCTATGGCGACAGCTACTGCAATATTGATATTACTATTATATGTAAAGCTTTGACCATCTCTGCAACTAGAATTCACAACTGGATGTTGAACAAGTGCAAGAGCAGTTGCTTTGGCAAGCAATGCTGTCATGGTTACTCCCTTTGACTTGATCTGATAAATAATAAAACTATCAAATTACTATTTCCTTGATATTGGTACTGAATGATTGACATCTAGGCGTTTAAACCTCGTTCAGTTAGAATGCTATTCAACCATAATCTTAAATATATGAAAAGATGAAATTCTCTTCGTCAGTACACAATAATGTAATTTGTAAATCTTTCAAAATTTACTTATATCATATGCTCTCAGACAAAAATGTATTTTCTCCAACAGAATATCGGCATATTTTAAGAGGAAGCTGTATCATTGTATTAACAGACTGCCTTTCTAAGAAACCAAAGAAACCTAATAATCTAAATCTACACTACCATGCATTCTAAGTAGACAAACTATTTAGCTGTTAGTACAGAGCAAAAGCAAGCCTAAATGAAGATCATTTGAGCAACAATTATTAACCACCACAAAAGAGATAATAAATCAATAAAACTTACCGCAGAAGCACTTCTAGACAAATTTGCCTCTCAGAAAATGTAATACGTATAAACCCCAATTTAATCACACATCTAAAAAGCAGAGGTTTTCGTTGAACAATTCCTTCCTAACGCAAATCTTACATGCATCCACCAGTAAAACCAAGTCATTACCTTCTTATACAAAGTATCAAGTGCATCGGTGGTAATTGTGTATCCAACCCTGAATGTCGGAACTGTAAGGCTCTCGATCATGTTCCGACTCACCGCACCTTGCATTGTTGTAAATGGCACCACAGACCCTAGCTCAATACCTTGAGACGAAAAGGTTGCTGTCTTATCCGAAGCTGAAACGGGAGAAGGAGAGATGGCGGCAGCAGCGGCAGCGGCTTCAACATCCTTGGCAATGATCCTTCCCATTGGCCCACTCCCCAGAACTCTTCCTAACTCCACATTCAGCTCTTTGGCTAACTTCTTCGCATATGGTGACGCAACTATTCTCTTCCCTCCCTCCGAAGCTGGGTGGGTCGAGGCTACCGCCACCGGTGCCGTTTTCGCTACTGGAATAGGAGCGGAAGGACTCGGAGAGTTAACTAATTTTGTCTCAGGCTGTGAAGGAGGAGCCGAAGAAGCAGAAGGCGGAGAAGAGACTGCAGCTTTCGATTTAGCCTCCTCAATCTCATCTTCGGTCTCCGCTAATAGCGCAATAGCCGATCCGACGGCAGCCACGCCGCCTTCCTCAACGACAATCGCAGCGAGGTATCCATCGTAGAAGGTCTCAACGTCCATATCGGCCTTATCAGACTCGACAACGACGACGCTCTCTCCTTTAGAGAGCATATCGCCTTCGGATTTGATCCAAGAAACAATCTTACCCTCGGTCATGGTGGAGCTAAGAGCAGGCATAAAGATCTCGCGGATCTTAGCCTGAACAACAACAGAACGCCTGGAGAAGGAGTGGCGTGGTTTGACAAGATGCACATTGCGGCGGAGAGACTGGGAGGAGGAGATGAAGGAGGTGTTCAGAAGGTGAGCCATTGAAGAACGAACCAGAGTGAAAGATTCAGTGAACTGTGGAAATTGGTAAGGAAATAGGAAGAGGAGGATGAAATTGAAGCCTGGAAATCATCGAAATTAGGCGGACATCTCAACCAACTTACCGGTGAACACAATCTGAGCCCCTTTCTCACTTTACAGGCGAATGATCGTTTTTTTATTTATTTTATTCTACTAAAATATTAGTTAACATGTCAAACAATATACATTAACAACGATTAAAATTAAATTTCATCTATAATTTTAAATTCGTCGTTTAGACTTATACTTTTTTCGTATTAATTAGGTTTAATTTGATCTTTAATCTTCTACCCTAAGTCGTCGTTGTAACACCCAAAAATTTCATTACATAATTTATCAGATGTATGTACTTATTTGTGTTTAAGATACTAACAATAACAAATAGTAAATGTTATTAAATTATATTAAAGTGTAGTTTGGTAATATTAAAATAGGGAGTTGATAAATTGCCAAGGGTTAAGCAAGACTAGTAAAGGAAAGATAATTTGTTTAAGAGTGGGCTCTTAGAAGATAATTTGGGCCAAAACTTGTGGGCTAAATATGAAAACCCAAATGAGAAATCAATTCTTATGACTAAAATAAGCAAAGTGAAATAACTCAAGGTAAGTTGTGTTGTGTGTGTTTGGTCACTTGGCCTATATTACAAAGTGTTAAGATAATTATTGTTATTAATGATTCAAATTGGAGATGATGATGTATTTTATGGATGTGCTATATTATAGATTTAAGTATTTGCCATTGTTATGTTATAACGTTGACTGATAAGCCTTTTAGTAGTAACATAGATAAATTGAAATGACTTGACATTGAGGATATGAAATGCTTAGATTTTCATGTTGATACGTATTCTGCATGTATTATGTTTTACGAAAGTATTGAAAATGATTTATGCATATATTTTTTGTAAGAAAGACTGAACGATATAAATGTACGTAAATAATTATTGTGGAGCAGGGCTCGAGTTTGTCTGTCCCGCATGAGGTGGACCAAACGGTGCGTACACCCCTTAACACTAAATCACCCCCAATGACTGGATTGTAATGCGAAAGAAAACTGAAACTGTATTGTTTTACAAATTGCATAATCATGATAGTTTATTTAAATTATTCATTACACATTACTTGCTGAGTATTAGGTTTTATTAAATGAACTTTGTAATATAGGTGATGAAATTACTGGTGAGAATTATGAGTACTAACTAGATTAGATGAGGCAGTTGACGGAGTATGTCCATGACGAGCACTTGTGGTTGTTAGAGTGATTTTGACCCATGGATGACTCTTTTAAATATTTTGATACGAAAAATATATATATAGTATGTAATATCATGTTAAAACAGACTTGATAGTTGATAACTATGTTTTGTAAATAGAAAATGGTTCAACGTAACTTTAGTTGACTAGAAATTAAAAATATTATTATTTATAAATAATAATCTTTTATTAAAATTATTTTAAGCAGTAAGTATATTAAAAAAAAAACAAAAACTAGGATGGAAAGATTAAAGAAGAGAGGCAAGCAGAATAAATATGTGGTGCTGGAGTCCTAAACACTAAACAGGACCCTGGATGCTTCCTTCTCTCCCCCTCTTGTTCCTCCCCTAAATTGGCACCAGCCCATCAACCATTTCCGTAAAGGTTCTTTCTTTTATTCGCTTATTTCTGATACTCTCATCTTTATTTACTGATCTTGCGTTCCAGCTTCGAGTTTTGTAGAATTTTCTATCAGGAATACCCACTGGTTTCTGGCTTTTTTATCTAGTTTTTGAACCCGACGAAGCTAATATTGTTAATTATGATCAATCGTTTGTTCGCCAAAGTAAGAATCAACCATTACCTCTTGTAATGCTGGAAAACAAGCACCATGTGAAATTATATATAAAACTGCGTTCAATGTTGTTCTACTTGTTTTCGTACATATTTTCTCCTTAACAATCGATTCACAAGTCTCAGGCTTCACTGTCGGAATCTTTATTACTATTTTTCTCTCGCCTGCTGTATTAACCGTATTGGGTAAAACTCAATCTGGAAAATGGAAATGTAAGGGGAGGATCTCGAGTAGCTATAGAACTACATCCATTGATTTTAACCTCTCTGTATGAGACATAATTTAAGGTTGTTAGAAACCACTACCCTATAGTCAACCCATTTGGTATTACTCATCCTATGAAAAGCCGACTTTTAAGTGGAGTGTGCTAAAGTGGTTAGAAATTAGAATACCGGATAACCATATTTTGACAAAGCAATCTCGGACCATTATGTTTTATGCCTTAATCATGGCCGTATGCATCGAAACACAAACTTTGGACTCGTCCGAATGTACTGGGATTAACTTGAAAGAATCTGGCATTTGTTCCCCTTGAACGTTGTTCATTGATAAACACAGCTATTTTCATGTTACAGGAATGCTTATAAGAACGTGGGCTTCCCCTCTATCAACATACAATTCTGCAACATGCTTCTACTTTTCTCAAGTGAGTGCACTTGTATCTCGTTTTGATGCTGGTTTAGAATTTGAAGTTGTGTGGTCTCTTGGGTTATTCACTTTCACATTCCTGGAATAATAACTCTGATTTACTTAGTAGAGGTGTATATTTATAAAGCTAGAATCTTTTCTTACAATCGAAAGTTGCATTACATATACTATGCACAACAATATTTGTCATTTTCCATGAGTTCTTCTCAGAAAGTGAAAGATTAGGCTTCATCGTATAAGCAAATATATGGTAATGAATTTATTGTACTTCTTAATATTATCCCTTGACGTCAAGACTGATAAGTATGAAAGTGGAGACTTTCTTCAGAGCCTATGTCTACCCACATTGTATATCATAGGCATCAAAATTGCTTCGGCTTTGAGAGCGATTAAGTCTAAGGAAAATAGAAGTGAGTGACTTCAAAACTTAGGTTCCAAATGTAGGAGTGATGCAGTAGAGACCATGCGGGAAAGACTCTGCAGGAGGAGACAAAAATAATTTTCTATAATATTGTTGACTCCTAAATAGTTACATGGAAATGTCATGTTATAATAGTTTTAGATATCGATCATTATCTGTCAAAGAGGGATGAATTCTGCTTGTTTGGTTGCTTATTGTGGTCTAAAATGAGTTCTGTTCTTCTTGTTTAGAGCCTTACCAAGGTGTTAACAATTACGCCGTGTCGCAGCAATGAATAACTTTCGATGAATATTTCACTGTTGGCGTGTTAAGAATTAAACTTTAATTCTGTTCCGAAAATAAATGCAAAAATAAGCGAAAACAGTAATAGCAGCTCTAGTTCATTACAATAGAGAGAATGGACCTATTTGCATATCATTTCTTTGCAAGTTCATTAAAGTCTCAATTAAGTTGCATATATAATCAGACTGAATTCTGTTCTCCAGTTGGTCAGAGCATGAGTTTTATGTTTTTTCTTTTTATAAACGATTTTTTTTGCCGTTTTGTAGCGGCCTGATTTTACAGCTGTGATACAAGATATTATTTTACTTAAACCGACTTGCTCAAATAGTTCACGAGTTTGGAGAAATCTGAGGAAAACTAATGGATATCAGAGAGAATGGATACCACATTCAACTGCACAAATTATAGACCTAACTTTGAGCGATGAAGATAGCAAGGCATGGGAACTATGCAGGCAGGCTTTTGAAGGATTCAGTTTGAGTAGCGAGGAGCAGAACAGAATTCTCGGCAAAGCATTCGGCCATCTTCATTCGCCTTACTGGGGCGAAGAAAGGACAAAGGAGGTTCCAAAATATGAGGCTGTCAAAGAAATATTGGATTATTTGAGGAGTTTAGGCCTTTCTGATGACGATCTGACAAAACTGCTCAAAAAATTTCCAGAAATTCTTGGGTGTGGCTTGGAAGATGAGTTGAAAGGCAATGTGCAGATCCTGGAGAGAGAGTGGGGAATAAGTGGGAAGTCCCTTAGAAGCCTTGTAATGAGGAACCCAAAAGTGTTGGGTTATAATGTTGATTGTAAAGGAGACTGTATGGCAAAATGCACCAGATGCTGGGTCAGATTTTAGCCCTCCATTTTTCATTTCTGCTACTATGTATACAGCAAGGTACTTTTCTTGATCTTGTATTTTCTCGATAAATTGTATATCTATTCAAGTTTTTCATCCAACAAGGCATGCTTATTGTCCAACTTTGTTCTCTTCTTTTAAGATTATGATAAGCTGTTTGCGTTTGGGTGGGAAACTATAGAATCAAACTTATTTTTCGAGGAACATGTTGAAGTAAATGGGTAGGAACCCATCTTCGATCAACATATGTACATTAATTAATTTAATCAAAAAACAACATTTAATGTGACAGACTGATAGATCATTGAAGAGGGTTACGTGTGTGTATAAGATAAGTATATATGTGTGTACTAAGAATGTCGGCTCCATTTACAAACATTATATATTAATAATGGGCTGTGGGGACAGGCAGGTATGGGAAATGGCAAATGGGGAGGAATAAAGGGAAGAGAAAAATTTATTATAGGTGGCTCAACTCTATTCTCTCTGCGTCTGGCAGCAGCTGTGGATCCCATCCCATGACTCATGCCCCATTTATTTTATTTGCACAACCTTCTCCAAAGGTGAAAGTGGACAATTTGAATATCTCCAAATGAGTTTGAAAAGAACCAAATTGGAAAGTAGGGAAGTTTTAGCTAACATTCAACGATTCTAAGCACACCAACCCTTCAACACTTGGAAAAAAGTTATTCAAATTCCCATTCCCCAAATCCAACATTCAATTCAACGCCCACGCCCATCTCTTCTTACCAAACAAAAAACCAATCTTTATTAGTTGACTGGGGGATGAAGCCTAAAGCCATCCTCTTTCTTGGTTTTTATTTTTTAAATATGTACCCTTTATTTAAATTTATCCTTTTTTTTTTTGTCTATTGTTGTCTGTTCTGCAGAGTGAACGATTTTGCTTTTTGTTTGTTAGTTGTCAACGCAAATTTACCAAATCATATACATTCACACACTAAGGAGAAAAAGTAAGGTGATGACATAATGAAAATTAAGGTCTACACTTGTTGACTTTTTTTTGGAAAAGTCTAATTGATTTTAGAAGGGCAAAATTGTCATTTTCATGACGAGGCTGCTGTTTTCCATTAAAAGCTCAAGTTTGTTAACTAAGAGGCTAGTTTTGGTGGAAACCCTAGATTTATATTTCAAAAAACAACAATAGTTTTGTAAAAAATTAAAAAAAATCTATAAAAAGTTGAAAATTGGTGGAATAATGTAAGATCTTGTCTCCAGACCTGATCAGCACCACCCCACCTGCAGGCTGCCTAAAAGTGGTAAAATAGCACAAGTTTGAATAGAAAGCACGTTATAAGATGTTGATTAAGGATTATTAACTCGTGATTAACTGTAAGACGATGATCATTAGTGTACTAAAAACAGAGCAATCCATGTGAATCCAATAGTTTTTTCATAATTCCTTCCGGGTTAGGCGCATTAATTTAAATTTGTTTCAAGAGATGAATTTTTAATGAATAATTAAATTGAATAAGAACAAGCACATTTATTATAGAGTAAAAGATGGTGACGATCTAGGAGTCTCCACTTCTCTGGTTTCCTTTTCTTTCTATCATTACTATATAATTAAGCACCTTGTTTCTCGCTCTGTGATCTGGAAGGGAAGAGAGAAAGAGGGTCAATTCTTCGCGATTTTCTTCCATTCTGTGTCTTCTTTTTGAATAATTTCCGTATTCATTGCGGTATTTTTTGTCCCAACACCAGCTTTCTGTAACCCAGAAAGCTTTTGAATTTTTTCGCTACCTTTCTCTGATTTTTCAACGACGCTCGTCGGCTAAGGGAACCATTGTTGGGTCTTGGGGTTGATTTTTGATTTGTTTTTTGAGAAATCGTTGTTTGAATTTAGGTATTTAGAGGCTCGATCTGCTCTGCATGTGACGCGTCTGGTGATTCGGAAGTGAATATTCGAATTTGGGTGGGGTTCTTTTTTCTTTTTTTTTTTTTTTCCTTTTGTTGTAGAGAGAGGGAGTTTCGATTGTGATGGGCG